>JAUTXW010001395.1:0-321719 GCA_030620095.1 Kuschelorhynchus macadamiae
ATACAATAATATATATATATATATACATATATATATATAGATATATATATATATATATATATATATATATATGTATATATATATATGTATATATATATATATATATATATATATATATATATATATATATATATATATATATATATATATATGTATATATATATATATATATATATATATATATATATATATATATATATATATATATATATATATATATATATATATATATATATATATATATATATATATATATATATATGTATATATATATATGTATATATATATATATATATATATATATATATGTATATATATATATATATATATATATATATATATATATATATATATATATATATATATATATATGTATAGAATTCATACAGGGTGCTCCAAAAAAAAAAAAAGTTCAGCTAGATAAACTTGTAGGTGGTGCAAAAAAATTTAACACCCTGTATACTACCATCCACAATTTTGATATTTTATCGTAGAGGTTCATAAAAACAATACATGTTTTAAATTTGAACTAATTGTTTCAGAAGGAACTGGAAAAAACGCAAAAAACGAGAAAAAAATTTAAACTTTGACACCCTGTATAACGAAAATGGTGTGTTTTTGACCATGTATATATTGGCACTTTTTTCCTATTTTGTCGAGTACTATCACCCCTTGAAATATTTCCACGACATTAATTAACACCCTGTATATATATATATATATATATATATATATATATATATATATATATATATATATATATATATATATATATATATATATATATATATATATATATAGTTTCAACGTGTTTTTTTAAACTCTTGAAGTATATACTGTAATCTGTATATATATATATATATATATATATATATATATATATTTATCTTATATATTTATTTTGGTATATATGACTCGATATAAATATATATATCTCTAGAATATACCCAATATATATATCCTTAAAGAGCTACAAAATACAAAACAATCTTGCCACGAGACGTAAACTGATTATCCAATAGCACATTTAAACAGTTAACATATAAAGAAGAATATAAAATTCGTGTTTAGTGAGAGCTGTAGAATTTTCTTTATCATTTTAATAAGGGTTTTGTCTCGAGCTTAAATATTGGCTAGTTTGGTCAATATAAACTCCGCAGCAGCACATGAGATTTCATAAACATGTTTTAGTTTTTAAAAAGCTGAAATTTCAATTTATCAAATTAAAACCTTTATTAGACTATTAGAATTAGACTTAAAGCACTTTATGTGC
The DNA here is from genome assembly GCA_030620095.1 of Kuschelorhynchus macadamiae. Taxonomy (NCBI): domain Eukaryota; kingdom Metazoa; phylum Arthropoda; class Insecta; order Coleoptera; family Curculionidae; genus Kuschelorhynchus; species Kuschelorhynchus macadamiae. The sequence goes on from JAUTXW010001395.1 coordinate 1,274, forward strand.
GACATTTATATTATAACTTTTAAATAAATGTTTCATCTGTTTAGACAAACCTCGAAAAACTACAAGTCATCATCGACATTGAACAAAAAAATTAAATAAACTTCTTAGATGTCACTTTATATAAAACGATGGAATCAGAACTATAAATTTCAGCATCCCCTCTAAAAAAAATCAGTTATTACTGCTTCAACCGACAGGGCAATTCAGTTGTCAGATGCTGAATACAGTGAAAAATCAATAACTAAAGCTAAACATGCACTCCTATAAAAAGTTTTACCGAACATTTAATAAACAAAGAGTTCATAATTTGATTACAAAACAAATATAATTACAAAAAAAAAGTGTTCATCCTGTGGGGGATTTGTCAGTGCGCCGATCGTAAGAGGAAAAAAATTTCTAATAGAAAAGAATTGATTTGAAAATTTTAAAATTTGTCTGTTTGTTTGACATATAATCTGGAAACAAAAAAAACGATAGTTTGCAGCCATCTATATCTTTTTTTAAATGTGTTCCGAGTATTTGTTGCAATTAAAATGATAAATAAATTTCTTTTTTTGGGTTGGTGGCAACTTAATAAAAATACCTAACTTTAAATTGATCGGCTATTACCTTTTTATAATCCAGCCCAAAGCTTTGTATTACTATTATCTAATCCCTAAAAGACACGAGTCCCCACAGGTTTAACAGTCCGTGGACAGACTAGTCTACATGTTAAGTTATGTAATTTTCTTAAAATATTTATGGCAATCAATTTAAGGTTAGCAACGTTGTTTATTAAAGCCTATAAGGAGACTGCTGCGGAATTTATATTGGCCAAAATAGCCAGTATTTAAACTCGATACTTAACTCTCATAAATATGATTGTAGAGAAAACGATAATAAACGGAAAATTACATCGAAGGAACTTATGAGATTATAGAAAAAAAAATTAATAGTGCTCACTGGAACACCTTTTTCCAGCTGCGATCTTCTTCAGGAGTTAATTTCTTCAGTGGACTGTGGACTAGGAACTACGATAACATTTAATAATTCGAGGATAGGTCATCCTTGTTTACATTTGAGGTGAAAATTTTTACTCCCAGGAAATCCATATTCATCGCGAAAACTGATGAATTTTCCAAGAAATTACTTTTGGAAAACAATATATAGACATTGTGCTTTGTGATCATATATATATATTTCGCGGAAAGTGAGTTTGGAATAATTCGAAAATTGTCTTACAAGATGGCTGATGTATATATATTTTGTTGTTGTGAACGCGAAATAAAAAGCAATCAAACGTCTATAGAATGCTCTTCTCGGTCATATAAAGGATGTACTGGTCTTTCTAAAGCCGAGTATGAAGAAATTCGTAAGTTGCATAAGACAAAAACGCATAATTGGGAATGCAAACTATGCCGGAGAACTGATAATAGACGACTTTCATTTGGAGTTACTAATAGTTGCTCTTCGTCATATCGTAACGTTCTGCCTGGAATTTCCAAATCTGTCAATAACAATCGACGTGAAAATAGTCGGAACCGGTCCCGTCCTGCTGTAAATGCAGCAAAGGAATACAAAGACAGTGAAGATATGTTACGGAATCAAATAGCAAGCCTGCTTAAAAAGGATAATACTACAAATAAAGATGTTCTTTCTGTAATATCCGGAATAGTGGAGCTGATCTTGGATCAAGAAAGTAAACTTCGTGAATCCCTAATTGAAATAAAGGATAATTTACGTTTAAGAGATGAAAGAATTGAGATACTTGAATCTAAGGTTTTGGAGCTGCAACAAGAGATCTCTCAGTATAAAACCAAAAACAAGACGAATTCAATGAATTCTGCCGATATAAGTGTAAAATTACCCTCTCAACAAAATGATTTGTTTACTGAAATAAACGAAAGAAGTACACGCTCGAAAAACCTAATGGTTTTCAATGTTCATCTAACAACATCACTGAACGAGTTGAGCATGATAGAAAACATATTCAAGACTTGTTTATCAAGATCCAATTTAAGGACAACTATAAAGTTATTAGGGTCGGCCGTCCAAGTTCACAGAATAGACCAATAAAAGTAATATTTCCGGACCAAAGTCCAGACCAAGGTTTTAAAGTGCTTAAAACAAAAACATAAACTCAACTTCACCAATATTCCGATTAAGCCTGACCTTACCCCACTGCAGCTTTCTCATATTAAATCGTTGTATGAGGAATTGGATATAAGGAAAAATAGTGTAGAAGAGAATATTAGTATTCCATACAGAAATATTTGCCCCAACATTTTTAAAAATCTACCACAAGAGTCAACATCGAAATCAAAAAACGACGTTTAACCCCATTGTATTATCAGAATGCTGGTGGATTGAAAACAAAAATTAGACTTAAAGCACTGTAGTTGTTTTAGTGATTATGATGTAATTGTTTTTACAGAGAGCTGGCTGAACACTAGAATTGATAATGCTGAATTATGCATAAAAGGCTTTATACTATACAGCAGTGATAGATCCCCATTAACAATTAGTAAAAAAGATGGAGGTGGAGTATTAATATTTATCAAGAAAACACTTTTTTCTCTTAATGTTAAAACACATTTTAATTTGGTAGAACATTTATTTATTTTTGTCAAACTTGGCTCTTCTAGTTTAATTATTGGGGGAGTTCCACCCAACTCCAATGCTGATACTTATCGACATCACTGTGAAGCTGTTGAACTGATTTGCCATGAATACCCATCCGCAAATCTTATCCTGTGCGGAGAATGTAATTTACCACTGGCCACATGGGTGAACCAGGAAAATCGCCTCGACGTCAACTGCCTACCGCTGTCATGCCAGGATTGTTGCAGAATGTTTCACGTTTTTAAATTTACATCAGCTTGTTACTTCCCTCAACAACCGTAACGTTTATTTAGACTTAATATTTAGCCATCTTAAAAATATTTCTGTAAATGTGGCCAGTGACGTTTTACTTCCTTCCGCCCTTCATCACAATGCGTATGCCTGCGAGATTTTAAAAATACAAATTATAGATTTTTTAACGACTATCTGGCAGACATGCAGGGGGAGGTATTATTTCATAACAAAAATATTGATGATTGTACTCATGGTATTTCTGAATTTATTCTTGTAGAGTATTACAGAGGCTCAAACTTTCATAATTATTTTACGACTGAATTACAAAGACTCATAATTGAGAAAAAAATTGCACAAAAAATTCACATTTACTGGTTTTCAGAGGGACTATGACCGGTTCTCAATGCTTAGGGCACAATGTAAATCTTTAGCTCAGAGAGACTATAATAACTATATGTTTAGAGCCGAGAATAGTTCGTCTGAAGACCCAAGGAGATTTTGGAATTTTGTGAACTTACAGCGGAAATCGTTTGAGCTTCCCAATTGCACGTTCTACAATGATAAGATTGCAGGTGATGGTCAGGGCATAGTAGATTTATTTTCGGAATATTTTTCTACTATATATTCTGACGAAGTTGCTGTCATACCTGATTACAATTTTAAAAAGAATAGTAACTTTAGAATCTCTAATATTAGATTAGCCAATGTCTTTGAAAAACTATCTAACCTAACTTTAAAAGTTTCATCTGGTCCAGATGAAGTACTTATTAAATAGTAATATTTATTGTTTAATCTCAAATTTAGTATATCTAAACCCCTATGGCTGTTATTTAACAAATCCCTGGCTGAAGGTAAGCTTCCTGGAGTGTGGAAAGAGTGCTTTGTTATACCGATTTTTAAATCCTAGGGAATGTGTAAATTACTATAGAAGTCTCTCTGTCTGTTATGAGTTGACTTGGGAGGGCAGAGGCTTGGTTAGTGAGTTTCAGCACGGTTTCATCAGTGGTCGATCAACCACTTCCAATTTGGTGTCCTTCAAGACCACTCTGTTGAATGCTTTGGAGCAAGGCGGTCAAATAGATTCAATCTATACCGAATTTCCAAAAGCATTTGACAGAGTGAATCATAACTTACTTATAGCTAAATTGCAAGCTCTGGGATTTGTTGACCTTTCCCTTAGGTGGTTTGGAAGTATGTATGTATGTGAGTCAAAGGCAGAAAGTCAAAGTAGGTAGTTTTCGAGTCTCAGTGGATAGATGTAACGTCAGGAGTTCCACGGGGGGGGCATTGTGCACCTTTTCTATTCAATTTGTTTCTTGTAGATCTTGATCTTTATCTGACTGATTGCCATTTCCTACTTTATACTGATGACTTGAAGTTATATCGAGTGATAGAGAGTAAACTGATTGTGAAATTTTACAACATAATTTGACAAAATTTTCTGAATGGTCAGTCAAGAACTGTCTTTCTTTAAATGCGTCTAAATGCTACTCCATTAGTTTTTTTAGACACATATAGAAAATGTCATTAAAGATTTGGGTGTAATCGTAGATTCCCAGTTAACCTTTCATGATCATTATGAATACATTACGGGGAGAGCTCTACAAATGTTGGGTTTCATTATAAGAGCTTGTGCTGATTTGTTAGAACCCGTTTAGAATATGCTTCCATGGCCTGGTCCCCTTTCTATAATACGCAAAAAGAACAATTAGAAATAGTGCAGAGGAAATTTGTTAGATTCTGTACCTTTAAACTTAATATGTTGCACCAAATTGATGAGGTTTATTCAAGACTTCACCTTGAACCATTAGTAATAACGACGCAGTTTAATAATACATAGAATGAATGAAATTTTTCATGTCCAATTTCATCGAACAAACTATGGAATTAACTCTCAATTGGCTCGAACATTAGTATATCTAAATGGCCACCCAGATATCGATCCTTTCGGAGCTGGCCCAATGTCTTTCGGAACCAGTTAAACCATTCTTGTTATTGTGAATGTTGAGGTATTGAAGTAATATTACTGGCTTAGTAGTTACTTATAAGTTATTATTTGTATGTTTGTAAAATTGTAAATGGGGTATCCCGTATATTGTTTAAATAAAAAAAAAATTAGTATGTATGTTATACGGTACCGCTAGAGTCCAGGAAACGAAAAAGAAAATGGGGAAGTGGCGACGAGAAACTGCCTTGCCTAACAATTCAGCACTGCTGCCTGCACTGTAAACCGAAACGCGCAAATAAAAAGAGATATTTGATTGAACGTCTAATACATAGCACTGGTGAATTTGCTTTAGAACAGTATTTACAGAAAACTATAAAAATATAAGACATTAACAAGATCTTATCAATAGCCTATAAAATGTACAATAAACGAGAAAAAGATAAATAATATTTGCGAGTATCATCTCATCTCGAAATAAAATAAAAATAAATTATACTATGTCCAATAAACTGAACTAACCCTAATGTCGAATATGTTGGTGTAAGCAATGACCAAGGAAATTATACACCTCTTAGTAAATACAAAAAGAACAAAAACACAAATTTGATTTTGCCAAAACAAAAATTTTAAAAATATAAATTAAAAAGTGTAAAAACACGAATCTATTGAAATAAAAAAAATAAAAATTCTATCAATGACAAAAAAGATAATAATTTGGTAAACAAAATTTATTTTAACATTATCTAATACCTTTAACCCTTTGAAAACAAATCAAAATTCGAAATAATAGAAAACAGCAAAAATAAAAAGAATTCTTAACTTGATGGTAACCAAAAAAAAAATATATTTTTGTAAAAATGAATACCTACACCGTTTCCATTAGTATAGTTTTAGTTTCCAACTGATTTTTCTTGTATGTGTATGTCGAAGTTTGTCATGGTGATACGTAAACTGTACCTGTATTTAAATAGTTTTATTCGTTAACTGTTAAACATGCTATTGTATAATAATTAATTTACATCTCGTGGTAAGACTGTTTTGTATTTTATAGCTCTATAAGGAAACTCATTTTGGGCAATTTGTTTGGGGAAAAAAACTTTTTGGAAAATCATGAAAGTTCAGCCTCAACGTCAAGACACCCGAGAAATCTGAGAAAAACTCTTCCATAAGAAGCAATGTATTCCCATCGATTCCATTATCTAACAAAGCGTTTTCCGTCTCTCTCTCTCTCTCTCTCTCTCTCTCTCTCTCTCTCTCTCTCTCTCTCTCTCTCTCTCTCTCTCTCTCTCTCTCTCTCTCTCTCTCTCTCTCTCTCTCTCTCTCTCTCTCTCTCTCTCTCTCTCTCTCTCTCACACACTGCCTCAGTGTCACGATATTTCCTACTTTAGTAAAGCCAAAACCTTCATTAGGGGCACATACATTTGTATGGTGTCACCAATCACTTGAATTATGTTAACCATGCCCAAATAAAAATCTATTTCATTCAGATATCTAACAATCACTAAAATTAACGATTTTATAATACAGAGTAACATACTAATATTCATGCACATATTCCTTCATCATTTACCATGCCTACTGAAATAAAACCACTGCTTCGACAAACGATAATCTAGAAGACCAATTTTTATCTCGTTTTTAAATTATGATATTTATTATCTTCCTGCGTAAAAATGTTTTATTATTGTTAATAGAATTTTATAGCTTTTAGGCCGCTATTTTCTCTTCCCTCAAATCGCGGACGAGGGAAGCAAAAATAAACAATCGTTGAACATTATTTTTCTTATCTAGTTATACCTGTGTACCAAAATAATTATATCTAATTATTTTACACAGAAAAATAAAAAATATATATAATTTTTCAAGAGTTGCAATTGAAGAAAACTTTACAAAAATGTCATATTTAATTTTTAATTATCAGAATCTTAATCTTCATTATTGCGATCTGTGTATATTCTTAATAATTGTTCCGCTTAGTCGGTACACAGACGAGTAGTTTCTAAATATTTGCTTTATTCCCAACACTGCTAAGATATCATGGTTCTTGGGATTAGAGCGTGTAAAATATTACTATTTGACGTTTCGCCTTCGATCGCACGAGACATCTTCAAGGATCTTTACTCCAGGAGATCTGAACACTATATCAGCGTCAGAATTAACAGGAATTATTAATGACATAAACATAGTAGTAACATGGATCAAAAACTAAGGTAAGTCTAATTAAATTCCAAATAAATTAACCTAAAACTTCGCAAATCTACATCTAGGGACTTATTCGCAACATACCTAATATTGACTGGAGACATGCTGTCACATTTGCTATAATTTTGAAATTTTAGTTTATCCTCCAGATTCACTGGCTGCATACCTAACATTTTATCGACCTGAAGAAAAGAAAAAAAATATATAATGTAGCAACAAAACTCAAATAACACCAATGTAATTATTCATTTACACTTACCAACGCCTATTTTTATGATTTTTGGTACACAAATTGATTTTCGGACGCTGATCACGAATCCGAAATCAGATTTTTTCGAGGTTGTTTCATTTCTGAGTTATCCAGCATAAAAATATTCAATATTACTTTTTACTATTATCACCCTTTTTTTTCCTAAAACTTACTGATGGATACATTCGCCAAAAGCAATGACTATAACATGGACTAAAAAACCTAAATTAATTGGTGAATTATATTAAAAACAATTGCTGCGGGATATTTAAATCACATTTCTCTTTCAAATATTAAGTAACATTTTAAAATTGAAAATGAATTTTCTCTTAGGAACTTATTAAGTTTTGTGACAAAAGATATTTTTAAACCCTTTATGTTAATAATTTTAACGTTAAATTAAAATATGAAACTTGTATATGTATCAATCTGCGTTGTTTTTCATTCATTATTATATTTTTTACACTCTGTATAATATATCATAATATAAAGCTATATATTTTACTTTAAAATAAAAATCCTACATATTTGCAAATGAAAAAAATGTACCTAAAGTGGCCATATGATCATTCTGCGATGTTTTATTCACATTTTTGCCTTAATATCTAGCAGCCACTACCATACCTCTATTTTGGCTTTAACGATGGTTTCATTGACTAACCTGGTACTAAGCTAAGCAGTACGGATTGTTGATTTAAGTCGCAGTATTAGATTCACAAGGCAAAACTATCGTCAGGTCTCTAGTATGGCTTTATTGACAAACCTGGTGCTAACCCGTGGTCATCCACCTAACGGTATCAAATACTGAATATAAGGGGTTTCCTTTGTTTTTTTTTTGCAGTTTCCATTCATTTTAATTTTCACTTAACAACTTTCTAAACACAAATAAAAATTGTTAAATTTTTAAATTTGAATAATTGGCGCTGTATTAATTGACTGACACTTCCAGGCTATGTGCCAACATAAAAATTAAAAAAACTGGATTTTTTTGGTCAGAAACATGAAGCTTTTTTATTATTTAATTTTGCACGAAGTCTTTAAGATTAAAAAGTAGTTAAATCAAATAGATCAAATTGGAATATTTACTACCGAGTTAATATAGAAATCAGCACTTTGTCTCAAAAGGGTGAAAATAGGGAAAAGTAATATTAACTTTGATGGTGGTTATCAGCGGCCGAAAAACTTCAGCACAAAAACCATCAAAATCGGTGTAAGTATCAACAAAAACTATACAACAATTCAAACAGTGTTCTATAAATTTCTATGACCTCAAATTATCTGGATCTGAAAAAAAAGTAATATGCCAGTACGACATACCTTCTAACCACTTTTATCATTTAAAATTCCTGGTATATTACAATCTGCAAGAACACGAACAGGGATGCTCAAATGCGTATTTTTCCGAAAGATCACAGGTAAGTTCCCTTTAATTCACATTAAATTATTCATTGTCTTTAAGCTTACAAAAAAAAGGGAATAGCTTAGATAACGACAAAAATAAGAATAAAATATCAATCATTTAATGTAGATGGCATGGCGATAGAAAAAAATAATTATGGAAATGTAAATAAAAAAAGTGGATATAACAAAATAACTGTTAGATTTTATTAATTATGAAATAAAATTATAATCACAAATATGTAGGTATTACATTGTAACACATTATTATTACGATTGCCATATTGTTATATTTTTTAGCATTATGTCTGCATTCAAATAATTGGAAAAGATTTGTAAGAAAAATATGCAGACCAACTTACAATGTCATACAGGGTATGTAGTGGTCATTTTGGTACAGAAGCTTAAACAAAAATGCGAGATTAGAAATGATAACCGTTCCTTCTTTAATTTTAAAAAAGTTTCGTAAAAGGGTATGTGTTAGTTATGATTATTTTGATCTTGTATATTTAACATGTATTATTATTACAGTTTCTACTTCCGAAGACAAAGGAGTACAAGCTGTAAATGAATGAGTATCTCAACAAAAATGCAATGAAAATGTATTTTTTAGCTTATGTATAGCCAAAGCATCAACTGAATTTACAGGTAATCTTGTGATTTTTTGCATCCTTTAATTTTAGTAAGTTAAGGTCAATGGGAATAGAGGACATTTGGTTTGTCCTGAAATGTAACATATTTTAAATTATTTGTATAGCAAGCCACATATTATGTTATTAATTTAGTATATGATGTCTGTATAGATATGTGTCAAACCATTATATTTAAAATTTGCCGAAACAATTTGCTTTAATTCTGAATGGGAGTTAAATAACTAAATTAGAAAATGTTTGTTAATTAAAGACCATGAAAAGTGGAAAAAGTCCGGCCTCGAGCAGGATTTGAACTCACAACCTTCGTCATACCGAGACATTGTTCTACCAACCAAGCTATCGAGGAACCTATAGCAAACCGGCAAAACCAGGCCATATGATTCTCCCCACCAGCTACATACATGTTCCACTCTTCAGGGCTCCAACAAAACTCTTATTTCCTACTTGCTCAATAGCTAAAGCCTAATCGTGTTTCATTTTTACCAGATAAAATATTCCAACATTTCTGAAATCCATGTTATAAAATTACCGTATTATTATATTACTGGATTTTCTTCACTCTCTAAACAGATTCAATTATTTTATTGCAAATAAAATTTGTTTTCTTTTTTAATACTGAGTAATTCAGTGGAATGTCTATTAGCAAATCCGTTCGGTAGTCGATCTCACGCCGATAAGATCGAGATAAAGAGACTCGGAAGACCTACGCCGAATTTAAACATCGTTCATTCTGTGTCCAGTAAAAGCCGGTCTTTTACCAGATATTCTAATCCGGATATTTATAATAAACATTCGTGGATTTGTGGTTGTGATAAAAAAAATGCTCTATTTTGTTTTCCTTGCTTGTCATTTGGGGGAGAAGCTTTGTGGACAAAAATAGGTTTAACTGATTTGAACCATTCAGGTGACCGAATAAAAAACATGTAGTGTCAGCTAAACACATGAAAAATGTTTTGCAGTTTTCTATGTTTGCAAGTGTAAACATTGTGGAACAATTAGATAGTGCGTATCGAAGAAATGTGGAATTGCACAATAAACAAGTAAGATTATTTGTTGCGTTTAGATTGACAAACAAAAATCTTTTTTGGCTTTTTCGCAACTGGATAAAAATATTTAACTTTAAATTATTTGAAGCAAATATTTAATAAAATTACATATCTCAACATGTAGACTAGTCTGTCTACGGAATGTTTCGATACATATATAAACAATATTAATTTAAGCAAGCATAATAAATTACATCATTTACCTTAAGTTTTTATAGACACATAATAGTTGTACAAAAACTTTCATCCTATCGGGACTGCGCCGATCGTAAGAGAGAAACATTAAATAATAGAAAAGAATTGATTTCAAAATTTTAAAATTTGTCAGTTTGTTTGACATGTAACCTAGATATGAAAAAAATGATAGTTTGAAGCCATATATAATGTTATTTTTAAACGTGTTCAGATTATTTGTTGCGTTTAGATTGACAAACAAAACTCTTTTAATCTCGTAAATGTTATAATTTATTATGCTTGCTTAAATAATATTGTTTATATATGTATCGAAACATTCCATAGACCGACTAGGCTACATGTTGTGATATGTAATTTTATTAAATATTTGCTTCAATTAATTTAAAGTTAAAAATTTTTATTCAGTTTCGAAAAAGCCGTTATAATTAATTGTGTGCGTTTTTGCGCTTTCGAACTTGCATTAAGAGGGCATGATGAATCGGCGTCATCCTCTAATCCTGGAATTTTTCTGGGGCTAATTGATTTTAGTGCGGAATTAGACAGTGTTTTAAAGCAACATTTAGAAAAAGCATTGGTTTTTAAAGGGACTTCAAAAACAGTCCAAAACGAAATTTTACAAACAATGTTTAGTGTCTGTCAAGAAGAAATTTCTAAAGAAATTAGAGAGGCGGATTATTTACTCGTGATCGCTGATGAGACCAGTGATGTGTCAAACATTTTTCAAATGACAATCGTTTTTAGATATATAGTAAAAGGAAAGTCAGTTGAACGTTTTTGGGATTTTTTAACCCCTTCAGATCACGATGCAATATCCCATCCTCAGTTATTCTTAAAGAACTTGAAAAACATATCAAAGACAACAAAAACAAACTGATTGTTCAAACGTACGATGGCGCAGCAATCAAGAGCTGCTCGTCCAACGGAGTTCAAGCGATTGTTAAAAACACTTATAAACACGCTGCTTTCATACACTGTTATGCCCATCAATTAAATTTGGTAACGTTAAATGCTGTTTCTGCAAACAAAAATGATCGCATTTTCTTTGCAAATTTATAAGGTATTTGTACATTTTTTTCAAATAGTCCTCAAAGAACCGCAATATTAGATGAAATTCTTAAGAAACGTTTACCGCGCTCGGTTCCGACAAGATGGAATTTTAATTCCAGAGTGGTCTGCTCAATATTCGAAAACAGAGAAGCCATAATAGAGACAATGCAATTAATTTTAAATAAACATAGGAATGTTACGACAACTAACCAGGCTTCAGGGTATGTTCAAATACTTTCTAGTAAAAGTTTTATTGTTTGGTTAAGCGTATTTTACAAGATAATGCCCCATGTTGATTATTTATTTGGAAAATTTCAAACAAGAGAAATTAATGCTGTTCTGGCCAATAAATACATACTATCATTTGAAGCCCAGATATCACAAATTAGGAATAATATTACTGAACTTTCTGACAATGACGCTGAAGAGCCGTTGCTTAAGCGTAAGCGGTGTGAAAATATGGAATTTGTTCGCGAAGCAAAAGAAGTTTGTGATATTATTATTTGTCAAGCAAAAAAGAAATTTAGCTTCACTAGGCACTTAGTCGCGGCAGGCCTATTCTTTTCAGAGAACTTTGGCAGGTATAGCAAATGTTTTCCTGTTCTAAAATTCGAGGAAACAATTAAGGCTTATCCTTTTTTCGACGCACCAAAACTTCAAACGGAATTGACTATAATTTATGAAACAGAAGAATTTAGAACAATTTCGGGCGTTCTTCAACTTTATAACAATTCCAATGGCTTCAGCTGAAGCAGAAAGATGTTTTTCTACTCTTAAAAGAATAAAAAACTTCTTAAGAAACACCATGAGCCAGGGAAGACATTCGGCACTTGCTATGCTTTCGAAAGAAAAGGAACCTAATTGAAAGTATACCCGATTTCAACCAAAGAGTGATCGAGAAGTTTGCTGCTGCAAAAGACCGGCATTGTTCAATGTAAAAATACATACACACCATACACTGTACACAATACATATAGGATATATTAATAATTTACTGTTAAGTTATTACTAATAAGTACAATGTAATGATAGTTACATAAGTATAGTAAATCGTTACCTCTCACATACAAAGTATTTTAAAATTAAAAAAAAGATAGTAAGGCGGAGAGTAAAAATTGTAAGAACATGTCAATTAATACCGACTTTTCAACCTCAGTCAATCACTTTGTCGCCAGTCTCAGAATTGGAATCAATACCACTGATGGTTACTGCGGAAATCCTGGATAATAACACCAATTTATCAGCTTCTTCGCCACCAGTAGATATTCCTAAAATAGCTAAAAGAGCCATTTCCAAACCTCAGAATATTCTCTTACTATGTGATGACTTACAAAATAAAATAAACATTGGGAGTTTTAACATGTAGTATTTTTACAAACCTGGTGGTAATTACGAACCAGTATTGAAGATGTTGAAAATTTAACTAAAGACTTAACTTTATCCCACCATATTATAATAATAGCTGGTTCAAATAACTTTTTAAATTCAGGGAAACCGCTTTTATTTAAGAATATTTGGCAAAAAAATAAAAATATATCCAGACACAATATTTATAATTGTTGGAGTTTCGTATGGAAACTCCTGTTACTATAATGGATTAATATAAAAATTTAATAATGATCTTAAGCGGTTTTCAGATAAACTAAACCTCGTTTTCCAGGAAATATCAATTTTATAGATGCAAATATGTGGCGCACAGACGCAGAACTGACAAACTCAGTGCTTTGATATGTGAAAAGATTTTATTAGGGAAAAATTCTCTTCCAAACAATTTAAACGTTTATCGATATAAATCCAAATAACTGTAATAGCTTTATCTCAAGAAATTAAGTTTCGCTTCAAAGTGAATTCATTGAAAATAACGCAATAAATTTAATATCTGAGCAAAGTGATTGTAACGTAACAGTAGATCCTGTAACAGAGAAATCTACACCTGAAGTAAATGATTTTTTATACCCTATAAACGATCCCAGATATCTCAAATAATGTAAATATATATGATGTTCAGGGTTTAGTTAATAAGTCAGATTTAGTAAATCTTTTAGTATATGAAAGCCGGCTGGATTGCCTCTGTGTCTCTGAACACTGGCTAACTAAAGAAAACATATTAATTATTAATATTATCTAATTTTTTTGGGCAAAACCACATACATGGTGGTTCGGTTATCTTCGTTAAAGAAGGGCAGACGTCTAAAGATTTACCTTTTTTAAAAGATCTGTCAGTGGAACGTGTTATTGAGATGTGTGGCGTGAGCTTGCTGCTGGGAGAGGGTGTGTGAGTGTGGCTCTATGCTGCCTGTAAAAGACACCTAATGGTGATTTTTTAATTTTTTTTTTGAACATCTAGAAAATGCACTTTTTTACAAAAATGTTATTACTGTATTTCACAAAAGTATAATTACGTTATTTTATGCGGTGACTTTAATATTAATTTTCCCGATGATTCACTTCATTCTAAAATGCTAAAGGATATACTCTTTTTCTTTGGAAATATTTAAAAGCGAGTCTGTGAAAATACAGGACGTGATATGACAAAGACCTGTATTGATCTATGGTAGTTAATAATATGTATGCGAAACGCGTGAGTAACTATGGGAATATTTATTTTGTTTATATGTCACTGTCAAGTATCGAAGTTAATCAGTTTCAATAGACGTTTATTTTCTAGAATTAAAAAGGAAGCTTGATAATCACCTACAGTGTCCCTCGAAATGAACTAACTGATATCATTTTAATTACTGGGGAACGTCGAACCCAAACTAGATTAGCAAAATATCGGTATCAAGTGAATTTTCCTAATAAAAGGCAACAAAGCAGTCAGGTATTTCGCAAAGTATTTATAATTACCTTTTTAGAAATTTCTTCTTTATTGTAAGCAGGCGATTTTTCTTCAATGCTTTTCGAGGAACATTCTCCCCACTCAGGCTGAGGCGTACAATCTAAAAGATACCTTTCCCCATCAAATGATTTTTCTGAAAGAAAAATGCAATACATTTAAGGTAAGCGTTCCTCCTATATCTGCAAAAACTCCCTTCCTATGTTCATTACCCTATAAGAGCGCTTTTGCGAATTCGATTTATACAGGGACTATACATAATAAAATGTAATATGAAAATACTTAGTAATTAACATGACATTTCTTCATTTTATAAAAAAGCTAATATTGCTCCCAAACGTCAAATAACATTTTTTCAATTAATTGATATAACAGAAATATAATAATTAATTAAGGTAAATATTTATAAAAAATAAAGATCAGAAAAATGAAAAAAGGCAAAAATATACAAGTTGTCATTAAAAATAATGGTCTAAATTGTTATAAGAAGCGAAAAAAAATGTATTATGACCCAAACGATTTTTAAATCAAAGTGTTCTAAAAAATGAACAAATTACTTTATTTTGTACTATTTAAAACAAGTATTTTATAAATAGTGACTGTATTTTCTTATAAAGCGGCAAATGGCTGTTCAGACACCATTTTGAAAACAAAAGTCAACTTGAAAAATATCTTTGATCAGCCAATTTCAAGCTGAATTCGATAATCTATAAAATATAGAGGGTCCTATTAAATACAAAATTGGACGTTATTTCCAGTACAACCAAAAACAGTTTTTTTTTTAAATATTTGTCTCATCGAGTTATTTAAGTGCGCCAAATTTCAGATTATTAAGTTTAAAACCAGAAAAATGGCTGGTATAATAAATATATATTGTTTTCTTATTTTACTTTGCTAGTCAGTATCTTTCCCATTTTCGATTTTAATTTATTTAATTTAGGTAACATTTCAACAGCTTCTAAAATATACCTGTGTAAGATTTTAAACAATGGTATACCGCTAGTAAGGGAGAACTGCACGTAAAAACACAAAACCAGCGACAAGGTCTAGTCAAGTTCAAGTAAGTAAGATGAAAAGGTACCTACGTATTAGAAAAACCTTCCTGTACGTTCGACGCTGCAGAAATATAAAGATATGAGTAAAATTTAACATTTCAAATTTTGCAGTTGTGTAGGCGAAGGATCAATGTAAAGCGATACAGAGACGTTTTGTGGAAAAAGTGGTCAAAAATTGACAAATCTAGTTCTACTTTATCTTTCTAGATTTGATTTTTTACAAAAATAGATTATAGAATACTGCTGCCGCTAACTCTCCCTGATTCAGACAGAGGTACACCGTCTCTAGAAAGCCGAAGATGGTACCATGAGTTCCCTTAGAGTTCTAAAATCCGTACAGCTTTGGAGTAATTAAGTTGAAAGTTTCCAAATAGTTACATACTCCCCTCTTAACAACTTTTTCAAATACTTTGGAAAGAGATGAGAGCAAAGAAATAGATTTTTAGGCGATACTCGTAAGCTCTTTGTAAGCCAGGGTTTAAATGTATGATTTCTGTGTTTGAACCAACGCTTGGGAAAAGCTCGGTTAAAGATGTCCAAAAAAGTAACATGTAAAGTCATACCAGGTCAATTCACATTAAGAGCCAAGTTATGAAAGTTTTCAAAGCTGGCTTTGTTAAAAATCCTACCATAACTACGCTTTGCTCTAATCTTGGACCGACTTATACATATACTGCAACTAACAGTCTCACGATTAGAGAGACCTGCATTTACAACACAACATGATAAAACATCAAAATTAGAACACAAGTAGTCGATGGTGGTCGCCAGGGTTTTGGTCAAGCGAGTTGGAGAGTTAACATGCATTACTAAACCATATGATGTCAATAGGTTTGAAAGTAGAATAATGTTTACTGAAGTTGTATCTTGAACGTTAATGTGAAGTCTCCAGAAACAACCATCTTACAGCCACATGAAAGTTGAGACAAAATAATATCAAGTTTTGATAAGAACTTGACAATTTAACTAGAGGGGGACGATAAATACAGAAGATAGTTTGGTTGCTTAGAAAACAAACAGAAAATTCAAAATAATTTTCTTCCAAGAAATTAGTAATTTTGTCAACACATGAAAAACAGTCAATGAAATAAGATGTTTTTTACAAAAAACCATGTAACGAGCTATCACTATAATAAATAGATAACGGGACATAGACCGGTATATAGAAACATACATTTGGTTTCAACCAATGTTCCGTGATGAGAAGCAAATCTGGAAAATTATTAAATTCTAAAAACACATGCAAGTCATCGCATTTGTTTCCTAAAGATTGTATATTGATTGAAAAAAAAAACAAAGCATTTGTAACTTTACTTACTCTATCATTTAAAGCAACCTTCTTGAAATGGACGGGTTCAGTAATAAAAAAAATTCTTTAACTACATTAGTATTTTTCTCGACAGCAATTAAATTTAAGTTAGAGCTTAAAGTTACTAGCATCAAATTACTATCACTCTTACAATTTTTGTTATGGACATCAGGTAAATATTTTTTTATAGTAAGGGAGAGTTTGCTTAAGCCAGAATTATTAAGATAATGCGAGTTCGTAATAAAATGTTTTCGGAAAATAGTTTTAGATAAAGCAACTAAAAATATTTTATTACTAAATTTTCTTAGATTAGATATATAACCATTGAGGTTATTGTTTAAGTTGTTCTTTCAAACTCATTAGAAGTAGCATACTTAAGGGGGAATGTACAAAAAACAAAATTTATGTACACACTTGTTTGATAACAAAGTGATATTATTTAAAGTTACTTGAAATTTGCTAGGCTGGATCAAAACTATCACATAATCATTCTGTGTAAAGTCTTTAATGTAGCAATCACACTCTAGCGCTAGACTCCTCAAAGAGGCATTAGGTTTTGAAACTAACTGTAATTGACACTCACCTAATTGTTGTTTTAACGGTTTATATAAGTATTTTCCGTACCTGTCGGTAAGAACCAATACTTTTTTCCCAGGCAAGCCAACTTCAGTCACCTTCCGATTTGACAACGTGACTTTGAATGCATTTATCTGCATGAGGCAGCCCGCAGCCTCAAGGGTTTTTATAATACATTTAAGGTCTTCAGTGTCACTAGTTAAGGATTTATTATCGGCAGTTAAAGTGCCTAAAGAGTCTATTTATTATACTGTCCTTTAACTCTTTGAAATATTTTATTTCGTTTTTGGAGTGGCCCTAATCCATTTTATTTTTCTCCACAATACTTTCCAACACACTATTTTTTTCTTTTAGTTCTGAGCGGTAATTTGTTTCTCATAGTTCGATTCAACTTCACACACACTAGATTCAAAATCGACAACTTGGCATTATCAAGATTGTCCACAACGACGTAGTCCACAAAACTCCGGAAACAAGATTTACAAACTAAGGGGGGGGTCGGCAGCCAGGGCAACGTGCCTTTGGCACTCTTCAATATAATTGTTTTGATAAACTGTTACCACGAATCCAAATTGTAGTTAATAATTCAATAAAAGCTTTACTTCATACAGGATCTAGTGACATTTATACACCAACGTTTTGTACCAGATTTTGTTTTAAATCAGACAACAGTTAGGTTAGCAAATGAAAATTATACCGTTAAAACGTTAGGAATTTTCAATACAAGTATCCCGTTACAAGAAAAGGAATTTCATACAAATCTTCATGTAGTAGCCTTATCGGAAGATGTAATTTTAGGTCGAGATTGGTTACAAAAATATAATGCTATTTTAGATTTTGTACAAAGTTGTCTTTACCTAGGAACACAATGTAGATTAACAGTTTATTGGAACATATGTAACTTAACACAAATACAGCCTCAACCTGAAACCCGTTTTGACTTAAACCACCTGACAGGTAAAATAAAGTTAAAATGTTAAGACATGTTAAACAATTTTAAAGATGTTCTTGAAGAAGTTTTGAGACAACCTACCGCAAAATTAGTACAACATACAATTTTAAACTTAAGAACAACAATCTTTTCAAAATAAGAGGGTACCATCGCCACTAAAGCGATATATTATACAAAATGAAGTAAAAAAAATGTTATCTGCAGAAGTAATTGAAAGAAGCTATTCTAGTTTTTGTTCACTTGTAGTGGCTGTAGAAAAAAAAAGATGGTTCTCCTCGTTTCTGAGTTGATTGCCTACAGTTAAACCAGCAAACAGAATGCGAAGTATCACAACTACCACATATCAGGATGCGATAAAAGATGTCAGTAATGCAAAAGTACATACGTGTCTTGATTTGAAGTATCTATAGATCCTGCGAGTGTATCTTTCACTACTTTTGAAACTCCAGATGGTGCCATGTATGAATTTTTAGTTATGCCTTTTGGATTAAAAAATGCACCATCAACTTTTGAAAAACCAATAACTGAAGTGTTATCTGGTTACATTGATCCATTTGTTAAAATATATTTAGACGAATCAATTATTTATTCAGAAAATCTAGAAAATTATATTATTCACTTAGGTTTAATTTTAGAAAGACTAAGAATTCATCAACTTAGATATTCTTTAAAAAAAAGTGCAAATTTGCTGTAAATGAATTAGAACACCTTGGATATAAAATTACAAGTGAAAATAATATACCACAAGAATGTCACATAGTTCAGGTAAAAAATTATAAAAAACCTACTGCTCTAAAAGAATTGCAATCATTTCTAGGTGCTGCTAACTGGCTCCGAGAATACATTGAAACTTTGCAGTTGTTTGGGCTTGTAAAAAGTTCATGGTTGATTTTCTAAATATAAAATCAACCATTTACTTTAATTACAGATGACAGAGCTCTTTCCTGGTCAAACAAGTTTAAAGACGAAAGAGCAAAATTATCCCGTTAGTCACTTCTTCAGGAGCTTAATTGTACTGTTCAACACTGCCCACGGAAAGAAAACGAATTAGTTGATTTCGTTTCTAGAAATCCATCAAAAGATGAAGACAAAAATGTAAGGTGCAACTATGATGACCGATTATTGCTCCCTCTATAAACGTGATAAATGTAGACATGGGACTTTACCAATCTATTATTGACCACGAAAAAGAAAGAAACAAGAAATACTCCTGAACAGGCACAAAATCGGTTTAAAAAAGCAGCAGAGAACCAAAGAAAATTTAACACCAAGATCTTTACGAATTCCTTCAAGAATGCTCCAAAGTATGTTATATGACAGCATGTTATGGTGCGAGAGTTTAGCTAAAACGTGGAGTGACCCCTATACGATTTTAAGATATATATAAAACTCCAGAGATACGAAACTTCAAGAGACCATATTATTAAAGTACATGTAGATGACATTAGACTGTTTAATGCTAAAACATTTCTAAACATTAACCTGACAAACAACCAAAATACAATTGATGACTAGAAATAGAGCAAGAAATAGAAGATATTTTATAAAAATATGTTTTTTTACAGAGGGGAGAGCGATATCGCATCTTGACATTTCCCTTCAAATTTGTTACCTTAACAAATAAATAGCAAGCTTCTCGAAAAGCTGATTTATTTGGAGGAATGAATCGCAAAAGCAAAAGTGAGGAGTGTAAGTGTCCGCCCCTATTATCATTACTGCAAGGATGTAAAGATAACCGGCGTAATACTCCTCTCTTAAAGAGGTTTTCACCAGGTGGTACTGCTCTAAAAACCCCCATTGCTTCCACCCGGTGACAGAAGATACCCAAAAAAAAATAAAAGATAATCATAAATAATTTGGAAGTCACAAAGGGAATCCTTATCAGCAGTTTTGTTGTTTTATTTTCTTGAATGTCTTGATAAGAATATGAATATATTAATTTCAATATTCAATTATGCACCACTCTTTATTCACTTTTGATGCACTATACAATGTTTACTGTTTTTTAATTCACCACAATAGAAAATTCTACTTTTTAAGCAACCCAACAATACTAAATAACTATATTAAAACTTATATTTATACTTAACTATAAAAAATAAATAAAATCGCCAGAGCTAAATGTACTATTGGCTTGATGTCTTTAACTTATATCTTAAAATTCAAATAATTCATTATGGGCCTTTATAATTAGCGTTTATTTAATTTTGTACAGTGCTGTCTCATTTCGGATCCACCACTGAAAGGAGTAATGTTAACGGTCTTCAAACTATCAGTTAACCAACAATATACAAGTTTTGCGCTACGATTTCGATAGACGATGAAACTCACACTGCTTGTGGGACGTGTCATCATCATACCGGTAAAAGCAGCTTGCTTCAAAAACTATTGCGTAATTAATACAATATGCAACAGTGAGATACCTCTGCAGTGTATATAGAATATTTTAAAATCTACAAAACACTGATGAAACCATAATTTTAACACAATATTAATTTTTAAAAGATTACCTTCGCTATTAAACGCCGTGTCTTCGTTTGTCGATTTACCATGTTGGAGAAAAACTGAATCATCCTACAAAAAAAAGCATTATGAGTAAAGGATTTTCGTATTTAAGTTATTAAATTATTCAATCACGAAATAATAATACTCAAGACTATCCTAACGTGTCCCGAAATATTATAAAATTGAAGTTATAAAGAGTTTCAAAAATTCTGGTGGTTAGTGCATTCGAGCACTTGATCCAAAGGCAACTTACGGTACTAAATGTTTTTTTTGTCAAGTTATCGATTTAAATTTTGTTACTCGAAACCCTTAGAAACACAAAGTTTCGTTGTCTTTCTGGTAATTGTTCAGTAGACATAAAAAAGTAAGGAAAGATGTAACCATATGTAAATTGCAGAGAGTGGCGTAGCCAGTCTTTAAGAGCCGAGGGGGCAATTATAATAGTGGCGAAAGAATGAAATAAAACGAGGCAAAAAATTAATTAAATCTTCAAAAATAAGTTATAAAAAAACATTTACTTATTGAAAACGGCATCGCTTACAGAAAAAGAGCCCCACTTAAAGGGAGTTTTAGACTCCTAAATAGCGAAAATTAATATTTTAAAAGAAAGAGTATCGCTTTTTTGAGGTATCAATTTCATAATAAAATAGGTGTGAAAAGTAGCGTTGAAATGTTAAAATACGGAAACGGCATATTGCGTAGCAAATGTTCATCACTTTCAAACGATTCATGTACACTATTTTTCCTACGACCACAAATAATCTTCAGTAGGACTTTTATTTTTATTTTCTTTTCAACACTAGTGTTGAAAACTGAGTAACTGCTTTGAATAATTTTAAATAAAATAATTTAAACGTCTTTTTTTTAAGTTTCTTTTTACGCACTATCTACCTCGTTACAAGCATGTTTCAACACACGTGTTGTATTTTTTTCCCACACACGTGTGATATAGGGTACTTTCTAACCAAGTTAGTCAACTTCATATGTCTCCGTAGAAAAACCAAAATTTGATATCTGGATGATAGAATTTGGATAACTTCCTTACAGAAAAGTGCTGTTTCTACTTTTGATATCTATATTTTACAAAAATTGTATTTTCCGAGACGTTAAAGATGAATTATTTTGTCTATAGTGAGATATTATAAATTTGAAACAGACCTAAAAAATAATATCATTTAAAGTTTTCAGGAAGTATAGCGGACACTCTCCTGTCTCAATAATGGATTTTAGAAAAGTTCTACCATTTTTCCTAAATAGATAAATAGCTAAAATTATAATAGGAAACTTTGTCACAACTTTAAAGTCTGATTTTTTTCTTTGTCATAATGGCATTTAAGTACCATCGAGAATTGAACTATAGCTGTATCAATACTAGTGCCATTTTCAAGGTACATGAACATTTTCCCAATTGAAGTGCGGAAAATCGGGTTTATATCACTTCAGACCAAAAAATATACCAGCAATTGAAAAATCACATAGAAAATATGGTATTTCGTTTGGAAAATTATCAAAATGAGCCATACCAGTTTTATTTGATATTCAGTTCTTTTTCAATCATCATTTTCGGATTCCACGGAAGCATATATATTAAATGACTATTTTGTTTTTCCAAATCAAGACATCCAATGTGAATGTGTATAACCCTCTACTTCCCAAAATATAAAAAAGGTTTATATCAACATGTCTCAAAAAACGCTTTGTTACTGAAATATAGGGCGAATAACGTTTACAATGTACCATCCAGTATATCGAAAATAAACATCTCTGGATTTGTTCATATAAACCTCTTTTCTTACTGTGGCAAATACTATACGTTAAATAAGTTAGAAAAGCTTATGGCATCCATACATTTTATTTTGAGATTTGAGCAAAGTTTACACCCTGTATATCAAAAACAAGTGGCAGGATTAAGTTGTCGATATAAAAGCTTTTGATCAGGACATTGAGAACTACAACATATCACGTTTTCAGAAAACCTGACTGAAAGCTAATTACCATAAGAATATACAGTAGATTAAAAACATCTGTTTAATAAGTATAAGAATTCACACATTAATAGTGAGGAATATGAAAATGTATATTCATATACATATATTTAATGTCAATTGTGGGTAACTTTTCAAATCCCTTACCATGTCTTTTTCATCTTCAATTCCGCGACAAATTAATCCTTCATCAAAGGTCACGTTTTCAGTTCTATTGTTGACAGCAACGTTCGTTAAAATGTTGATTTCAGTAAAAGCTGAAGGTAAAGATTGAATTCGATTTCTAATTTGTTCTAAATCATTCTCAAAAAAAACGGTAATTTCATGTTTGCATGACCTAGAATGTATGTTGTCACTAAGTGAAATCCGAAATGCTTCATTTAAAGGACTTATATTATCAATAGGCAAAATTCTACTTTGTTCTATATCCTAAAAGAAAATATATAAATTATATAACTTAATCTCCATAGTGTGTCCATAGACAACACATACCTTCTGAACTGAATCTCCTGAAAATATTTTTGAAGGTTCTTCAAGACTTCTCGAGTTAAAAGCAATATCTGTAGATGCGCCGGATGATCCGCTAAAAAAGCCTGACATTTTTTTCGAATGTGGAAATAGAAAACCTTTATTAAATTCTGAAGGAGTAGTTGATATCGTTTTGTCTGCAATGTCTGATAGCAATATTTGGGGAACTGGATTATTCTTGAGAAATGGTGATACCATAACGTTACTAAAATCTATCAAACAAATTTTATTAATTTAGTTTAACATCTATTCAATATATTCCATTATATTCTGAAAATAACCAAAGAATAGATTTTTCATGTCTGCAATAAATTTCCCATTCTAATTTTTTTTTATATATATCAATTTTATGCTTCTTATGTATATGTTATGTACAATACAAAACAAAACTTATATCAAAGATTTCTAAAACTTTTATGTATTTCTCTTATCTGTCTCTATTTAAAATAGTAAAATAATAATTTAAAACCAGCTTTGTCAAATTTGACAGTATTTATTTTATTAAAGAGACAATATATTTTCTGTGATTCAATTTACACCTCATCTTACAATCAATTTCCAGCTAGCGGAATTTTTAGAAGTTGCATGATTTTAGTAACTTCCCAAACCCAAGAAAGATTGAAACAAAAAAAGATTAAATAAAGATAAATTAATAAAATCAGAACTTACCAGCAATTGTTAAATTATCTTTACATTCATAATCATGAAAAGATCTACTAAAAATAGGATTATTAATGTTAAATATTCCCAATGACTCTCTACCTAAATCCATCGAGCTTATATTTAGAATACCTAAGGATTCCCTAGGGCTCATTATCGTTTCGTCTTTATTACTTGTAGAAAAAAAATCACTAGTGAGTGAATCTCTTATAAGACTTGTTCTTGGTAAAACACCTATAAAACATAAAAAACATATCATTAAAAACACATTTTCACATGGAGAAGATATAAAAAACAAGAACGTATGATACATTCTCTGCAAAATGTGTACCATCTTCTGTTAGGCTATATATAGTACATAGAAAATAAAACTTATATCAGTTGTAAAAATTAACCAGTCATAAAAATGAATAGTATTTCCCTTTTTTTTATTTACTCATACCTTAGTTTTGCTTATTCCAAATTATAATACAAATTTTATACATGAAGTAAAATAATAGCCTTATCAAAAGATGTCTAAATTACATCTACCCCTTATTTTGATACAATTAAAATTACGATACTTTTTCAAAAGTATTTTAAAAAATAAACCAAAAAAAAATTAAAAATCCGTTTTCTTCTTTTAGTTTATTATTTTCATCTTTTAAGTTGTAATCATAGTAGATACCTTTTGATTGCAAACAATTTTCACATGTCCATTCTGCTTTACTCCTTAAATTTTCAGTATCAGTCAGATATTAAGGAACAGGTTAATCAAAACCAATTTTTGCATATTGAACCACCAATAAAATAAGTTCTTTTATTGAATTTTGAAGAGCAAGAAGCACATTTATCTTGAATTTTTACTTTATTCGAAGTACTTGCTTCTGTCTCATCTTGGGAACAAATATTAATTTTTTTTACAAATTCATGATATTTATTATCACTTGGATATTTTAGAGGATCATATATCATCATCTTCAGAATTATTACTTTTTGAATTTGTTGTCAATTTTTCATTTACTTCATTGTCAGGGAAGGTTAAAAGTTCGTTTGACATTGAGGTTGACAATATTGACATTGATGTTGATTTTTTTTCGTTTTCTATTTCCCATTTTTTACTCCTTCTACTGAGTTCTAGATTTTACCTTTATTTTCACAGCTTCATCCCAATTTAGTAGTTCTTTTCTGACTAAATTTAACTTTTATTTATGTACTATATTACTACAAAAAATCTTACTTGGTACTGAACAATTTTAAGCCTTCTTTACACTTTACTTTTGGTTCTTTAATTTTATTTAAAATGTTTTGTCAAATGAAAAACTCTTGCTTTTTTGGTAACATTATTATTTATTTACTTATTTCTATTTATGATTTATAAACTATAGATTCGTACATGGATATGGGTTCGTTATATTTGATTAACACGAATAAAACCACATATTTAAGTTTCTCATAAAAAATATGAAAGGAGCGATGAGGAGATGAATATAAATATTGGGAGATAATCCACAATATAAAATATTTAGGTTTAATCATAGAGGGTACATTAAATTGGGCACTTCATTTAGAACACTTGTTGTTCGTTCTCATGATAAGTGCACTATTTAGGTGTCACGATTACTTTCATTCCTCTTTGCATCAAATTTATAATTCTTATTTTCTCTGCTTTTAAATATTTAATTCCCCTCCACATGTGGAATCACTTTGTGTAACAAAGCACAAATACTAAAAAATGAGATAGTAAACATTTTATTTAATGTAGTTTTTTGGAAAATAATATTTATTTATAATAACCAGGTCACAAGAAAACATACAAAAAATTTTCTACTTTCATTCTAAACTTCTAAATACAGGAAACAAAAATACAGAAACAAAGAAAAAACAACTTGAGTGGTTCTAGTGAAGTGAAAGTCATGTTTATTCTCTATAATAAACTTACAAACCTATCTTTTGAAAATAATTTAAATTTTCTATAAGTTTTAAGTGGTCGGGTATTTTATTATAAAATTGTATTCCCTTAACAGAGCTTGGGTTATCATAAAACCCTCTATTTTAATATTGGTATTAATTATTTTTGGGTGGTATGAGTGAAAGGCACTATTTAGTTTAAGTATGATCGCTGTATCCAAGTGATTTAATTTAATTTCGTGTATTGATGTTATTGTTTAATTGTAAGTAATTGAGAAAATTAAATATAAATTATATACTTTTTGTTGTTTTAATCAATCATTTTTTTTGACTATAAATCAATTAATCAATATATATTACGGCATAAATACAGTAACAGTACATAAATATTAATTTCAATAAATACTTCTCTTTGTCTGTCATTCTCCACAGTAGTGTCTCAAAATATTTATGGCAATGAACTTTTAAGTTTCTTTAGATACTTAATATAAAAGTGGGTGTGATGTACAAAATAGTGGCAATTTCATAATGACTAGTCAGAACGGTTTTTTCTCAAAAAGAGAAACACAAAACGGCAGTAATAAACCTCTTAAATTTTATATACAATTAATGAGAAAAAGTCCTTCAAGGTCCTTATATTATATTTTAAAAATACTTTTGACCCCGTTGATCACTCGTTGCTTTTGAATAAATTACAAGCTATAGGGGTCAAAGTCTCCTTTTTGGAGTTGTTTCAGAGCTACTTGGGTGGTAGGAGTCACTTTGTGTGCATGCGGTGTGAAAGTGGAGTGAACTATCTATGGATATTGGTGTGCCGCAAATTGGACCCATTGTTATTCTTAGTGTATGGGAAAATCTGGTCTTCTGACGTTAATGGCAAAATAGTATTGTATAGCGATGATGCAATTATTTTTTACACAAGAAGTGAGAACACCATCTCTGAAGAAATGCAACATGATAAAGAAGTAGTCAGAGTGGTGTGGAAATAACTATGTATGCCTAAATAAAAAAAGTATTGTATAATAACCTTTGGAAACCCAAAAGATCAGAGTGATGTCGACGTTGAATCTATTCAATACTGAATAGACAAAAAATTAAATTTTAGACGTGTATGTATATCTACTCGAACGTACTAGAAGATATATTACTCCTCTATAATTCTTATCTATCCTATCTCTTGGCTGCATGGGGAAATAATGTTTCAGCATATGACTTAGACAAACTTCAAAGAAGGCAAAACAAAACAGTAAAAGCCATATATGGTATGGCTTATTATGACGAAACTACTTTAGTTTTTGAGAAAACGCAATTACTTACAATTAAACAATAACATCAATACATAACATTAAATTAAATCACTTGGATACAGCGATCATACTTAAATTAGAGCCTTCATTCATACCACACAAAAATCATTAATACCAATATTAGAATAGAGGGTTTTATGATAACCCAAGCTCAAAAAAGTATAACTGTTAAGGGAATAAAATTTTATAATAAAATAACCAACCGCTTTAAACTTATAGAAATTTAAATATTTTCAAAAGATAGGTTTGTAAGTTTATTATAGAGAATAAACATGACTTTCACTTCACTAGAACCACTCAAGTCGTTTTTCTTTGTTTCTGTATTTTTGTTTACTGTATTTAGAGGTTTAGAATGAAAGTAGAAAAGTTTATGTGTATATTAGGACAAACCCATATAGGGTCATTAGAGAAATGTCTTTGTATTTTTTGTATTTTTTTTGTGACCTGATTATTATAAATAAATGATATTTTCCAAAAAACTACATTAAATAAAATGTTTACTATCTTATTTTGTAGTATTTGTGATTTGTTAAACAGTGATTCCACATGTGGAGGGGAATTAAATATCTAAAAACAGAGAAAATAAGAATTATAAATGTGATACAAAGAGGAATGAAAGTAATCTTGACACCTAAATAGTGCATTTATCATGAGAACAAACCGTGTTCTAAATGAAGTGCCAAATTTAATGTATCCTCTATAATTAAACCTAAATATTTTATACTGTGGACTATCTCCTAATATTTATATTTATCTTTGCTTCTCTTATTTTTTTTGGGAGAAACTTAAATATGTGGTTTTATTTATGTTAATCAAATATAACTAACCTATATCCATTTACCAATCTATAGTTAATAAATCATAATAAAAATAAGTAAATAAATAATAATGTTACCAAAAAAGCACCCCGAGTTTTTCTTTTGACAAAAGAAACTGCATAATATTTTAATTAAATTTTATTTTAACAAACATTTTTTAATAAAATTAAAGAACCAAAAGTAAAGTGTAAAGAAGGCTTAAAATTGTTCAGTATCAAATAAGATTTTTTGTAGAAATATAAAATATAAATAAAAGTTAAATTTAGTCAAAAAAGATCTACTAAATTGGGATGAAGCTGTGAAAATAAAGGTAAAATCTAGAACTTAGTACAAGGAGTAAAAAATAGGAAATAGAAAACGAAAAATAAATCAACATCAATGTCAATATTGTCAACCTCAATGTCAAACGAACTATTAACCTTCCCTAACAATGAAGTAAATGAAAAATTGACAACAGATTCAAAAAGTAATAATTCTGAAGATGATGATAGTATATATGATCCTCTAAAATATCCAAGTGATAATAGATATCATGAATTTGTAAAAAAAATTATTTGTTCTAAAGATGAGACAGAAGCAACTACTTCGAATAAAGTAAAAATTCAAGATAAATGTGCTTCTTGCTCTTTAAAATTCAATAAAAGAACTTATTTTATTGGTTGTTCAATAAGCAAAAGTCGGTTTTGATTAACCTGTTCCTCAATATCCAAGGCTGATGCTGAAAATTTAAGAAGGAGTAAAGCAGAATGGACATGTGAAAACTGTTTGGAATCAAAAAGTATCCACTATGATTACAACTTAAAAGATGAAAATAATAAACTAAAAGAAGAAAACGGATTTTGAAGAAAATACATAGATGATTTTCGAAAGAAATATGAAAACAGTGAATTCGTAAATAAACTTGAAGAAAACACTCTATGAAAAAAATTTATTACCAATCTTAATTCTAAAATTGACAATGTGAGTGCTAAATTAGAAACATTTGAAAATGACAAATTAATAAAACAGATAACAGAATTAGAAAACAAATTTAAGTTCTTATTAAATAATAAAGATGAAACATGTAAAAATCTACAAGTATTTCATGAAAAATGATTCATAAAAAGATGATAAAGTGCATATAAAATATATAAGACAATGAAAAATTTCCAAAAAGTACATTATGTACAATATGGTTTTCGCAGTTCTAGAGATACTGAAATTGCTGCTGCTGTAAAAACAAATATTCAGTGTAATG
The DNA here is from genome assembly GCA_030620095.1 of Kuschelorhynchus macadamiae. Lineage (NCBI taxonomy): Eukaryota > Metazoa > Arthropoda > Insecta > Coleoptera > Curculionidae > Kuschelorhynchus > Kuschelorhynchus macadamiae. Next base: position 30,506 of record JAUTXW010001395.1, read on the forward strand.
TTGATAGTAATAAAATTTGTGGTTTATTATCACTAGATCTGTACAAAGCATTTGACACTGTAAATCATATGAGTTTATTGAGAAGTCTCTACAATATTGGTATAAAAAGGTCAAGTTTATTCTTTGTTTCAAAATTATTTAAGTAAGTAATCATTACCAATATGTTCAAATCGGAAACACAAATAGTTCTTTAAAAAAATTAAATGTGGTGTATCTCAGGGATCAATACTGGGACCAATTTTGTTTGTTTATATATTTATATATACATATATATATATATATATATATATATATATATATATATATAAATTTAAAAGGTAACTTTAAGTTATTTGCAGATGATACAACAACTATTTATTTTGCTGAAAATCCTGCCCAAATTTATAGCGATATGCAAAATGACTTGGCAATAATCCTTGCTTGGCTAAATTCTTATAAATTATCACTCAATTTTGACAAGCCTTCATTTTTGTTTATAGATAAAGTTAAAATCAAATACATTACACCAAATTTATTTTTTAATGGAATTTTTATTAAATATTCTGAATGCACTACATTTTTAGGATTATAGGTATATAGATTAAAATCTTAATTGGAATAAATTTATTTAAATTTTAAGATGAAATATACGACCAATAGGAATAATGTATAAAGTTAGAGACCCTATTCCAGTAAAATACCTAAAAAACATATATTTTCCTCTAGTATATTCAAAATTACAATATTTAACTTCAATCTGGAGAAGTGTCAATTAAAGGCTCTCAAAGGATTACAAAATAAAATAATCAAATGTATTTTAGAACCTACTACTAATTTATACAAACCTAATAAATATCTAGATATTAAAAATATATATAAATTAAAAATGTGTATATTAATACATTCTATTTATTTTTTTATTATATTTTTATGGTTCCCTGTAATGAACTTATCATAAGTTAGTTGGGAATAAAGCTATTATTATTTTTATAATTCTAACTTTTTAAAAATGCTGTAAGCAGTCAAAAGTAGAAAAACCATTATGATACACCCGGTATTACTAGCTCATAGTAAATTAAAACCACACATTAACATTGGGTTTTGTCCAGCTAACGACCAACTTTTATAAATTGTTTATATTTATTTTAGTTCTTGTTTAATAAAAATGTCTTCAAATATGAGACAGAATTTTGCATCGATCTAAAATATTAAAGGTACTTTAAACTCCAAAATGACCTAACTTCACAAAATATGACATATTAAAAAAACTTACCGAATGGAAAAGATTCCCGTGTAAGAAAATGTTCATCCGTGAACGCAGCTAAGGATGGCCTGCCAACATCTAAAAAAATAGCAATATATATAAAGGGTTGTTCAAAAGAAACATACAAAATTAATATCTTCTGTATAAATCATTTTTCACAAACACGCTGAAACACGTGAAGTGGCTTAAATGGTTGTTCGTCTTTTTGTAATATTTTTAGACCCTTCCCTGCAACCCCATAATTTGTAGGTACCCATTTTTTTTAAACGGCAACCTAGGTCATGTAGGGGGCTCTATGAGAAGGTCTGGTCACTTCGTTACAGTAAAACGAGTCCACATAAGTCTTTAATTAAAATTGATCTATCTACCTTGAATTCTTTGAGGGGCGGCCGGCGGTGAAAATGGATATACATCCCGAAAAGTATAGAAATATCAGGAATCCTGTCCAAATAATGTTATAGCAAGTATTTTATAGACGAAATGAAGGTCGTTATAATACAAAATAATAAATACATACATATATTTACGTTTTTTATGATTTCCCCATTTTAGTTAATAGTAAGCAATGCTTACTTCTTCGAGTATATTTAGTAACGGCTGGTAAAGCAGGTTCGGAATAGTTATAGCTTTTTTCGATACACGTACGACTTAGTAGTAATTATGTTCTTATTTTTGGTTTACACCTATATGGTATTTCAAGTGTCGTTGACTTTAGTATGTTATATGGTTTCATGATATATTTATATACGGAATGTTAAAACAATCCGGATCGGTTCGGAGTAGTGACATTTTCCAGTAACCGGGGGATTCAACAATTCAATTTAATTTGCATTTTTTGTTTACCTATATTTCTTTCTTTTTTATATATACATTTATTTTAGTTTTTATGCAAGGTAGCGCTAAAAGCCACTTGAAATTAAAAAAAAAATCAAGAATTATTACACACAAAAAACATTTTGTGTATAATAATTTTTAGTTTAGTTTATAAAGATGGAACTGCCCCCTAAAAGCGACAAAAAAATTCAAGGGCGTTTATCACTTTTAGCAAACGGGGAAACACGTTCAATTTCCTCTATTTTTTTGCCCATAATATTTTTTCCACTATACAGTAGCCGTCTTAGAGATAAAAATCAGCCACCAAAAAAATGAAAATATTTTTTATTGTAAACCAGTTAGTTGAAAAAAAAAGGTGAAACATCTTAATTTAATGTAAATAAAGCTTAATGCTAGGGTATTTAATTGGAAATGCTAAAAAATTTACAAAATAGAAACACCAGTTATCCTATACAACTAAATTGTAAGATCGCATTTAAAATATTCATCAGTAATCTGGCATCAAGACTCAATGATTCACAACGAGATACATTTTTGCGATTTTTGTGTAATAATATAATAGATGTAAATTTTTGCAAGACCCACATAGCTGTAGCTCCAGGTTTATTACCACCATTATATAAATAAAAAAAAAAATTAGTATGACGGGTTTATTGTTTAAGTCACACGTACTTATCATTCCTGCCACTGCAAAAATCGCTATGTAATTCAATCAGTTTTGCTGGATAGAAAAAACCTGCATATCAACATATTTTGCTCAAGCACGTAGCCAGGAGGAGGTCTGCAAGTATTTTTGGATGACATAAGAGAATAAGAGTAAAATTCTACAAAGTAATAAACATTCCAAGAAAAGCAATTATGTACATCAGGGTCAGATATTTTAAGGTGATTTATTATTAAATAGGCGTAGGTATCACTTGTATTTGGGGCTCAACGAGGGGGAAAGAGTAGTTGATCAACAAAATACAAGATGGAAGACCTTTTTAATCATCAGCTAGTTTGAAGCGCGACTATGGAGCCCCAAATACATAATACTTCTAGTTCCAAGCCCCATAACTACTTAATCTGTACATATATCCTAATCTTCTGTTCTATAGGTCCATGCTACCTTATTTAAAGTAGACATACTATGTGTACTATTTACCTACCATATTGTAAATAATGTTCAATTTCATATACCTTGGGAAACCTCGATAGCTTTTACAATTTATAATGCGCGTAAGCAACATACTTATTAAAAAAAAATTAAATCTCAATATTTTGACAAAACCAAAAAACATTATGATTTTATTAAAAAGATAGTTTTTAGTTAAAGAGTCAGTCACAGTCAAATATGCTTTATTGTCTTAAGAATTAAATCTTGTTGATAAAGCTGGAAAAAAAATCTTAAAACCTAAAAATTCAAAAGCATCACAACAAGCACTCAACTAACTATGAGGTAGATATATGTTTCTGATTTAGGTCAATGATATAACAACAATTATAAATAAACAAAACATTTCAAGAACAAAGAAAATATATACATACATGCAATTAAAATATAAGTCACATTTAAAACAATTCCAAAATGTAAGAAAAAAAAATAAAAAAACGGACATAACACTTTTCAATTAAAAATAAATTAAAAGTAAAGTTACAATGATTACCAATTAAAGGTCATCTGCATAGTATTCTGATAAATTATAATATGCTTTCTTAAGTAATATGTTTGATACATCTTTTTTAAAAAATTTTCAGGTCAACTTGATTTCTAACAGTAACAGGTAAACAGTTATACATTTTTATGCTTTCATAGACAAGCGAATTTGTGGTCAAGGAGAACTGAGGTTTGGGCAACGGAAGATTGAGATGGTAAGACTGACGAGTGTGGTACTGAGAGGTAAAAGCAACATCACGCTCGCTGCACCTTTTGTGAATCATGCACAGTTTCTACAATGAACAAACATGTGAATGTGAGAACCCTTGAGGAAATAAAAAGTGGCTTACAATGATCTCTTGGTTTACCCTTATTAAGGTATTGACTGCTCTCTTCTGACATGTGACCACTGATTCAAGTAAATATTGAGAGCTCAACCTCCAAAAAGTTATACCATACCTTAACTGAGAGTCGACCAGAGAAAAATACACCAGTCTTGCAGGAAACTATCCTCATTGCAAAGCATACCGAAGCTAGCCCTGCATTTAAATTATTGATGTACTCAGCGAACCTTAGTCTATTATCCAATGTCACTCCCAAAAATTTAATAAATAGTTTGCTCTCATTGATCTGGTAATTAAACTCAAGACAATCAAATGCAAATTTAAAAGGTAAAATATTGGTTTTTTTTGAAGCAAAGGGAATTAGAGTTACACCATTCTAACATTTTCAATACCTTCCAACATAATGGTGCTCAAATCCTTCTCATAGCCACGACAAAGAATGATTGTATCGTTCGCAAATAATGTAAAACGACCCTGGATATTTAGGAAAGTTAAATCATTTATGTACAGTAAAAACAAAATTGGGCCCAGAACTGACCCTCACGGAACACCCCTTATAATTGTATTTTTGCAGCAGTGTCCTGTGACATAAACAAACAAATGCTTTTGAAAAGTCAGAGAACACTGCCGCCACCTCATCTCACTCATTCAGACCTAAGTATACCTATTCCAAGAAGGCAAAAATTGCATCATTAGTGTTTTTAGAAAGCTGAAAACCAAACTACATTTGATTAATTATATTAAAGCGTAACAGGTGGGAACCAATTTTTCCATAATTTTGGAGATAGATGACAGTAATGCAATCAGTCTGAAGTTGGAAGGGTCGTCGAGATCTCCACCTTTGTGCAAAGCACTTTTTTGGCAACTGGGAAAGACAACCTTTAAAAAAAGATATTTTTATTAGTTCAACCAATGTGTACAGTGCCTCATCTGGACGAATCATCAATATGCGAGCAGACAACCTGTCTGATCCAGCAGAGTTCTTATTGCCAATTTCTGAGAGAACCTTTTTAACTGGTGCAAAATTAGTGGTAGCGATTTGAAAGTTGTCTGTGATATAAAAATTATTTAAATAGCTTAAGGGTTCATTCTTAGGGTCTAAGTTAGCAGTTAGCTGGTCTGCAACTGAACAATAAAAGATATTAATATCATTGGAGTGAATAGAATGATTTGGACTGGTTAAGTTATATTTTCCACACAAATTGTTAATAATTTTCCAATTTTCTTTGGTTTTATTATTAGACTGTAACCGTTTTTTATAATACAGTTCTTGTGCTAATTTTATAATGCGCCTATAGAGGCTCCTATATTTACTAATGTAACTAATAATAAAATCGTTAAAACAATATTTTCTAAGTAAACATAAGAATCTGAAGTTTTTTGCTGGTGCACAAATTCCCTTTGTGACCCAAAGTTTTTTATTCCTAGGCTTAATTCTCTGTTCAGGAAAAGCTCTGTTAAAATTAGTGACGAGAAGAGAATGAAAGTGAGAGAAAGAGTCAGGTTTGTAGTGGGTGATCTATAAATACATATTACAAAAAAATGTAGGGATTTATTACATACCAATGAGAACTCGAACTCCTTCTCCACGGTAATAGAGTTATATTTATCAACCTCAACAAAAGAACATTTTTCCAATGTCTGCGTCCTTAATATCAGTGTACCTCTCTATATCCTTGAGCCAGTGCTCCATCAGGACAAATTCGGGATAATTGTTTTCCATTGAAAATATAAATAGCTCATTTGTTTTGTTTCTCAAGGATTGAATATTAAGTAACATCATAGTTGCCATGTATTGGGATGCTGTTGTTACCCCGCAGCCTCACCCAGTACAGCCCTCTCTAAAAAAACATCATCAACCTCTCTATGTGCCTCAACAAAAACCACCTCATCAGCGTCAACATTACACATATTAGGTACCCTAACAGCTTCATTTACAGCAGTATTTTTAATAAAAACTAGATTTGAACTGCTATGATGAAAGAAATTTAAAATTATACTTGCTATGCTATGTGCCATTTTTTTAAAACCATATGTATTTATAAACGAAACACTTTTTTAAAAAACATTTTGGGTCTAAACTGAACTCCAACGATCCTAACTTAATATTATTATAAAATCTAGAAAACTTATAAACTACATCAACGATTGTGTTATTATGCAAACAATCATAAGTAAGAACACTTTTGTACAGGTGTAGTACAGAACAACAAATTAGTAAAGAAACACTTATAAGTGAAATTAAAAATATTTCTTCTTGTACGCCTTTCTGCATTTGGACCTAAAAGAACCACAACAAAATCATTGTAACAAAAATCACATATAAAGCAATCTATGTTATTCACTAGTTCCTGATACGATGCACCTGGCTTAGATAATACCTAAATGGAATAATTCATTTTTAAAGGGTGATATAAATGTTTTCCAAACCCATCAGTAAGAAGGAGAATCTGCTTATATAATATATAATTATTTGGCACTACTGTTAAAGGAATTGTTTTATCCGGTAAATGAAGCTCATTATCTATTTCTTCTTGTAAGGATAGTATAACAATATTCTTCTTAACTTCTTGAGAAGTTGGAACAAAAGCTATGGCCCATGAACCAACAAATTTGTTGCAGTTGACTGAGACCCTGCCTCTTGATGAGTGACCAGTGCCTCTCTCAGTTTATGAATTTCAGAGTTGCATAAATGGTTTTCCCCTTCCAACGTTTGAATAGAAATAACCATATTCCTACTTAATTGATTTAGCTGATCCAAGTCTTTTTTTAGGGTGGCAGTTTCATCCGCATAAGAGCTAATTATTTTATCCATAGCAAACTTCTAATTCGACAACTCGGCGAGTTGTAAATGTGTTACTTCCTTTCTCTTTTCGTTTAAATCTCTAACAATTTCTTGTTCCGCCTCTATTGGGCGTCAAGTTTCTGCGTTTTTCGGTGCTGTTTCTTGTAGAAAGACTATACTGTTTTGATTTCTTTCTTGAGGTTTTTTATTTCTTAATCAAGTTTTGAGATATTTATATTTTTTTGGACCTCTAAGTTCTCAAACTCTTCAGTCTTTAATGTAAGTTGAGATTTCAAGTTGTGATTTAATTGTTTTGTTTTGTGTAAGTTCTTAAGGACATGTTCAAAATGTGAATAATTATTTATACTCAAATTCTTGCACAAAGCTGAGCAAAATAATTTGTGATTATCTAGTTTAGTGTGTGATTTAAAGTCTCTGTTAAGGTAACTAAATGAAATACATTACTGCAGGCAATACATTTGAGAAGTTTTTGTTTGCACAGCATTTAAATTTCACTTTGCAGTCCATCCTATTTTAAATATCTAACCCACAAAAACTATATGCAAGCCTTAGTAATTACCAAATAAAGGTTAAAAATAAATTACAATTTTTGTTTAAAAAGTCATAAAAAAAACAAACATCTATACATAGGGGACGGGGACACACGCTTCTCGTCCAGGGACCTATCTGGACATTAAAGTGAAGACAAAAAACAGGGGGTCCAAAGCAAAATAGTAAGGTTTACACTGGGATAAACAAGAGGAAAACCATAAACATGGAACAGTACACTTACGTAAATTTCAAACAGCCCTGGTATTGAAATGTTCTGGTAATATATTCCAAATTTATGACACAAAAAGAAAAAAAGGGAAGGAATTCCCAACAGATAGAATACATTTATTATTGCAATTGCAGCCCTAAAATATTTTTATAATAATTTGAAACACCAATAAAGCACTAGTTATTCCAAAATGGGACTATTTATTCCAACAAAGCACGAATTTTTATTTTATTTTATTATAAACCAGTAGAGGATTTAATCTGAGAATAGTTTTTAAGATGATGTTTTTTTGTAGTGCTGATAAGCAGAACAATGCAAAACGGATAGAAAGCAAATAATTTCTTCACCAATATTTAAAAGTTAATAAGTGTTTTTCGCAATTTTCGGTGGTAATATTGATTATATAGCTTCAATAAATATACTGTTGGCTTCGCGAAAAGTTCACAAACAGAATGGTATCAAACAATACACAGACTAACATTTAAAAACTACAAAAAAAACTGATTAAAATCGGGAGCTACTAAAATGCGTGTATACTCAATAATCGCGTGTCACTAAACAAGAAGATAGTTTGTAGTTTAGGTTGTGTAAGTGTAATCTGTAATTACTTTTTATTAAATATAAGACTAACAATAAAATAACAATTTAATTAATTACAACATTCTGTTATTCCTTTTTGTTCTCTCGTAATCTTTAGAGTTTACAATAATGTTTATTTGTCTGTTTGTGTTTCTCTATATAACAAGCTTTCATTACCATAATTTAAACAAATAAAGTATTACCTTTGAAAGATGTATTTCCAAAGCTTACTTGATCGGATACATTATCAGTGCAAAATGGATTACTTATAACACTATGAGTACTAGATACATCGAATGTCTCGTTATCCATTAGGGTATTAGATAGGAAATCTGATGAAAGGTGCCCTAAAAATAAAAAATACTTGTTAGATAGTCGTCTGATTTTTAAATCTTAACTATAAAATTTTATCTTAGATGTAAAAATACAAAAATATTGACGTGATTTTTGTTACTTAAACAGCAAAGTATAATATTTTCATATTAATGAAAATTATTATTATTAATTTATTCCTTTCTACTATTTTAAATATAAGCTGGATCAAATACAGATAATACTTTGAATAGACAATCCATCCAATGTAAAATAAATTACTCCCTAAAGGATCCCCACTTTGTATTGTATTCCGTATAGTTGGATCCCTCGAAAGATTTTCACATAGCAAAATGACCGGATCGACGCTATTAACCTGGCACTACGTCCAGAGTTACCAGGCCTCTGACGTATTGCTTGCGATTGGCTGATTAATAGGTAAGTATACTTTTGCATTGTATTTCTAAATAATTATACGCGCCTGGAAACAACAAATCACATTTTGTTGCGTGCGTTCTAATTAAAATTTATTTGTATCTGATGGAGTGACCTAGGTAACTTACTCTCATCTAACTTCGAGCTGTTTATTGATATGACGTTGTTTCGTTGAGTATCATCTGATCAAGACAGCGTTCTCTTGCAAAATGATCTGAATGTAGTCTTTTCTTTTTATCTATTTTATTATTTATTTATTTTTATTTATTACATGCAAGCACTACAGAGACAATGGCTCCAAATGGTACAATAATATACAACAAAGCAAAATAATAAAAAATATATAAAAATAGGTTATAAACACAAGAAAATAACACCTAAATTATTACAAAACAAGTCAAACTAATTTGAAAAATGTCTATGTGTGACAAATGTCGGTTGTAATTTAACATTAAATAAATTAAATTCAGTAAATGATCTGGATGTTTTGTTTGACAGCGAGTTGAGATTTGTGCAGCATGTTAACTGGGTCACTGCAACGACGACAATGCTCCGACTTTAGGAACGTGGAAGTGTTGAAATTGCTGTATATTTCATTAGTTTGAAGTTATCTTGATTACTGTTGTAACGTCTCTTCGCCATTTTTATCGGATTCATGTCACACGAATCAAAAGAGTTCGAATGAAGTTTGTCAACTTAATGCTTTTTAAACTTAATATCAATAGATCGCTGCTGCCACATGGCGAACGCTTAGCAATCTTTGGTCTAAAACCTCTGGAGCATCGTCAGATGAGACTATCCCTAACATTTGGTCACAAACTGCTCATCAATCAGATTTATTGTCCTGAGCTGTAGGCTTTACTTAATTTTACCTTCCTGTAGAACAAGGCAGCCTGAAACATTTTTCTTGAATTATAGCAGTACTGATATTGGTAAGAATGAGGTAATAAATCGATTTGTTTTATATAGTAAAAATCTACCATTCGATTTCAATTATAACAGCAGTGCAGTAAGGTTCACTACCTCGGTAAAGTTAACTTTGGGAATCTTCACATTCCAGACTGTCTCTATTGACATTTTCTTCATTTCATTTTATTTGTGTGATGGCTGGTGATGTGTGTTAAATCCTTTGTTTTATTTTATAATCATTCACCAATAATTAAGTGTTTTATGTCTTATGTTAACAGTATTTTTTTAAATATTTTTGTATGTATTTTTGTATTTTAATAATTATATATTTTTTATATTTTTTGGTATTTTTTATATTTGTATATTTTATATTCTTTAACTTCTAATATTATTGTAATACTTGGGCTAGTCCTGGTCTGTAATTTTACTTGTTTAAATAAATAAATAACGAAATAAACACCATTCGATCCTTAAACACAGCTTGAGAATAGTTAGTGCGATGGGAATTTTCAAGTCAAAGTCAAATTCAAATTCATAAATTGCTTTATTGTTTAAGATAAAATCTTGTTACAAAGCCAAACGTAGAAATATATAAACCAACAAGCAGTAAAAAAAATATAAGTAAATGTAGAGAATATACAGATAACAATAAGAAATAAAAACAGTAAGAAACAAAAACAGCAAGTTACAAAAAAAACACAACAGAAGTGTGAGGTATGGGCAATGGCAAAGCTCCAGTTTGTCTTGTATTATAATGATTATGATACTCTCGATTTTTAAATTGTTTAAACATCATACAAGCTGTCTCGAAAATAAAAATACAAGTTAGAGTTAGGATTTTGCGATTAATAAATAGTGGTCTACAAGAATCTCTACCACTTACCCCGCACATATACCTCACCGCCCTTTTTTGCAAAACAAAAACTGGATTTATCAGATATTGGCTCGAATTACCCCAGAAGCAGATCCCAACATAAATGAGACTCTATCAAGGCCGAATATACTGATTTCACAATGTGTTCATCCATTCGTTAGATACAACTCTCAAGGCATAACATCCCGATACCAGACTATTGCATATTTTCAAAATATGATCCGTAAATGTTAACTGTGTGTCTATAGCTACACCCAAAAATTTAATATCTGATTTTATCGAAATCTGTTCATTATCAAGATAGACATCATCAAGCGAACACCCAAAATGCATAATGTTAGTCTTAGAAATGTTTAAAGAAAGACAATTAGCATCACACCACCCCTTAGTTTGCTCAACATCATTTGCGATTGCATGGGTTAGTCCCTCAGGATTCCTGGAATGCCACAAAACTGAGGTATCATCGGCAAAAATTGTGAATTCACCCTTGATTTTGTGACGCTAGATCATATATATATATATATAGTCAAGAAATAAAATTGGTCCTAGAACAGAATGTTTAATAGAATCAGCCTCATGCAACCTGACCTTCTGACATCATCCGGAGAGATAACACCCAAACCAGTGAAGAGCACTTCCCCTGAAACCATACCACTCTAGCTTCCGCAACAGTATACCATGATCCACGCAATCGAAAGCTTTAACGAGATCACAAAAAACTGCCGCGGTCGCCTCGCCCTCATTAATGTAAAGATACAGATTATCAAGAAATGCAAAAATTGCATCTCCTGTACTACTACCACTCTGAAAACCAAATTGGTCAACTTTTAAGATTTTGTGCTTCTCTAAGTAAGAGATAACTCTAATTTTTTCTTTCATTTCATTTCATTTTCATGAAAAAAACTATGGCAGTCTTGTGGAACGCCGAGGAATTCTAAAAGCTATTCCGCCAACAACATATTGCAACTAACTAAAATAATTAAACCATTCATAATCTAATATAACAAAAACAAAAGGTGGTTCCTTCGGCGCTCCAATGAACCTAGGCCGCATAATTGTAATATAACCTCATAGCTCAGGATGCTTAAACAAGAGATATTTTATGAATTTGTTTTGGACACACTCCAGTCTGTGTATAGCAGTTATAGGTGGTGTCAGCTTGATGACATGTCACTCAATATTAATAAGTGTTTTTTTATGACATTTAGTCGATTAAAAAATGTAATTCCTGCTGAATATTTTATTAACTATGTTGCTCTTGCTGAAATGTCTCTAGTTAAAGATTTAAGTGTTTACTTTGATAAAGACAAAGACTTTTATTGGTAATAGTTACAATAAAGTGTTTTTACACGCCAAAGACAAAAGTACAATTATAAAATATAAAATGTAATTATAAAATACAAAACAATTACTACAATAAGAACAAAAAAAGTACAATACAAAGATCACAATACAACATGTACAACCACATAATACAGACGAATTAAACAAACTCTGTAAAGAAAACAACAAAAATATAACTAACAATTTTAGAATTCCTAGAACTAAACGAGGACACCAGTTATTATGAAGATATTCCTCAAAAGAGTAGGTTTTCAAATAATCTTTGATCCTTTTACAAAACATATTTTCTTCAATTCGCCTAATGTGCAAAGGCATGTGAAGAAGTAAAACACTATCTTAAGGAAAACGGGGTACATACTAGTTCCTGTGAAAAACTGAATACTAAAAGGCAACATCTTGTAAGCTCTTTTAGAGTTGGAATGCCAATGGAGAAAAAAGGGTCTGGCATCGCTGCCGATTTTTGGCCTAAAAGAGTTTTAGTATATAATTTTTTAAACATCAGAAGTTTAGTACCCAAAAACATCGAGTAGGAAACAAAGAGCGAATCAGAAACAGCAACAAAAAAATAAAGTGTGTGTGGAATATAATAAATGAAATCAGGGGGAATTCAACAAAAAGAGAGACTGTAGTATTATGGGAGAACTAAATATAGTTTGCAATAATTGTAACAACTTTGTAATTAATGCAGCATCAGACCTACTAAAAAATAATCCTGCTGTAATATCCTATGACGATTCATAAACCAGTAGGTGTAATAAAACAACTCAAAAATAAAAAGAGCTCTGGGTTTGATGAGCTATCAAGTAATGTAATAAAAACATGTGCTGAAGAACTAGCCATTCCTCTGACACACATAATTAACAACTCATTCAAGGCTGGTCTCTTCCCCAACAAACTTAAACAAGCTCTAGTAAAACCACTATATAAAAAGGGTGACCCTACCTTGATTGATTGTATTGTATTGTAAAGAACATTATAAAATTGTGCACCATAATAGTCAGCACCCCAAGTTCTCCCGTCTGTGAAAACCACGTACAATATCAGCATTGTTATGGGTGGAATAGGAATGTACAGAACTATGTGTTGTAAAGTCTTTTTCATTGTGTTTGGTGTATGTCAGACAGTGAAGCACAAAGACATACATCAGGGTAAGTATGTGTAGTTCTGAAAAGCAATGGCGACAACAATCACGAAGAACAGACCAGCTATTATATGTAGAAACCTGCTCTGCAAGCCACATATTTTTCTTGCATGTGCTGAGTGACCCAAGGTCAATATTGCAAATGACATGTTGGAAGAGAAATAGCCATATGCTGCCATCAGAGTGTTTGTTGAGACATTCTAATCTCCTAATAAGGTATGTAATTTTTGACAGCTTTGATGCAAGTCTCTCAACTTGACTCACCCAAGTTAAACCTGGATCAAGGTACTCTCCAAGAAATTTGATAGTCATTATGAGGTAGATTTGGACTAAAATTTCTCAATGTAAAATTAAGATTTTGTGTCTTGTCATCATTAAGACTAAGCCTATTAGCTAACAACCAATCTTGAATTCCCAACTGAGCAACAGAGATGATATTTTGAATTGGTTGTGCAGGATGATACCGTTGTAAGCTGGTTGTGTCATCAGCATACAAAATTTAATTTGAGTTGTGGGCATATCTTGGTTGATCGTTAATATATATAAGAAATAATAAGGGATCCACAACTGATCCCTGGGGCACCCCATATCGTAGAAGCTGGACACTGGAAATATTTCTGTTAAATAGTACATATCATACCCTCTCGGATAAATAGGATTTGATAAGAGCCACATTATCAGAATGAAAATTATAAAATACTAGTTTTTATATATTTGATCCTTTAAAAGTGATTCAAAAAATTTTGAAAACATTGGCAGTAAGGATATTGGACAATAGTTTGATTGATCATCAACTGAACCTTTATTTTTATAAATGGGTATAACCTTAGCCACCTTCAAAGCAGTTGGAAAAATATTCTCTGAAATACAACTGTTTAGGAGGTTGATCAATAGATAAACAATTATATTTTTTTAAGTTTTAATTATTTTAGTTCCAAGCTCATAACAATCCTTGCTTTTACTATTTTTTAAAGAAGGTATTTTGTCTCTGACCATATTATATGTTAAGGGACAAATTTAAGAGACTCAGCGTTAAGGTTAAGTCTGCCCTCCAAATGTTCATCAAAAGAATTATTAGGAAGTAAATTGCCACTTCCTAATAATAATTCTATTAGGTTTCCTGCTACCTTTACAAAAAAGTTGTTAAACATTTCAGCATTGAGGTTGTTAGTTTGAAAATTTGATGAATGATTAGAACTTGACTGCAATTTGATGATATTCCACATGGCAATCTGTTTATTTCTTGAAGTATCAATATAGTTGTCATGACCAATTTTGTAATGTTTTCTATAATCACTTACAATTTTTTTAGGAACCAAAAAGGGGTCTTTTTTGTTAACAAGACAACATCCTAATAAGTCTGTTATTAAACGAAATGAGAGAATGGTTGTTAATGCAACTATGCAGCTTTTTAGATTTAAGAGGAAAGGTGGACTCTATTGAACTTGTAATTGTGTCAGTGAAAATTTGAAACTTCTGATCACCGGTCCTCCCTCAGGCAACCAGCCAAGTACCTCCATGTTATTATACAGATTAAAAAAACCTTCGGCAGTTATTAGTTGATAGGTAACTCTGTTGGTCTCTACCATGGAGGGCAATGTCACATGGCAATCAAAAGCAACTCCTGAATGATCTGACAACCCACACAGGTCATAGGGCTGAACATTGAATCGGTTGGACAAAAGATTAGTGTAAACATTGGCAAGACAAGCATTAACTCTAGTGGGGAAATCCACTGTTAGACACACAATATAAGAATTCATAAGATTGTAGAGAGATAATAGTCGTTGATCTCCTATCAAAAAAAACTAACATTAAAATCACCTGTAAATATTAGTGCTGGCCAAATTAATTATTCCAAGAACAAATGTTAAAATATCTAAAAGTTTTTTAAAATCTCCTCTAGGTGATCTATATACTATAATTAGCTGTATATTTAAATCTTTAAGAAAAATTCCAGTTACTTCACAATGAGTCTGTTTAAGTCCTGAAAAGTTAATTAATTTTTTAAGTAAATTTCTACTCCACCATGAGCCTATACTGATCTGCAAAAACCCACAGTGGTGACATACCCGGTTATATTTGTGAGAGAAAATTCATCAATATTTAACCAATGTTCATTCAAGCAGAAGCAATCAAAATCACTCACCCTGAGAAAATTATTCCTAAGGTGCGACAAAGTAGTTAATCCCATTAGCGTTTGAGGTGCAAGATGGGCCCCTTGTGGGACACCAGATGTAGCCAAGTATGGGTGGGAGAAAAATAAATTGTTTACTTTAACTATTTCCCTTCTGTTGAATAGGTATGAATTCAACGTCCATGAGCTTATCTTCCAATCCATAAATGCCTAGTTTCTAGACTACGATATCGAAGGCCTTTGAGAAATCAGTGTATATGGAATCCACTGAATAGCCTTTCTCCAAAGCCTGCAATATTGTATTCTGATATACAAGGAGATTTGTTGGTATCGACCTACCATCCATAAACCCATGTTGTCTTGTTGATATAACATTACTAGAGGCAAAAGTTAAGTGATCAATAATTAATGATTCAAACAATTCAAGAATCTGAGAGATCAGGGTGATTGGCCAATAATTTTCTACATTTGATTTATCTCCTGTATTCTTATAAACTGGCATAACATACAATGTTTTCTACACATCTGGAAAAATCCCACTACATAAAGACTGGTTGAACAAATGCCATAAAGGCCTGGCTAGTGAAAAAGCACAGTTTTTAGGAAGTAGAGGAAGGATATTATCAGGCCCTGCAACTTTGCTAACATCAATTTTATATACTTCTTCCAACACACTAGAGATTGTCACACTGCAAAAACTAATGGAGGCATAGGCATTACTATTGATATTAAAACTGATATCCTGGGATGATGAACATGTGTAGACAGAAGAGAAATGCCTGGCCACATGATTGCAATACATGATTCTTATCATATCACCATCTTTCGTCCTACTGTGAACACATCTCCAGAAATGTTTTGGCTCTTACTGAATTCACAATAATCATTGATACACACCCATCTTTGATGCTTGATAACACATCACAGTGTTAGTTTGAGTTCCTCACTTTCAACCGACATCCATAGTTCTTTCAATTCTGGAAAGGAGGCTCTTTCAAGCTGAATTTTCTTTGATTGATAAAGCTTATGGACAGCTATCCAGTACACCACCATTGCGAGATTTGCTTGTCAGCTCGATTATGGTGAAAAACCAAGTGAAACCAAGTGAAACAGAGTAGATATTCCGAAAATAAAGCTGAAACTATGGATTATAGAGAAAGTACAAATTATAAAGGATCTAGGTGTAACATTTGATAGGGAATTAAGTTTAAAAACCACTTGGAAATTATTGTAAATAAAGCATTAAAGCTCATGGGTTTTATGCAACGTATACTTACGGATTTTAATAATATTAACTGTTTTAAGATATTGTATGGTTCTTATGTACGATCTGTTGTTGAGTATGCTTGTCCAGTATGGTCTCTGTATTACAGAGTCTATGTTGACCAGTTGGAAACTGTGCAGAAAAAGTTTTTACGATTAATTGCTTTTAAATTAAAAATTCCAAGTGAGCAAATCAATTATAATGACATTTTAAAAATACTAAACATTGACACACCGGAGAATCGACGAATTATAATTGATCTGTTTACACTATATAAAATTGTAAATCCCTACTTAAACTGTCTGAACAACGCGAGCAAATACATTATTCCATGTCCCTTTACACAGGACCAATTATGGCATAGCTTCATCCATTACAAGATTCTGTACTACAGGGAACAACATTTTTGAACAGCATGATATAGATATATTTAATATAAATTTTAATTCATTTAAAAGTAAGTGAAATGATATTATGAAACATAAGAATTGAATAAGTGTTTGTTTTTTTTATTAAATGTTAATCAAAAATTTTGTAATATACTAAAATTATGTACCCACACTAATGTTATATTTGTGTCTACTCCAAATGTTCGGAGTAGGAGAATAAATAGATCTACAAATAAATTTAATTTTGCATTATATAATTTTCTTAATAGAGTAAATAGAGTCTCAAAAGGAACTATTTGTTATTTAGATCATGCCTCTTACATCCCTTATATAAACTTTAAAACCATTGCAAAAAATATAGAGTTAAACATAGAAAGTATCAAAATAAAATTATTGAACAAATCCTTAATATATATTGATACTATAGATTATAATCCTACTTCTATTGTATTCTCTGACAGACGGACGCCTGAACGTGAAAGAATTGTTGGTAACTGTAGTCACTCGCCAACTGACAATGGTAGTAACAGTGACAAGGAAATGCGGAACAATGACGAGAGTGATTTTTTAGGGTAAACAAAAACTTTATTTCTTTTGTGCACCTCAACATACAATCATTGCGCAATAAAACAGATGAATTATGCCTCTTTCTACAAACTTGTGACTTACCTCACTTTGTTATGATATCAGAGCATTGGCTTAGACCATGTGAGAAGGTTTATTTAGGGGATTATGAGGCTGTATCCTCGTATTATCGAGTGGAGACACAGCATGGGGGTACGATTACACAAATCATACAAAAGGATATATAGTCGAGAAGGAATTTGAATTTGCAATCTTTTTATGTAGTAATATAAATTTGTGTATTGTGTGCTTATATCGTCCAACCCTATGTAGTGAACGCCTCTTCATAGAGAGGCTGGAACTGTTGTTAAGTCAGTTAAGTCCTAGATATAGAGTTGTTTTATCAGGAGATTTTAATATTAATTGTGGCAACAGAAATTATCAATATACAGTAGAATTGTTAAACATGTTACAATCATTTAATCTTAAAATGCATGTTCAGGATCCTACTAGAGTAACTGAGCATTCCTCTACTATAATTTATTATGTATGTACGAGGGAGAATGAAGTATCATGTATAGTTCTAAATGCAGGCCTCTCCAATCATAATGCAATTCACTTTAGTTTCAGATAAATAAGTGTTCTAGAAAAAGTAGAATTTATTGAAGGCATAATTTTGTATTATTTACTCGTAGTTGCAGAAGTCTGGATTGGCACCAACTTCTTACTAGAGCTGATCCCTTACATGAGTTTCAGGTATGGGTTTCTAAAGTTTTCAATGACAGTTTTCCAACAGTTCAAAATTAAAGATAAGGCTAGGAAACCGTGGGTGACTAAGGGATTGAGAGTTTCTGGAAAGAACCTTAGATCACTTCATACCATCTGTAAATTTAGTATTACTAATACATTTTTGAATACATATTATAATAAATACCGTAGAATATATAGAATGATTATAAGTATAGCAAAAAAGCAATATTATGTAAATCAAATAATTCAAGTAACAAACAAAAAGAAAGTTAGCGAATTGTCAACCAGCTTCAAGGTAAGAGGAGGGGACCGGGACTGAAGCCAATATTACAACCCGAGGTATTTAATAAGTATTTCTGTTCCATAGCATCTAAACTTACTTCAACACTTACCCCCGCAACGGATCCTCTCGAATGTCTGAATAATGTACATATTTTAGACTCCTTTTACTTTACTCCTACCAATATATATGAACTTAAGACAGTGTTCAGCGAAATTAGAAATCCAACGGCTTCGGTTGGGATGAAATCTCAATCCGAGTTTTTCATCATATGCCAGATTCCGCATTGTTGGCATTGTCAGAGGTGATAAACTGTTCATTTACCACTGGCCACTTTCCAGAATGTTTAAAACTTTCTGTTGTAATTCCAGTACACAAAAGCGGAGACAGAGCTTCAACCAATAACTTTAGACCCATAGCATTGATCCCTACTCTCGCCAAAGTAATAGAAACTTTAGTCAAAAAGAGAATGATCCCATTTTTAAAAAATAATAATATAATGAATGCAAGTCAATTCGGATTTCAGAAAAACAAAAACACAACTGACGCGGTTTTCGAGTTCCTTTCCAACGTGTATCTGAACTTGAATGAGAATGAATCAGCAGCAGCAGTTCTGTGATCTTTCTAAGGCGTTTGACTGCGTGGATCACGGAATACTGCTGCGGAAACTCGAGAAATATGGATTTAGGGGGACCAGTCTTAATTGGTTCACTTCTTATTTGAGAGGTCGTAAGCAGAGGGTGAGAGTGGGAGATAGGGAGTCGAGCGTTCTCTTTCTACTGTATATTAATGATATAAGTAACACCAATATCAGGGGGGCCTTCACTTTGCGGAGGACACCACTATCCTTTGGCATGACCCAGATCCATCTAAGCTAAACAAAATCATCACTGAAGACATTGAAATTATTAAAAAGTGGTGTAACTCAAATCTGCTATCCTTCAATGTGTTTAAAACAAACATCCTTCACTTTAAATGTACTTTAGATGACATAGAGCTAAACTTTAATATTATCCCGGCTTGCACTGAAACAAAGTTCTTAGGGGTATATATAGATACAAGTTTGTCGTTTAAGGAGCATATTTTGCAACTGTCTCAAAAGATTGCTTTGGGCTGCTATGCCGAGAATAATAAAAAAAGAGCTAAATTTGGAAACAGCACGAGCGGCTTATTTTGACCCAGTGGAGGTATGGTATTGCGTTTTGGGGAAATTCTGCACAATACTTAATTAACGCACTGTTTGTGCTTCAAAAGAGAGCTCTGAGGTATGTGTGTGGTGTGAATGTGAGGGAGTCATGTAAACCTCTATTTCTTAAACACAAAATACTTACATTCACTATACATATTGGAAGCTATCTGCCTCATTTATAAAAGGTACCACTATTTCTTGCCGAATCAAGTCAACTCTTATAATACCCGACAAGAGTGTACACTGCCACTGCCACTCCCCCATACATCATTAATCCGGAATTCGGTAATTTACAATGCTAAGAAGATTTTTAACCATTTGCCAAATTGTATACAATCCAAAGAAAATATCACCACTTTTAAGAAAGCAGTTAAGGCATTATTGTTGAGGAAAGCCTATTATTCAATAAATGAGTTCCTGCAAGATCATATCCAAATTGTGCAATTGTCAGTCAGAACAATTTTTTTTTTTTAAGAAACCTAGTGTATTTTGACTTGACTGACTCAGGAACGTTTTGTATATTCTCATTTTAAAGATTAATATTATCTAGTTTTACTTCGTCTTTGTTCACATTTCTTATATGTTTGTGCTGCTTGTTACTTTAAATTTTGTTTTTATTTTTGTATAACGTCTTGTTGGGTTTACCATGAACTTAATTTTTTCTTTTTTTTTTATTGCTTTAGCTTGTATGTTGATTTACTTTAGTAGCTTAACAAGTTTATTTTGAATTATATTTATAATTATTTAACTTTATTTTTAGCTTTGTCAATAAGATAATTTTCTTTCGACAATAAAGCATTTTTTGAATTTGAATTTGATTTAGTGTAAATGGCTTTTTAGCTGTAGAATTGAAATAAATAAATATATGAGAAACGCACTGTAGATCGCTTATGATTTGAATTGAGTATTATTATAAATTCCTTAATTTGATATGGGATGCACCCGAATCAAGTTGAAATTATATGATTATATCACTGGTTTCAGGATGAATTACTGTGTAAATATTCGCAAATTTTTAATAAAGTAAACTACCGAAAATACAGGTTTAAAACGGAGCGATATAAACAATGTTTATCATGAAAACTTACTTATTAGATGATGATTAGATTAGATATTAACACCACATGAATCAAATTGCCACAACTTTTTCTGTTCTGAAAGTTAACCAGGGTATTCTTGATGAAAATTGCCAATCTAATAAGCTTCGTTGCTTTAGATATGGGGTGTTAACCAAAAAATCAGCTTCATTAAATCTAAAGGAAAGATCCAGCAACTCAATTGAATTTGAAAACATTTTTAATTTTTTTTCGTATCGCTTTAGTGGATCATTAATGTCATTGATAGCATTGTTTAATTAGCTGGAGAAGTTACGGTGTGGTAGGGTACAAACAACCAGATTTGTATAAAAGCACTTATTTGCCAGTAAAGTTATATCTTTAAGTGAAACTTTCAAATTATCAAAACCAGCTGACATAAGTCACTCATTGTGAAATCACTAATATAAGTATCTGTGTTAATAATTACATTGTTAAAAGGTGCTCTGGGTTTACAAACTATTCGAACGGAATATTAATTGCCTAACCTATTCAACAACACATCACAACCTTTTTCCAAAACTCTAAATTAAGAATAATACTTCACTTTTCCTTATCCTAGAAATATTATCTGTATAATTTGCAGTAGAGTCCTGCCCAACAGGTACCATCTTAACACTAACAGCTGTATTAAAGACCTGAGAAGATTGTGTACATTTCAAATTATTTAATTCAGCTGGGTAAGCTCTATTTGCTTCTTCTAGAACTTTGCTTGATACTAACATGTTATCTTTTAATTCAGTTAAGTAATCAAAATCTTTCTTGCATTTGTCAATCATTTCATTTTTCTCTTTTAAGTACTTTTCTAGTAGCGTGTTATTTTCTTAATTTTCTTAAATTCCTCCTCTCCAAAATTAGTTTGAAACTCTGCTTCATTTGTAACTGCTGGAAAGTTCCTAACAGTTTGAGTTTCAATAGTGATATTTCCGTAAAGCGCTGTTATATGGGTATTGCGAGTCATGTAAGCTGGTGTTGTTTGAATTTCCTCTCTAAATTTTTTAAAACTTCATTATATTTAATTGCCCAGAAACATCCAATAACATAAAGAAGGTTGCTGTTCAAGTTGCTAATCACTGTTTGCCGATTGATACCTCACAGACTAATGGGACCGTCAATAGGCCGATAAAGGTGATCTGCTCTTTAAGTCACACAGCATCAGAAATTATATATAACTCCAAGAAAATTAGGAACAACCCTGACCTCAAACACCTCTCAGTTAGAGTAGACAGGACCCCCCAACAAATTATCGAATATCGCAAGCTAAAGCGGGAATTGGATGAACGCATTGGAGTAGGTGAATAGGTTTGTCTAGCAGGAATATTACGATCACTTATCAAAACGCCAGGGGCCTGAATGGTAAAACAAATGAATTTTTCAAGTCTATGTCTTTCTGCGATAGCCATTTGGTGGCTATTACCGAAACTTGGATCCAGGATGGAGTTCATGATCGCGAACTATTCAACGACAACTTCATGTATATAGAAAGGACCGCAATCTTGACATAATGAATGTCACCAGGGGAGGTGGTGTCCTGCTTGGAATTAGGCATGATATAACTGCTACTAGACTGGACTTGCACGAACTTGAAGAACTGGTACCCGAGGTAGATGTCTTGGGATGTAAACTTAATGTTAATAATTGTACATTTTTTGTTTTCACTATTTACATTCAGCCCAATTCACTACTATACCTTTACCAGAGCTTGCTTGATTATCTTTCATCTTTTGAGCTTATTCAAGATGAAAAAGTAATCTTTATTGGGGATTTTAATATCAGCTCTAATGCCAACACTAAACTTGAAATATTAAACGAGTTCCTGTCACTAGGGGACTATATTCAATCTAACTCATTAACCAATCCCCAAGGCAACACTCTGGACCTTGTAATTTCTAATCTATTATGTCAGGTCTATCTCAGTGGTCGATCCCAGTTTGTTGAATTCAATGGATTCAGATCTAATGAGTTTAGTGTTCCAAGCGGTGCCCCTCAGAGCAGCAACCTTGCTCCTCTTATATTTGCCATATTTATAAATGATATCACCTTAAATATTTCGTTTCATTGCTTGTTGTTTGCTGATGAACTTAAAATATTTAGAGTCATAAAAGACTTTCAGGATTGCCTTAAGTTGCAAGAGGACATTGAAACCCTATCAACCTGATGTGTAACTAACAAACTTCCACTAAATGTCAATAAATGTAAGTCTATGTCAATATCCATTCTTCACCATGAAATTAACTTCAGTTATAGATTGGCAAATAGCGCTCTTCCTAAAGTTGATCATGTGCGCGATTTAGGAGTGATAATAGATAAAAGAGTTAATTTTAATAGGCATATTGATGATGTTGTACAATCATCTTTAAAGACCTTGGGGTTTATCTTCAGAGCAACTAAGGATTTTAAAAATGTTGAGAGTTTGATTACCCTATTTAACTCATTGATCAAGTCAAGACTTCAATATGCAGCTCTGGTATGGTATCCTTATTACACCTCCCTCCTGGACAGGCTTAAATATGTTCAGCACAGATTTCTCAAATACTTAAGCTTTAAACAGGATGGCGCCTACCCCCCAAGGGGATGTGATCACCAATTACTACTTACAAGATTTAACTTTCATTCTCTAAATCAAAGTGCTATTTTATCTAGCCAACTCTTTATTTATAAACTGTATAATAATATGGTGGACTCGACCGATCTATTGAGCAATCTTGATTTTTTTGTTCCTCCTAGAAACACGCGCTCACACCTTAAATTTTATCTTAAAAACCGTCCTACTCTCATTGCCAGAAATGCACCCTTATATCGAGCCTGTTCATGGTTTAACATACTACATATTAATGGTAATGTAGATCTTTTCAATGATTCTATTGGTACCTTCAAGAGGAAAATTGTAGCTCTGATTTCAATTTTTAATTGATTTATTTTAAGTCATGTATATCTGGTTAGATTATTTGTGGTATAACTTATTTTTAGATTTAAATTTTGTTTATTATTTTATATCTGCCCAGCCACTGTAGTCATAGGCTGATCAGTTAAGTTTCTTTTTGTTTTTAGTGCCTAAATTGTCTTTTTATTGGGATTTCCTGTTAGACAATAAAATATTTGAATTTGAATTAAAAATCAGACTGGCTGTCTCGAGAATAAATATACTTGTGTCAGTAATTTATTTTGAATAAATAATGGTCTAAGTCTAAGAGTCTCTTGGTTTCACTTGTAACATGAATCGCAATGCTCTTTTCTGCAAAAGAAAAATTATGTTAAATAAATAACCTGAACAAGATCCCCAGAAACATATACCATATCGCAAATGAGATTCTATCAGAGCAAAGTAAACATTTCTAGCTGTTAGCAGATCCATTTCAGGAGCTATAACTTTTAATGCGAAGCATCCTCTGGAAAGCTTTGTGGACAGTTGTGAAACATGTTGTTCAAATTTTAATTTTTCCTCAACAAACAAACCCAAGAACTTATTATATTTTACACAGCATATCTGCTCGTCATTTATTACCACATCCTGCAACTGAATTAAAACTTACAATATTTGTCTTAGATATATTAAAGGTATGATAATTAGCATCACACCAGTTTTTAAGTTTTACAAGATCGTAAGTAATATTGTTTTCCAACAGATCAGGAGACTTGAAATGCCACAAAACTGTAGCATCATCGGCAAACATTGTAAAGGATCCAGATATATCTAAATTTGCTAAATCGTTTATATATATGAGAAACAGTAGAGGTTCAAGGACGGAACCTTGAGGTACTCCAGAACTTATTGATAATTCTGAAGATTTCTCATTATTAAATGTCACCGGTTGATGACAATCTGACAAATAAGACTTTAACCACTTTAAGACTGTGCCTCTAAAACCATAAATTTCAAGTTTGATAAGAAGTACTCTGTGGTCTACACAATCAAAAGCTTTGGTCAGATCGCAGAATACTGCCGCTGCAACATCTCCATCATTAAGTCGAAGATACAATTCCTGCAAAATAGAAAAAATAACATCTTTAGTACATTTTTCAGCTTGAAATCCAAATTGAGTATTTATTAATATGTTATGGGCACTCAAGAAACTGGTGATACTTTTTTGACAAGTTTTTCAATAATTTTTGAAAGTGTTGGAAGAAGCGATATTGGTCTGAAATTCGAGGGTGTTTCAGGATCACCGCCCTTCAAAAGTGGAAGAACTAAACATGAGGGAAAATGACCCGAAGAGAATGAAAAATTTATTGCGTCCACCAAAATTCCCAAAACTATTTCAGGAAGTGCTTGGAAAATTTTCACAGAAATACTGTCACATCCAGCCGATTTTTTGTTTTTTATTTCTGTAAGTACTCTTTTAACATCAAAAACATCAGTTGGAGAAAAATAAAAAGAGTCACTTATCGAAGAGTTACGCAGATAATCGATAGCATTTTTCTCTGGCTTAATTTGCTTAGACAATTTGGATGCTATTGAACAATAAAATGAATTGAATTGACTAGCAGTCACGCTTGTTATTTGTGATACTTTATTTCTACCACTTATATCATTAACAATACTCCAACTCGCTCTTTGTTTATTACTGGACTGGGTCAAACGTTCACAATAATGTAACTGCTTTGCCACTCTAATAACCTTTCTATAAATATTTCTATATCTACCATAATACCTCATAAAAACATTACAGTGTAGCAGATATTTGCGAAGGCCGTGCAGGGAGCGCATGTTTTTAGATGACTTTTTCAGCCCTTTAGTTATCCAGGATTTTCTGTTTTTTCTTTTTAAGGTTCTCATAGGAAAAGAAACATTAAACTTGTCTGATAAAATATTATGGAAACATGCGCAGAATTGTGCTCCTGCACAATTCTGCGAGAATTTTTTAATATTATCTTTAGAGTAAATTCTTCCTTGATATTTTACTACCTTGGAATGCCTAGAAGGTATTTTAAATTTACCAAGAACAGCCTCATGATCTGATAAGCCCGCATTTATAACATTACATTCCATTAAGATCTCATTGGAAATATTAGAACAAAAGTAATCTATTAAAGTAGCTGAATGGCTAGTTAATCGAGTAGGTTTATTCACGTGCATTTGTAGATTGAACGAATTTAATAAATTTGAAATTATCATAGTGTTAACATGTGCTTTGTCCAAATAATTTATATTCAAATCACCAGCCAGAATAAGATTAGAACCACCAGGAAGTTGGGCCAATAGCGTTTCCAGTCTTAAGATAAATAGCGAGACATTATTATCTGGCCATCTGTATAAAAAAATAATAAATACATTTAGTTTATTTCTCTAAGCATTATAACAGTACCTCCATGACTAAAATGAGACCTAGAATACTTTGACAAAACACTATAATCTGATAAAACTACTTCTTCGTCTTTAAATACGGTTAAATACTTTTTTAAATACGGTTGTTTATGTTTACGTTGTTGCTGTAAAGTTTTGATTTTTCGTGTCTAAATAGTTGGAAAAATTTGAATTAAACATCGTAAATCTTGACAGTATACATTGTTTTTCTCCAGTGAATGTTAACAGTGGTTTTTGTGAGGTTTTTAAGTGTTTTTTAACTTGTTGGATTCTCGCCGAGGAAGTCGATGGTTCGCTGATGCTAAAATTGTACAGAAACAGTACAATTTAAAATTGACATCAGTGACGTCATACTGAGCGGTATTATTTGACTTTGTTCTTCCAGTCCTAGCATCACATACCATGCAGCGGCAATTCAAGTGTTGTAGGAACAAGGAATTCACGAACTTCATTTGCGTCGTGTGTCATGCCTTGTTCCATCCTAGCTGCTTAGAAAGAGTTCAAGGAACGATAAAGTTGGGGGGCTACCGAATTCTCTGCTCAAGTGAATGCCAAACGACACACAACGATGAAGACAAACAAAGGGAGGCTTACAGGAAAGTCATCACATCACTGGAAAAGGAGTTGTTTGAGAGAAATAGATACATTGAAAGACTGAAAAGGACCAGCCAGGTATTTGAGGACGATGCTACAGAAGCGGAAAAAGCTTTATCATCGCAGATTGAACGGTTGAATCAACGCAACGTTTCATTAGAAATCGAATGTCAAAAAACAAAAACTCGAGAAACTGAGTTGATTGCTGAATTGGAATCTTATAAAGAAACCAAGTTGAAGCTCGAAAACAGAATAAAAGAAATAAACGACCTAAGCACAAATTTGATTACCTCAATCAGAACTTTAGAAAGTGAAAACGAATACTACTCTAAGGAAGTGAAGGAACTGAAACATACATTATCGAACTTGCAACGCAGGAATAACAACTATAATCAACCCAGTAGTTTGGTCAGCAACCATACAAATGAGTCCACTAATTTATCAACTAAATCCCCAAACTGTCCGGCAATTATCAAGAATCGAAGAAATCAAATTCTTATTATGGGAAGCGAAGACATCAGAAACATTCCATGGATGTTCAAAATAAAAACAAATTATCTTTATGACATTAACTGTCAGACTGCAAAAAATCTACTTTTTCACGATTCGATCCGTCGGTGTCAGCAGTTGTGTGGAAACTTTAATAAGAGAGACTATGTAATTTTTTTCACTTCTGATTATAATGCAGTAAAGGGTCGACCAATAACATGCAGTGAAATAGAGCTTCTGGTATCAGTCACAGCCAACACAAATTTGATTGTGTGTGGCTCTGGTTATCATATTCATAGACCGATTCTCAACGACCTGATACACACTCAGAACGCGGCAGTTGGCCGCTATTTGTTTGAAAAACAACGCACTTTTGTGCCTATTGCATGTTCAACATGGAACGGTAAAATGGACTACGCTACAAAAAAGGAGTTTGTCACACTTCTAATTAGTAATTATTTTTCAAGACAGATAACTGAGAATAACTTATTGATTGATAGTGATACCGTTATTCCACGTCAGAGTCAGAGACCAGAAATCGATGGGCAGCAGAATTTTCCAAATCATCCAACCGCCCAAACGTCGCCTTGAACGTATACTATCAGAACGCCCGTGGACTGCGCACCAAAACTGTTCAATTTTACAACGAATTATTGAATTCAAATCACGACATTGTGGTTATCACTGAAACTTGGTTGAACGAGGGAATCACAAACGAAGAAATTTTTCCTGTCAATTTTGTAGTATACAGAAAGGACCGAAGTGCTCATATTACTGGTAAATCAAGAGGAGGTGGTGTACTAATTGCAGTCAGCACGGGTTACCATTCGTATGTCTTCGATACACCTGATAGTCCCTTGGAAGAGTTGTGGGTCGGGGTCACTATTGGAAAGACTCAGTACGGTTTTTGTGTAGTATATATTCCTCCAGCGTCCGGTGTTTCTGTCTATGAGGTTCATATTAATACAGCCAGCTATGTTATGGACAGAATACCTAATACTAGGGTGATGATTTTGGGCGATTACAATTTACCAAACTTCTCACACTCTCTTAAAAGTGTTGACATCGTGGATGATCATATTATTAATGATGAATCAATTTCATACCTGAACCAACTCAATAATGCTCCTAACACTGTATTTGTCCCAGGGAATGATTGCGAGAGAACTCTATATGATTTTGTTTGTTTTTATGATCTTTTACAAGCAAATCAAATTTGTAACCATAATCAATCTACCTTGGACTTGGTGTTTTCAAATCATGCTAATATCGTAATTGCTGAGAGTCTCTCGCCATTATCCACTGTTGATTGCCATCATCCACCTTCGGATATTTCTTCACATATCGGTCCTCCACTTGATGAGCTAGTTGACAATCAAACCATCGATTTAAATTATTTCAGGGCGGATTACGATGGACTTAATGATTATTTTGCTGACATCGACTGGACCCTCTTAAACTCATGTCCTGACATAGACGCAACTGTGGATATGTTTTATTTAATCATTTATGTAGCTATTGACTTTTTTGTACCAAAGAAAAAATCTAATACACTTAGATTTCCTTCTTACTTCTCACCTAATACTATTGACCTTATAAAGCAAAAAAATAGAACATTCAATGGATTAAAGAATAGTGGAATCTGTCCTTTTCTAAATCGTGACTATAGACTGTTAAGATCACAGTCGAAATTATCAATTGATGTTGATTACAGAGCCTTCATTAGCTCCTCCGAATATAACATTCTACAGAATGTAAAGGCTTTTTGGTCCTATCTAAAATCAAAAAAATCCATCACAGGTTTTCCCAATCAAATGACTTACAACAATAACACTTCTACTAACCCTAAAGAAATAGTGAACTTTTTTGCTGCATTCTTTCAATCTGCATATAATTTGAACAGAAAGTCAAGGTATAACACAAATTTATTACCTAGCACTAGTATTAATCTGCGTAACATATCAATTAATGCAGACATAGTTTTTAATAAGCTGGTCGAATTGAAAATCAATAAGGGGGCCGGCCCCCTTATTGATTGAACACAAAAACTTACATAAAAGCAATTTGCTATTATAAGATGGTTGTCCAAATTTAGATCGCTCATTTACTTGCATAAAACTATCAATACAAAAAAAATACAGAGCCAATATCATTATGGATACTGAGCTGAACCCTCGAATTTTTGTCATATATAAAGCCATTTAACACTTTTCTATTGAGAGCAAAAGAAGACCCAATTACAATTAAATTAGTTTTTCTTGAAATCATAGACAGTTTTTGTAAATGTTTCTCATCTATATGATTCCCTCTCAAAGCATTCTCGCAACCCATAAACATAACCACATAGTCTGTCTTCGTAAAGTTTTGACTAAGTTCTATCATACCCGAGACTATTTTATCATACAAAATTCTTGGTTCGTATTGACTGTCAATATCAAATTTCGAGTTTGAATACCTTTTAAATAAACTCGCACAACTAATCACACTATCCTCAGGGCCAATAACCAATAACTGTGGCTTCCTTTTGTTTCCTATGCGTTTTTGTTGATCTCGGTCTGTCACCAATATATCCTGTATACCTTGTATTTTATCTGCCACCAAATTGTCTTTTCTTAATTTATCAAGCTCATTTGTAAATCTTTTATTATCCCCTTCCAACACTCTAATCGTTTCGACCATATTTCTGTTGATCTTCATAAATTCTTTCATTTCATTTTTTATTTTATTATAGTCGGCATCCATAGTTTGAATATCCTCCATAAGTTTAATATTGTTTTTGTTCAACATAGAAATTTCTTTGTTTAATTTTTGGATTTCTTTGCATTTTTCTTTAAGTTCTTGCTCAAATTTGCCTTCCGTCTGTAATACGTCGTCCGTAAAATCCTTCGTTGTTCTTCTTTCCCTTCTCAACTGCGCATCCTTGTCCTTAAGATTCCTTCTTAATTCTTCTATTGTAGAGTTATAATCTACAATCTCCAATCTGTGTTTTGTGTTTCTATCTTCTAAGGATTCTGTGTGCACGTTCATTGAGAGTATTTAGTTGTAACATTGCATGGTCTGTCCCTTGATTATAGTTCTCGCAACATTTTTTAGAGCATAAAATTTTGTGTCAGTCGATTATTTGATATGTTGTTCTTTCTGTACAGCTCTTGTGATAAATATTAAAACACACGATACAAAAGTAATTGTCTGTTTTTTTAATCTTTGTGCAGCATTTAAACAAAGTATCCAAATCACCCATTTTTTATGCTACAATTCAAGAAGATTTTCTGATTCGATGAGAGCCAATGTCGACAAAATATCAAAACTGCTTTCTATTCAAAGGTTTAGTGAACTTTTAGCAAACCCAAACAATAACAACAAAAAAAGGGAATTCCCTAATTTTAAAAGAGTGCAAAGTTCTCACTTCTAAACAGTAAATCTTAATAGTTTTTACAGTTTACACAAAACACCAAAAAAAGGCTATTCCAAAACTAATCTGTTTCACAGATAAAAGGATTAACTGATAGCAGTAAGGTATTGTTATTATATTAGTTTTTTTTATTAAGCATTTTATGCATTTAGCACCAATTTAATTTGATTTTCACTGTTTTTTTGATATTTTCTTAACTGAATAATTTTATATTTTCTGTTCATAAAAAACACAATTTTCTAATGATGAAAATGACACCACACACAAGTAAATTTGATCACTATTACTACATAAAAACTCAAAAACATCAGAACGCGTATTTATGTTTATAGTCAAATTGGTCCAAAATTTGATCCAATAGAAAATATAAATTCTCCGACGTTCTATCGGAGCCGACATTACAAAATCCTAAAAATCTCTCGACTACGATCATTTAAATAATCAGAAATGCATTCAATTAAATTCAATTAAGAATGAATTATTTTGTTTTGAATAGTTTTCGAGTCACCAGTAAAACCTTTTTAAATTTTTTTGTGATGATCTTTTAGTTCTTGGGAACTTCTCGATATTAATAACCCTAAAAGCTTTTTGAAATTCCCCCTATTTATTGACTCGCTGCTCTCATCATGGCCGCGAAAGACTAACTCTTGTTTTGCAAGGTACAAAAGTGCGTCAATTACCAAGCACATAAATAGTCTATTTAATGGTACGTTTTCGCTAAAATGTATTTTATATAGTTTAGCATTTTCTTTTAAAGTGTGAGCTATAGTGCTTTGATTTTTTACAAATATTTTTAGCATTAATTCGCATTTTAAATGTTCCGCCGATTCAACATGTTTATGTAAAGACCTTCACATATTTAACATACCTGCAAATCCTTATTCCACACTGAATATTTATTGGAAACTAGTAAACAGGGCCAGCAAAACAATTTTTGTAATATTTGACTACTATATAACCATTTGTACGCTGAAAACCAGGATGACGACTAAAACTCTGATCTTGTTCCTTCCATTAAATGGTGATTAAATGGAATTTCCAACAAAATGCAAACCACATCCGTGATCGGAATCATCAATAATGTAAATTAATAAACCCGACACCAAATAAAGTTGTAACAACACCATAACTAAATATAACACAAAACAGTCAAGTAAACTGCAAAGGAACTAACCGGTTGCAGCGAAATCCACGAAAATAAAGGTAAACAACCACTCCAAACTGAACGACACGTGGGTGTAGTGTACTGCGTTAGCAAGTCACCGAGAGCGTTGTATGGCGCTGGTTAACATTAATCTTCCATGCAGTCGACGTCATCACGTACGCGTTGTCGTGGCAACGTAGTAGGTAAACTAAACATAGCACCTCCAGCAAAGTCGAAGCGGTTTGCGCCACTGTTATAGTTATAATAAAGTTCGATTGAAAGTTTTAAAAAGACATGCCGTCAACAGTCAAGCAAAATTTTTATTCGAGATGTACAGTTTATTTTCACCAATTAGGTGAATAAATGAATGTAAAAACTTAAATTTTAAGAGATATATAAGAAATATAGTTAGATGTTTGCTTGTTTATTTTTCCTGGTGAAGTAGCACTTCACCTACTTCACCTGAATAGCCGCCACTGCAATTTATTGCTATACACCAATTTTATACTTGAAACTGAAAAACTTGAAACAGGATATAGTGTAGATTCAATATACACTGACTTTTCGAAAGGGTTTGACAAAAATGACCATAAATTATTATTACAGAAGTTATCTTTTTTTGGAATTAATGGAAAACTACTAGAATGGCTAGGTTTTTATTTAACGAACAGGCAACAATTTATAAAAATCAATGGTAATTTCGCAGATCCTATGAAGGATTACCTCAGGGTGGTCATTTGTCACCATTTTTATTTAACATGTTCATAAATGATGTAAGCAAATGCTTTATTCATACTGGATTTATTCTATATGCAGATGATCTAAAGATTTTTAAAGAAATAGAAAACGAAATTATCACAAAACTCTCACAAATAGACCTTGATAGATTCTGCATTTGGTGTAAAGAAAATAAAATAATGCTAAATGCTGATAAATGTGAAACCATGTCATTCAGTAGGTCTTTAAATATAAGACAACTTCAATATCTCATTGAAGGAAGTCTTAGAGCAGGTTGATATTATTAGAGACTTAGGAGTCCTTATTGACTCAAAACTTACTTTTTCAAGTCATATAGAAAACTGTCACAACAAAGCCCTTTGAATCCTGGGTTTCATTAAAAGAAACACCTCATACTTCAGAAAAATATAAATTAAGCTACTATATACTACACTCGTTAGGCCACACTTAGAAAACTGTTCTGTAATTTGGAACACCATTTATCACACTTATATTGATGAACGGTGCCCAAAGAAAATTTTTACAATTCATTGCCTTTAAACAAACTATCCCAGTAGAGAACATAAATTATAGAAATCTGGAGCAAATGCTAAACTTGCAAAGCATACCAAGGCACAGAGAAGTTTGTGATTCATTTCTGCTACAAAATTATAAACAACCACATAAATCGTCCAGATTTATTAGAAAATAAATTTAAGCAGACGGCTAGAAAAATTATTAATGAATTAAGTTAGTCTAAAATAATTTTAAACAGTAAATGTTTATATGTTGAAAATAAATAAATAAATTAATTAGTTTTGGCTTCTAGAGACCCTAAAATGTGAAGATCTGTAATTACCTGGAAGGGTGATTTTTTCACAATTACAATAGTTCTGTTTTACGGGAGAAGTAAATACAAAGCCTGGCTAATATGTAAGGTGTACAATTTTTCCTGATGACACTTTATTTTTTAAAAACAAGAGATAAAAATACTCTTTCTTAAACCAATTAGGTTTATGGAGAAATTTTTTCAAGGGTTTTTCACTATTATATTTGAAATTAAGAAAAACTGTTGGTCTAAAAGTAAAACTTACAGAATGAATCATTTGAAAAAATACAAATTACGTTTTCTGAGAAATTTATTTATTTATTGACGGACAATGTCCATTTACAAGATTACTTAATGTAATTAAATAATAAATCTAAATCTAATCCTACAATAAAGTGTAATATGATGTAATATAATCTAATGATACTAACAATTTTGTAGTTGAATGTTAAATGACCCTGACAGAATATTAAAAATAGGAAGAAAAAGAAATTATAAAATAAGCGATATTGTAAAATATAAAAAAAATAGTTTAATTAATTAAATGGGACAATTGTATTAAAAATTGTCTTTGGGTGAAAAAAAAGTTAAGCTGTTTATATTTATTAGCTTGTGCCGATGGTTGTGGAATGAAAGAGTGATTGCCATAGTTGGTTCTGTGAAAATAAATATTGAATGTTTACTGACTACATGTCAATCTTGCAGGGGCATGCAGTCCCACCATTGAGACCAGTTCAAGGCAATCTATCACCAAGTTTTTCGCCTTGAAGAGAAGATGTAGATCATGGTTTCTTCTTCTTGAAGATATTGTTTGCAGGTTAATCCATTTACAGAGATTGTCGTAATGGAATTCGGTGTCAATGAAAAACTTTTGATGGATGTAATGGAGAAACTTTCTATGTACTCGTTCAAGCCTTTGGATTCCAAACTGAAGAAGCATATTCTATGTGGGACCTAACAAGGCTACAATAAAGTCATTTAAAAAAAAAATTGTAAAAAATTCCTTGGAGTTCCTTTTGATGAAGCCCAGCATCATAAAGGATTTATTGGTGATGTGGGTAATGTGATTAACGTACGAAAGCTCAGAATCCAATGTTACACAAGATCCCTGCTGACAACATAGTCAAAGTCAATCTTATGATGCAATTTTGAGAACTTCATTAACTTACATTTAGATGTGTGAAGTTCCATGCCATTCTTAAAGCACCATTCCACAAACCTGTTAAGGTCGTCTTGAAGAGACATGCAGTCATTTTGATTTGTGACGATCTTAAAAAGTTTTAGGTTATCAGCAAAAAGAAGAAATTTAGAAGATTTAAAGCATAAGGAAATATTGTTTACATACAGATCAAACAGTGGTGGCCCGATATGGGAACCTTAGGGGACCCCAGAAGAAACTATGATTTCATGAGACAAGAAGTTATTAACTTTGACTGTGTTAGAAAGGTACCTTCGAATTCAATTAAGCAGAGATCCAGATATACCCAAAGTTTTAAGTTTGTTTAATAATACTTTGTGGGGAAACTCTATAAAAGGTTTTAGTGAAATCTGTATAAATCAAGTGGACTTCAGAACCATTTTCCAGGGCATCAAAAATGTTTTTTGTGTAGGTAAGTAGATTTAATTCGGTATTTTTATTAGAGCAAAAGCCAAATTGTTCATCAATAATCACATGGGACAACACAGAGGTAAGATGCTTAGTGACAATTTTCTCAAAAATCTTTGGAATGACATTTATAATGCTAATTGGTCTGTAATTCCTTATGTTAGATTTGTCACCTGACTTATAAATAGGAACCACAAAACTGGACTTCCAGAAAATTTGGAAAGATGCCACACTTCAGAGATTCATTGAATATAATTTGCATAGGTCTGGCAAGAATAAAGGCACAGTTTTTTAGTAGAATGGGGTGTATATGATCTGGTTCCGGTCCTTTATTAATATTTTTATTTATTTATTTATTAAACATAAGGTAACAAATGTCATACATATTGTAATAAATATAATCTAACTAGGAGCCTAATAACTGGAAATTGCACCTAAGTGAATGAACACTTGTATGTACACAAGTATTATCTTTGAATTTATATTGAGAATACAGTTAACCTCATGCTAAAGCTGTACAAATAAAAATTCAAAAATTACATCAAAAACCAATATAATTTCTTATTTTAGCAAACCTTATAAATTTAGATGTTATCCTATTGAAATAGAGCTTTAAATTTATGTAAATATTTAAAAATAAAAATCCTACAACTATTATTGAATTATTTTAGTCTTGGCAGGGATCTCAATTCTAGGGGAAGCAAGTTATACATTTTGGGACCTAAATAAGAGAAAGATCTTAATTTTTTTGATGTATTGTTCACTGGCATCTCCAATTGTTCACTGACCTTAGACCTAGTTTCATAGATGTGGTTTATAGTTTGTTTAAATTTAGTAGATTTTTTAATAAATGAGCATGTTGACAGACAATATAATCCTCTCACATCCAATATGTCCTCTGAATATAAAAGCCTGGTAGTATATCGCCTATTTTTTCGAAATATAATCTTAAGAATGTAATTTTGAACTACATTTAAAGGCTTTAAGGAATTTTGATACAGACCACCCCACACCACTATACCATATCGAATTAAAGATTCAATAAGGGCTTTATATACACACAAAAACAACTTTTTACTTAATATCTCTCTCAAAACATAAAATTTGTACACTAGCTTCTTTATATTTTTTGTAATTCTAAGTACATGATGATCCCATCTGAGATTACGGTCAATAATTACACCCAAGTATTTTGTATATTCAACCTCTAGAATATCACCATCAAAGTTGTCAATATGAATGCTTGGGAAGTGTGGACGATTGGCTGCTGTGATGGAAAAGGCTATGTAATTCATCTTTGAGGTATTTAAAGTTAGCTTAAATGTGTCTAACCAATTTTTAATTTTGCCCATACCTTGAATGGCAAAATCACGAACAGAAGTCCATGATGATCCTGAAAACAGAACTACAGTATCGTCAGCATAAGACAATAATGAGCCATTGTCAATGTCAATACTAGTTAATGAGTTGATGTAAGTGATGAAAAGTATGGGTCCCAATACAGTGCCTTGAGGTATTCCGATTGTAATGTTAAGTGGATCGCTGCAAACATCATTAATTTTGACAATCTGTGTTCGACCGCTTAAGTAACTCTCGAAGACGCTCAACGCGGTGCCCCTGACCCCAAATAAACCCAAAACGTTAAGGAGAGAGCCATGAGGCACCGTATCAAACGCCTTGGCGAGGTCCAAAAACACAGCAATGCACTTTGCTACTGTCAAGGTTGGAAGTTATGCTGTTGGTTAATTCACAAATTGCATCGGTAGTGCTCAAACCGTTCATAAATCCAAATTGACGTTGAGATATGATATTATTTTGTTGAAGAAAGCTGACCAGGTGATCTTTAAGACATTTTTCAAAGATTTTAGCAAATGTGTTGATAACACTTATTGGACGGTAGTTATTTATATCAGACTTGTCTCCAGCTTTATGAATTGGTGTTATGATAGCAATTTTAAAACAACTTGGAACGATGCCTGTTTTAAAAATTAGATTAATTATATGAACTATTGGATTTATTAAATATATGTGAAAATCTTTAACGATTTTTGTAGTTATGCCATCACTTCCTGGAGCGCAGTTATTCTTTAGTGTGTTAATTTGTTTTATTATCTCATTTGAATTGGTAGGCTTTAGAAAAATTGATGATAAAGCAGTGAAGTCAATTCTAGAAAAACTAGAAGGAGCATTAATTTTTTTGTACATTTTAGAACCTATGTTAGTAAAGAAATCATTACAGAAATTGGCCATCTTCTTATCATCAAACTTTCCATTGTTGTTTTTGATTTCCAAGTTTAATTTATTTTTTGTTGTATTTTCATTTGTTGCGTTTGAGACTATATGATATATTTTTTTAAGATCATTCTTACTATTTTCGATTTCAGTTTTATAATAATCATATTTTCGTTTTTGGATAATTTTATACAAATTATTTCTATAATCAGTGAATGTTTTTTTTTTAGTTTCATCGTGATATAATAAAAGTTTTTTTTTCATTTTATCTTTTGTTTTAATAGAATTAATGATTCCATTAGTAATCCACGGTTTTAATTTTTTATGCTGTTTATTTTGAAATGTTTTTTTAATTTTAGATTTATTTATTATTTCAGCCATTATTTCTAAGAATTTTTGTGTAGCCGTTTCTATATTTTGAGCTTCTAAAACACTAAACCAAGTTTCAGCCTTAAAAAGCTCATTTAAAATTTGATAATTGATTTTGGAGTAAGTGAAAATTTTAGTATCTGAAGTTTTATCAGATCGAATATTGTGCTGACAGGACACACTCAACATTACAGGATAGTGATCAGTGAGTGAAGAGTGCAGAACAAAAGAAGAGTATTTAAGATTAGTTCTGAGATTCTTTTTAACAAAAATATGATCCAATATGGAACTAGTGTTAGAAGTTACACGAGTGGGGTTGTTAATAGCAGACAAAAAACCAAAGTGTCCCAATAGTGTAGTGTAGTCATTTACTTCATTTTTTTCTGCTGCTAAATTAATGTTCATGTCACCAATTAGAATCTCTATTTGATTTGTTGAGTTTTCCGAATATAAAGTCTCAAGGTCTCTAAGAAAGCTAGGAATGTCTGTAGAGGGGGGTCTGTAAAGACATGAAACGTCCAGAGACATACCATTAACATCCAATATAATTCTACTTAGTGTAACTCCGGAATAGTCTAATTTTATGTTAGAAATTTTAAAGTGTAAGGTAGATTTTATGTAAACAATAGTACCATCGTTTTGATTAAGCTTTGAATTGTTATAAAACATATTGTACCCATCAATATTAAATTGTTCATTCCCTATTTGCCAAGACTCGGTAAGTACTATAATATCACAATATTTAAGGTTGTACGATTCTAAGAAGACCAATAACTCATCAAAATTTTTTCGAATACTTCTAATGTTGAAATGTAAAATGCTAAAAAGTTTATTTTGGTTTTTATGGCATCACAAGCAATGCTTTCCTCCATTATGTCCTCATTACAAATGTCAAGGTCGTTTAGAATCTCGATTTCTTGTTGACTAAGGGCTGTAGCCATAATCTATTTTGCTTCTTAGCACACTAACCAGATACTGATAGGAGGGGCACAGTGGGTCGCTTGCACATGGTCTATATTGTAGTTGGTCTAGTACCATTTGTTAGCTTTTAAACAGTTACTGCATTTCTTGTGTGATTTGGGACAATCACGCACATCATGATCCTCACCACAGCACTCACAGACAAGGCTGTTAGGACATGTATCAGACTTGTGAAAATGCTCCTGACATTTAAAGCATCTTATTATACTAATATCTTCATGAATGGGGTATCTCTCCCAGCCAATAAATATCTTCTTCGCAGTCATACATTTATGGAATAGGTATGGACAACATTCACCATAGAGCGTGCACATCTTGTTTTTCTTATTTGTTTTAATGTATGTGATTTCTAATTCTTCTGTGTCTTCTATAAACTCGTTTTGTTCTCTTATGTATTTTTTCAGTTGCTGTTTATCCAATTCACCTTTATATCCGGTTATTTTAATCCGTGGTTTCTGCATTTTAGTTATTTTCACATCATAATTTGTTTTGGGCTTCTCTTTGAAGAGTCTCAAGGTCACTTTTCTTCTGACATTTAACAATCATGGATCCATCTGAGGTGTTCCGGGTACCTTTAATCGCAATTTTTAATAATGAGGGGTTTATGTTCCTTTGGATATCGGTTTTAGTTTTTGTTATGTCTTGCTGCTTTTTAGGTTTTATTATTAGATTTGGAATATTAACATTAATATTTTGCTTTTCCTTATTTATTTTGGTAATATCACTATATGTATTTTGGTGGATTAAATGGAAATCATTTTGTTTATTTTCTAATCCTTTAATCTTTTCTTGGAGAAAAGTGATGATCTCCTCCTTATTTAAGATGATTTCTGACTTATCAATAATGGTATCTTGTAATAATTTAAGGGTATCCAAACTTTTGCATTTTTTACAATGAAATGTCATAATACGGTCTCGAAGTTGTAAGACTTTCACTTCCGAAGCTGCCAGGCCTGCACAGGCCTTACACAGACTTAACCTGCACCCATCACAAGCAAACTATTCTGTATTTTTCTCATCACAACTTGTACGAGGCATGTTTATTCGCCTGTTTGAAGGTTAGAAATCATTTTTACCTAATAACTTAATTAATTTAATTTTTCCAGGTATAACTTCAATTCCACAAAGAAATTTGGAATTATTTTATATTCTAGAAATGCTTTTACACTAATTAGTTGATTAAATCTTAAAAAAAAACTATTTTTCGAAAATTTCAATTATTTAGCGTGTTGATGTAAACATAACCGCGAATGAGAGAATATATAAACTATTCAATTCCAAGTATATATCTGAGATGGAAATGGAGTAACTATTGACATTTATATCGTTCAGAGAAATTGACTGTGCACAATCAGGATTATCCAAGGAATAAACAAAGCTAAAATAGTCAGCAAAGAGGTTGGCTACCTTGGGCCCCTATTCAACTTCATCACCATCTAGAGACAGAACATTAGGCAAGTCCCCTGATTCACATTTAGGGTTAATAAAATTTCAGAAATTTTTTACATTATTCTGAAGAGAAAATTCAATATTTTGGATATAGTTTTTATAACGTTTCCTGGAAAGGTCAGAGCACTGTAAGCGGAAGTTCGAAAATAATTGATAATTTAGGGTAGTTGGTTGAGATTTGTAGTTTTTGTAAGCGATCTTTTTTTGAATGGTTAGGGCAATAAGATCATGTGTAAACCAATGCGGAAATTTCCTGCTGGAGACTTTTTTAGTTGGAACAAAAAAATTGTATAATATATTTATTTATTTTTTTTATTTATTTTTATTTATTAATAGACGGGATCAACCCCATTACAAAAAAAAAATACAATTTTAGATAAACTAAACTAGTAATACCTAACCAACAACAGTCTTAAAATAAGTAAGGTATTTATAACAGCATCAAATAAACAGTATTTAAGCACCTACATTAACATAAAAACTAGACCAATTACATATTATACAAAATTATCAGATAATTTCCCTGATAAGATTTTTAAAGTGAGATAAGGGAATGCCCAAAATTTCGATATCTTTAGAATTAATTAGATTTAGTGTTCTCTCGACAGGCGAATGCATAGCATAGTTGGTGCCATGATGAGGCAAAGAAAACCGTCGGTTAACCCTCAGATTACGCGATGAAACACTGAATGAAATCCTACCAATAAGTTCAGGACAAATTATGTGCCCATTTAAAAGTTTAAACACAAACAATAAATCACTCTGTGTCCGCCTATCACGCAAACTTTTAATATTTAATACATTCATTGCATCATCATATACATGATCATCAGGAATTCTCATATTAAGTTTATACAGACAAAATCGAATGAATTTATTCTGTACTCTTTCCAGAGCCAGAGACTTGTTCATGTAATAGGGAGACCAGATTATTGATCCATAGTCCAACAAAGAGACAACCAGTGACATGTATAACCTTTTACAGGTTTCTAAAGACAGCTCCTTACAATTACGCAGAACAAAGCCAAGGACTCTACAAGATTTGAGTACGTTAGTATTAATTTGGTAATCAAAACTCAATTGCTCATCAAAGTAAATACCCAAATCTTTTATAACTTCAGTGTACTCAAGGTCAATGTTATCTATACTGTAAGACGAATCTAGTTTTTTATTTCTTTTGTAAAAACTAATGAAGTTCATTTCCCCACATTTAAGGATAATCCATTACTAACTCACTACTCATTCAGCCTATTCAGGTCTTCCTGCAATAGAATCATATCTTCTTTTGAACTAATTTCCCTGTAAAATTTTAAATCGTCTGCGAATAACAAGAATTTACTGTTTTTAAAACACATTTTAATGTCATTTATAAAAATACTAAATAGTAAAGGTGAACAATGACCTCCCTGAGGTACACCAGAGGGAACACTAATACTCCTTGACCTTGAACTACCTAGACGCACCTGCTGAGTTCTTCCAGACAGGAAACTAGCAAACCAAGACACCACAGAATCAGAGAAGCCAAAGAGCCCCAATTTCCTTAGCAAAATACGCAGGATGACCCTGTCAAATGCCTTGGAGAAGTCCGTGTACACAACATCCACCTGTTGACCTCTCTCCATAGCATTCAACAGATCAGTCTGGAACACTAACAAGTTGGTCACAGTAGACTTACCAAGACTAAAACCATGCTGTTCACTTATTAACAATTCCTTACTATAAAAATAGATATGGTCATAAATAATGCTGTCTAAAAGTTTTGGAATTGCAGACTGTATACACACACTCCTATAATTAGATATTATATTATTGTCCCCTGATTTAAATATAGGTAACACAAAGCTATGTTTCCATTGCGTCGGAAATATTGATAAATCCAAGGATCTCTTGAACAAAGTAAAAAGAGGGTAAGTGTACACACACAGTTCTTCAAAAAATAGTTGGGTACACCATCAGGACCTGAACTAACCTTGGGTGGCAGTCGGGAGATTTTATCAAAAACCAGTTCAAGCGACAGCAGAAGATTAGGAATGGTCATATTCTCATTAGCCTGACGAAAAGACATATTATTAAAGGAATTATTAACCTGACTATACACTGTCTCAAAAAACTGGGCAAACCCTTCTGCAATACTTTCACAGCCCAAAAACTCCTGTTCATCATGGTACATCAAATTGGGAATACTATGTATCGCTCTTTTATCATTGAACTTACACCAGAAGCTCTTAGGATTAGTAAAAAGTAAATGATCTAAATTTAAAATATAATTTTGATAGCAAATATCCGTAAGGGCCTTGCACCTAGCTCTGAGATTGGAAAAGAGCTCATAGTCGACTATACCATGACTGGACTGATAAGCTTTATGGGCAATTTTCTTTTGCTGAATTAAATATTTTAGTTCAGCTGAGAACCAACTGGGAAAATGTGAAGTTCTGTATCTTTTGAGAGGAACAAACAATGCTATGGCCATACTTATTATATGATAGAAAACAGAAACAGCTTCATTAATATCATTTGAATTTAAAGTCTGGTCCCAATTAATTTCACACAAATAATTATTGATGCCCAAATAATCGCCATTTTTAAAATCATGGAAAAATTCAACATAATTACAAGTTATTTCTTGTTCTATGTCCAAGACAATTTCAAAGTTGTATGCTTTGTGGTTCAGCGATTTACCAAAAATATAGTCCACAGCTTCAGTTACTAATAAATTATTCCTAGTGGTGAATATAAGATCCAAATAAACTAGCCTATCATTTGGTATTAAAATTTGTTGAAAAAAGTTAAGGTAAGCATAAGATTGACCTAGGAATAAACCATTTGAGTTAGGAATCATCATTCTCCCAGTAAGTGCTAGGTACATTAAAGTCACCAAAAATATAAAAATTACAATCTTTATGGTGCTGCCTGAGAATCTCAACACTCTGACAGTGTTTGTCATAGGAAACCGTATTTGAACCTGGGGGAATATATACCCCGCCAACCACAAAGCTGCTACAACCTACTTTACACATTAAAAATAATTGTTCAATTGAGTCATACTCCACTTTAAGTTTTTTAGCGCTAATATAATTTTTAATATAAATTAGTACACCTCCTCCACGGGTCTTAATGCTTGTAGCATGGGATCTATCACACCGGAACAGGCTAATACCATCATTGTTTCCAGTTACAATATTAAATCATAGAGGTGGATATGATGTAATCTGCCATACCCAATTCAGAGAAATAGGCAAAAATTTGTATACCAACGAATTTTTTAAGAATTTGGAGATATGCGATGGATCCATGATACACACAAGTGGTAAGTGAGAAAAAAAGTTTGAGAACATCTGCTTAAAACAATTCATCAATTCAAAAAATTTCAATTTAATAACATACGTAGAAATAAAAAAAAATGAAGGCCCTAAATTTAAATGAAGAGAAAAAGCAACTTGAAGGGATAAAAATTAGAGGAAAATATTATGAACATATTGCGAATATGAATTTTTCATTCTTTTACTTATTTCAAGAAAAGAAAAGAAAAGGGGATCAATGAGATATGCCTTAATGGATAAGTTTAAAAAAATGATATTCCTAAAGCGAATGATCCTAAAGAAATAAATGATTATAGGCCAATCTCACTCGAAAACGTAGATTACAAATTATATATGACATTTCTTGAACCAAAATTGATTTTACACTTGAAGAAATAATAACTCAAAACCAAACTTGTATGATTAAGGAAATAATATTTTTTTTGCTCTAAGCATCAATGCACTGAAAATCACACCTCGATGCAAATTTGTTTTGTTTTTACATATTAGCAAGTTGGCAGCATTGCCATATTTTGCTTGTAAGAATTCCTTGTGAATTATTTTGCTTAATTTTTAAAATTTCATTGTCTTTTCTAGAAGCACACATTCTACTCTATATATATACATACATATAAGAAATATATAATAATATCTTTTGGCGCAATATTTATTTTCCTTATCCATTTGATTTTGATTTTTTGATCTGTTTTTTTAGTAGATTACACTGATAAAATGAAAACTTGACAACCTTAGAACCAATGTTTATAATGTAAGGTAATCTTCACTGCAAATATAATCTTAATAATGAACTGGGGAGCTCTAAGGGTTCTATGCAATAATTATGAAAAACTTTCAATGAATTTAGAAGTCCTTTTTTTGAAACTTTATATAAGCAAAAAAAATCAAATAAGAATAATACAAAATACAAAATATTTTCAAATGTTTACATCTAAACCCATAAACAGTACTTAAAGCTTTGGTATAATATAAAAAGCTATAAAGGCTACAGTGGCAACTAACAAATCAATAATTTATCTAACCTAAGTATAGTAATAAATTTGTTATAATTATTTATAGATCTAAGATAATCAGGTAACTTATTATATTCATCACTGCAAAGGGCCTTGTTGGTTCTAACATTATTCAAAAATATATTATTCTGTGATCTTGTACTATAAGTGTGTATATCTCGTGAAAACACAAAGTTTATATTTGATTTTTGTTCCTTATTTATAATTTTATACATAAGTTTAAAATGCTCAAGTAATTTTCTTAGTTTATAGACATCCAACTCTCTGTATAAGTCTTCCGTGTGGGTGAATATATGTAATTAAAAAGTATGTTTAATATTTTATTTTATAAAACTTCCATGGTTTTAAAACTCACCACCCCACAGGTTCCCCAAACAGGAATATCCACTTTCTGAGAGCTTTGTTTATAAGTAGGTTTGTGCTGAATTAATTCAGAACTATTTAATAGGCTTACGGA
Source organism: Kuschelorhynchus macadamiae (assembly GCA_030620095.1). Lineage (NCBI taxonomy): Eukaryota > Metazoa > Arthropoda > Insecta > Coleoptera > Curculionidae > Kuschelorhynchus > Kuschelorhynchus macadamiae. Next base: position 75,304 of record JAUTXW010001395.1, read on the forward strand.
GCATAGAATACACTACTTATGATGTACTGTAAAGGGTTAGATTATTTATTTTTAAATGCAACTGAAGGCCAATATTTTACGAAAAGGACAATATAACAATATGATAACGACAAATATGTACCTGTTTTGGCCTCTAAACCATAAAACTTTTTTTATGCAAACATAAAAAACAAACAAAAAAAATAAAATCCCGGAAAACGTGGTTAATAACAAACAATAGTGATTAAATAATTTACCTAACTAACTATTCCATTTATTACACAAAAGGATTGTGCTAATTGTAACTAGTTTTTTTGATACTCAAAAATCACAAAATACCAAAACTATGAAATCTGAATTCAACTTTCAACAACTTAAATTTAAAAATAAAAATACATTTGACAAACGACAGGAATATTAGGCATTTTCGGAAAATGTTTTACCTCTCTGTTAGTAAGCGGAGGTAACAACTTATCCCGTCTGGCCGAATTCGCACTATCGCAAATTAACAAACTTGTGGTGGGGTTTAGCTGTCGCAGATATTTATTATACTGCAGGTGAAATATTTTTATTTATATTTTGTGCTTCAGGCTTCAGTGCAGCGGATGCGGTAATTAAATTATTAGTAAGGCAACAAAATACATTATGACGATTCATTTATTCAGCTGCGATGTATTTTAAATCAACATTCAAGAAACCTACACTAAAAAAATTATTCTTATCTTATATCATCAGGAGCCTCACAAACAAAAGAAAATTATTATTCGTATATAAATATGAAAATAATAATTGGTTTTTTTTCTAAAAAAAATATTGAGCTCTTTCTGAACTTGGGTCTGATATCCATTGTTCGTTTTGAATGACCTGATATTGACCTGATAGGGAAACGAATATGCTCGTTTAAGAAGACATAGACATAGACATAGATGGGGAGCCCGACAAGGGCAGCACTTAGGCTCACTGGGGCCCATTGTGCTATCCCCCCAAGTAGTCGTGTCAGGCCAAGAGCCCACTCCTTTTTAGAAAGGAAAGGACCCTTTCAGGTCGCGCACGTCCCACAAGCTCGGGTTCCACATAGGTGTCACCCAAGCAAAGCAGTCTGGCGTTGACTAAAGCGTCACATCGACAGACTAGATGCTCGGTAGTTTCATCTACCTCAGCACAAAGCCTGCAGTATGGATCGTTGTCGAGTGCAATCTTATGCAGGTAATATTTCACTAGCCAGTGTCCAGTTAGGACCCCGGTAATAGTTCTAAGTTGACTTCTGTTTAGGTTTAGAAGTCTATTAGACCCAGAACGGCTATAAGGGCCTGATATGAAGACCTTAGACTGTCTGAGTCCTGCTAGCTCGTGCCATTCAGCACGGAATTCCTCGACAGTGCGATTCTTAATTCTAGCCTTGACAACTGAAGGAGCAATTCCAAGAGCAGGTTCCGGCCCAGTAAAAGCAGTGTTGCTACCTTTCCGAGCCAGCTGATCTGCCCCTTCATTACCCCCAATGCCCTGATGGGCAGGCACCCAAATGAGGCTAACCCTATTGGACTCACACAGCCTCTCTAAGGCTCTCCTGCATTCAAGCGTTAGCAGCGATTGACTCTGTTCGAGGACAGAGCTTTAATCGCGGCTTGACTATCACAACATATATAGATATGCTTGTCGTGGTATTCTCTGGAGAGGTTTTCCTGTACGCAGTCCAAGATTGCTGTAATCTCAGCCTGATATACAGTCGCATACCGTCCAAGAGCAAGACTAATTCTTGCCCTGGGACTCTCCCCATAAATTCCCGCCCCAGAACCCTCCTTCATTAGAGAGCCATCTGTAAACCAGACAAGGCCCTCCAGTTTGAGGAAGGATGGAGAGGAATCCCTCCATTGTTCTCTCTCGGGAACAATTACACAAAACCTTTTAGAGGCAATTGAGACCGGAATAATGGCATCTCTCCTTGCTAGGAGAGGGTCAGTTCAGTCCAAACTCGCGTATGCCCAAAATTCCAGTCTCTGTGTATCCAACGACCCCAGTCGTTTAAACGAACAGAAGCTTTCCGAGCCTCCTCCTCTACAAGCAAGTGCAGAGGACTTAGTCCCAGAATAGCCTCCATAGATCGGGTCGGTGTGGTTCTTATGGCTCCAGTTATGCCCAGACACGCCAGTCGGGAGTCTATTAAGACGCCCAGATATTTTGCCGACCCGGAAGGTCTCAGCTTTTTCCCAAAGAGGGTGAGCCTCTCAAGGTCCACTTTTCTCTTATGGGTAAATGGTACCATTTCGGTCTTATCCGGATTAACAGACAGACCGTGTTTTTGGCACCACTTTTCCACCATGGCCAAAGCCCTCTGCATGAGCCTTATAATGGTGTTTGGGAACTTGCCTATTACTATAATGGCAAGATCATCAGCGTAGCTTTGAGCATAAACTCCGCTCTCGTTGAGAGTATGAAGCAGCCCATCCACAACCAGACACCATAAGAGCGGAGAAAGAACTCCGCCCTGCGGACATCCTTTGACCACGGACGAGCATACTGTCACGCTCCCAAGAGAAGATGTTATGATTCTGCTTTCAAGCATGACGCGAACCCACCTAATTACAGCCCTATCCACGCCAAAACTCTCAGCAGCCTCACTAATGGAGTCAAAGGTGGTGTTGTTAAACGCCCCCTCGATATTCAAGAACACACCCAGAGCCATCTCCTTGGAGTAGATCCCCACCTCCAGTCTACTGACTAGACAATGAAGCGCCGTCTCCGTCGACATGGCTGTCCTGTAAGCGTGCTGGAATGAGTGCATGGGATTTCTACCCAGTGCGCCGTTTCTTATATAAGCATCCACGATCTTCTCCATGGTTTTCAAAAGAAAAGAGGATAGACTGATGGGTCTAAAGTCCTTAGCAGTTTCGTAGCAATTACGACCCGGTTAGGAATAAACGCTACCCGAACCATGCGCCAGCGTTCGCCAGCCAGGCAGGCCCGAAAAAGGCGCAAAAGATGTGGGATCAGTAGTTCCTGACCCTTCTGAAGAAGCGCCGGGAATATTCCATCTGGTCCCGCACTCTTAAATGGGCAAAACGAAGATATTGCCCACTTAATAATGTCTACTGTAACGACCTTAGCGGCCGTTTTCCAGTCAACCGAGCCTGCCCCTACTTGGAGAGCCTGCCCAGTAACCTCATCATTAGATTCCGGACGAGAGCCTGGAAAATGAGTTTCCAGGAGCATTCCTAGAGCCTCCTCTGCAGTGGTAGTATATCCACCGGTCGGAAGCCTTAGAACCCCCACGCTCTGTCCTCGACCTTTTGAGAGAATCCTTTCAAGTCTAGCGGCTTCCTGAAGACCCTCTAAGCTTTCGCAGTAGGTCCTCCAGGACCCCCTCTTTGAACTGCGTATCAGTTCTTTGTACCTGCGTTGAGAATTCCTATGTTCTTCCCAATCAGCAGGTAATTTCGATCGCATGGCCCTGTTAAAGAGCCTGCATGTATCTTTACGAGCCTTTTCAAGATCCAAGTTCCACCAAGGTGTTTTCTTGGTACCTCGATAGGTCCGCAATGCACAATTCTCCTCATAGGAGTCTATTATGGCTTCCTGTATAGAGTTTGCCACATTTTCCACTTGCCTTACTCTACAGCATGGCATTAGTGGCATATCTAACCGCACTTTAAGCGACTCCACATAGTGAGCCCTATTGGTTGTCCTCGGGTTTCGAAAACTACTGAGCTCCGTGTCATGCTCAAGGTTTAGCTTAAAGAGGATGTGTCTATGATCCGATAACGATGGCTCATCAGACACCCTCCATTCCCTAACAACCGGAACCAGCAAAAATGATGTCAGAGTTAGGTCAATAACCTCCTGCCTTCGTGACGTGACAAAAGTTGGAGTGTTTCCCCGATTTAGAATTTCTAAATCAGTTGTACTGAGGTACTCTAAAAGACTTGCGCCCCTCGAGTTGGTGTCAGTGCTGCCCCACACAACATTGTGTGCTTTGGCGTCGCATCCAACAACAAGAGGAAGCCCGTTGTCCCTACAGTATCCTATTAAGTCAATGAGTTCCCTGGTAGGTGGGCCCTCTCTTGAGTCATAGGGAAGATAGGCTGAGCATACTACAATGGGTTTGCGATGCCCTGCCTTATCCTTAAGAATTAGTTTCAGAGCCACTAGGTCTCTGAAACAGAATTCCGGTAGTGACAAGGACTCAATACATCTGTCAACGTAGATGCATGTCCTTGGGTTCAGGTGGATGTCCCTTTTATAATGTAGGTGGGCCTATCTGCCCCAGACCGCGCACATGCCCCTTGTAAACCCAAGGTTCCTGTAGGAGGTAGATGTGTGTTTGCCCCACAGCTATGTGACGGCCTATTAATGAGGTCGCCCCTCTGCTGTGCTGCAAGTTACTTTATAGGAAGAGCACCCCTTTGCCCATTGGAACGAGCTAAGGGTGATCCTCCGTCATCCGGGAAGTTGTGTCCTCCGACCCAGACGCCGCGCTATGCACGTCTATCTGAGACAGAAGCTCAGCAACTTCCTGCTCAGCGTCAGACACTGGGTCTAACCGCTGAGCTGGGTTTGACGGGGAGATAGGTCTCCCCGCTGCTCCGGCTTTGGTGTCGGTGGAAGTTTCAGTCGAAGTTAGAGCCTTTACCTTCGTCTCAAAAGTGACGTGGGAGACCCCAGCATACGCCTTAAACTTTTGACGTGACAAGGCCTCAAAGGAAGCCTCATCAATGCCAAACACAAGAATGAGTTTCTGTTTCTCCTCCTTGCGATAGTACGTCCTCCAGAGATTAGTTCTTAGTCCTAAGTTCTGTCTCTGAAGACGTTTTAAAGTCACGTCCGTACTGTCCGGTGGTCCATGGACAACGGCCACAACTTTTATTGTCCTGGGAACGTGTTTCTGAATTCTCAGAGATGCATTATCCCATGGCTTAATGATTGGAATGGTCCCCTCCAATCAGTTCAGGGACCACTGATCTTCACAGTTCACCACAATGGCTCCCTGTTCCATCAGCCGGAAAACGCTGAATCTGGGGAAGGGCCCCTCCACCATGCCGTCTACGACGGCATTGAGAGATGCCAAGACAGCTCCATATTGAGTCTCCGAGATGACCACATCCGGATATGCCTCCGGTATAATGGTCACTCTGAGACCTGCCGCTGCTGCCTGCCCGTATGTGAGAGTGCCCGTTTTTTTGGGTCTCTTCTCAGGCTGCTTGCTTTTCTCAGTCCCTGGGGTGCTCCCTTCTGACCTGGGACGTTTAGTCCCCCCCTGAGCTTGAGTGCTAGGCCCTGGCTTGACTGCGCCCTGGCCCGAGGTGATACCTCCGAGTCTGAGCCGTCTAGCCCTGGCCTTCTGAGCACCAGACCTGTTCTTTTTCTTAGAACCGCCCGGTGTGTTGCCAGTCCCCTTCATGGAGCCTTGTTGAGTCGCCTCCTTATGCAAGGAGCCAGCTCTACTAGTCCCCTCTTGGGAGCCCGGTTTCATAGACCCTTCTTCCGAAGGGCCCTTAAAAGGTTTGCTGCTATTTTCCATACAGTTCCCACGAGTAGCTCGGAAAGGTGGTCCACCCCAGCAGAGCCGGCTTACTGAGGTAAGACTGTGTACTCTGGGAGGCCGCCTGGTATCCCAGAGGCTCCATTCACGACACCCGATTTGGGCTCGGGTGTCATGCAGCCCTTGGCACGGAAGCACACACCGTGGCTTGAGCCCTGTGTCCCTCTTAGCTTCAGAGCTCCGGTCTAGGCCACCCATCGATAAGACCTCATGGTCGTAGCCATGGAGTCGTACCAATGAAAGGCCCCCGGAGTCTCTTACTGAGCCTCACCACTGCGTTCAAAGTGTGGACACGCTGGGAGGAATCGTTTAAGAAGACTATACAGGGTATCCCAAAGTTAATGGTACAAAATGAAACTGTAGAGTCCTTGGATAAAAATATTGAGAATTAGCCACAACTTAGCTTAGTTCAAAAGTTAATAATTTATAACCGAGGTACAGATACAGATAACGGATTCGTCACGAAAAGTAACATTTTTCCGCGTCGTTTCGATTCCGAGATATACGCTATCAAAATTAACAATCTTGTACACACAGTTTTTTTTCTTTTCTGTTTCCTTCAGTACGATTTAATACAGAATTAGAATATCAAAATTATACATATTTTTCAATTTGTGACAATTGCTAATTTCAAGAGGGAATTTTTCCTGATTTTTTATTTTATATTGGCAACTTTGACCATTCAAAGAGGAAAATGCAGTGAATATTCGACAAATTTTATCAAAGTAACAGTTTTCAAAACAGGTCATTATGAATAATTTGTTAAAAAGGTGGATCGTTACACGCTGAACCGACGGTGGGACGCCGCTGGGAGACCAGATTGAGTTAAATTTTAATTTTGAATATTTTTTGTGTGACAATGGCTGCCAACATAAAACACAAAATCAAGAAAAATTCCCTATTAAAAATAGTAATTGACCGATACAATTTTATTGATGTGGTTTTTAAGTAATATAGATAACATATCGTCATAAATTAGAAAATAAAAATAAAAATAATTATAAAGATTACCGAAGGAAAAAGAAAAGAAGGTAAAAAAAAGAAGGAAAAAGTAAAAAAAATCGGCGATGTTAAGTGTAAGCAGGTATTACATTTCCACGATCAAATAACTTATGAAGTAGGTAAATTTTATTTCTGTTCTTGCGCCTGCTTTCTTTGCCAGATTCCGGTCATTATTCTATTAAATAGCTTCACCATTTTATTATATGACGTTTATGACAAACAGGCTCAAGGCCTGTAAACTCTGATAGGTTACCCTACGCGCAGGCTTCTGGGCAAAGGGAACGTGTGGTGCGGTAAAGGTAAGTGACGTAGTCAGGCGACCCTCGTTCGTATCAACAGCCAGCGTTTACGTGTTGTTTTGGTAGTGTTTTTTTGACGATTTTTATAATTAATTATTAGATAATAAAGTATATAAATTCATTTAATTTTGGTTTACTAACGACTATGTGAGTTATCTTATCTATTTTTCGTTGATACAAATGTAATTATATAATACTTTGTTTTGTTTCTAGATCTACATCTAAGCAAAAAGTATGCCTGGAATGCGATGTACAGTTGGTGTTTGCCATAATAGCAGAATAAATTCTAATAAATCTGGCAAACAGATTTCATTATATCGATTTTCTAAAGAAAAACTTATATGAATTCAGACATGTAAAAGGGATGGTAAACAGAATTTTGAACACTTGTCGTATTTGTTCGAAGCATTTTAAACCCGAAGATTATGAGCATGACTTCCTGGAAATCTAATGTAATTAGTCGACGTTTCAACCTTTATGAGGTCATCTTCAGGAATCTAAAAGTTAAGAACTAGTGTCACAATTTTTTTATATAAAGGGGCAATGTTCTTTAAAAACATATAAGAACCACAAAAATTTTTATAGGTTATATCATTAAAAAGCCTATAGCGTATCTTACTGCAGTTAAAATACATATTAAAACACATTAAGAATATAAAAAAAACAAAAGACACAATGCACATATGACAACACGGTTAAAACACAATGACTTAAATAGTGATAAAATAAATTAAGATTAAAATTAAGTTTTATTAGCAGGCATTAGCATACTTACATACAAATGTCATTTCCGGTGTAAAACTTAACTATATACAATTTGCGGAACATTATTTTGATGGTAGGTATTTTGGAGCGTTCTTGGCTGTTGGTTCTATTTAATTAGAATAATAAAATTACTGTTGTTGAAAGAGATTGGTCAACAGGTAGGCTTTGAATATTATGAGTGTGCGATATAAAAATATCTTTTTTCTTTTTTACTTTCTCGCTGGTGTGATTATTTGCAGTCAAAAAAAATAAGATGGAAATTAGTATATTTACTGATTTACTGCACAGGATGTTTTACAAATTTTAAAATATAGTAAGTTCCACTTAAGCCTTCTATATTTGTTTTGCTTTAATATTGGTTGTGTGCTTATTTATTTCGATCATTTCATTTAGTAGGCGTTTTTGAAAGTTGTTTTGTTTAGCTAAAATAATAGTTTTACCAAAATTGAAGAGATGTAAATTTTCGAAATGTTCTGCTAAGACAGTTTTTTTCTTATCATTCAATAGATTCACAGGTAGCACACGCTCCTTTAATGCTCAGCCACTCAAGTTTTCAAATATCTACCTGTTTGACCTATGTATACACCATTACATTTCATGCAAGTTTATGTTGTACTCATGTATGTTTTTAAAGAACATTGCCCCTTTATATAAAAAAATATGTAACACCAGTTTTATATTATATTACATTTTCTAACTGCATTTTATTAATCATCATCCAACCAAAATACCTCCCAAAATAATCGTTTTGTACTGTATTTTGTTAAAATTTAAGCGTAAAGCTACTTTAATTTTTTTTTTCAGCTGTACCTTCATTTAAGTTAAGCCAAGTAACTGACAAATATTCAGCTATACTCCAAACTTCAACAGGAATAACGAAGAAAAAGACCAAAAAGTTAATAAAAAGATGAAGAAAATAATAAATTAATTTTAATTGTTTTGATATGTAAAATTTATATTTTTTTAAATAGAGATCTATTTGGCAAAATATTCCATTCTCAAAATGAAGTTCAATTACTATAGACACAAATAAAACACGTAAAAAAGTATTCCTCCACAAGGTTTAATTGGAATTAAATTTTTATTCAACTTGTTTCTAAGAGAGATCTCATAATCTTCAGGAATATATAATACGTTGATTGTAACAAAAAATATAATTAATATCACGTTTACTTTTTTTTTTAACTATACCTACCTGGAGATGACGTTATCTTTATTCGAAACATGTTGAATAGAGATTTAATTTCAATTAAACACCGTAAATTTCATTTGTGTCTAAATATTTATCTGTTTTATTTATTAAAATTATGTAGGCATACCTAACTACATATTTATGGTTTAATTTGTTTTTTTCATTTGGCCATCACATCTAGTTAAGTATTTAATAAATAGGTAATTAAAATTTACTCCACAAACATTGTTAGTAATTTATAATTGTTAATATTTCTTTAGCAAATTTTATTGTATTAAAAATATAGTAGACAAATGAAATTTGTTACGATCGTAGACTTTCTTGACCTAACGAAAAAGATAGTGCTATCGATTAATATTTCCTACCAGAGAGAGGGCTAGTGTACGCGTTGGCGTCCGCGGTCGCCAGGTGACGTGCACCTGTTCTCCGCGAGGGCTGCGGTAAGGGGAAGCGTAGTGTAACCTATTAGAGTTTACAGGTCTTGATACAAGCTATATCCCCTGTCATAAAGATATGGCGGTAACGACCAACACGGTTCCGACTTTCCAGTCTATATAAAAACAACTGCAATAGAAATAGGGATGGCTGAATACAAAATTTTTACAGATCAGTTAGGAAATGACCCTAGAACCAAAACTATCAGTATCGTTGGTCAGTTCCAGTTACGAGTCCCAATTCACATTCGTGTACAATCCGGATCATTTTGGTAACCTTGAACTAAACCGAACACGTATCGAATATAGTTAATTTTCCTAAATTGATCAATATTCTCAAAATTTTATTGCATATATTCTGAAAATCTTCTATAATTTTTTAATTTCTACAGTATATCTCCGGAGAATATTTTTATAAATTCTCGAGGATTTTCAAATACAAGTAAGGGCACGTACCTTACGTAAACTTTTTTATACCTAGTTTCATCTGTACTGTAACAGAATAAACTATAACAACGGTATAGAGTATATATTTTTATATATTCTAAATGTAATTCAAATAATATTTTACTAAGTGGATTTGTCTAATATTAGTTTTGAAAATTTTAAAACCGAAACAAAATAATAAATGTCATATATCTCAAACGCTATCTTCTAGACTGTATAGACGGATTTATGTCTAGATAACCGTTCTTAAGTGGTTACAATTTATGTCTCCCTTCCGAGAGATCATGGTCCTATATGACCTTTGTCTCATGTGAATCTCTCTTTGGCTCGTTTAATTTAATTTGAAGCAAATATTAATTGAAACATTTTATTTGGACCGATGCAATGATAATAAATGGTCATTTTACTATGCTAAAAATACGATAGAATATTTTATAATAGAAAGCGTTTCAAAAACTCCATGTTTTTTTGGAAAGCATTGTTTCCGGAATCGGAAAAGATTAGCTGGGAGGAGTCTAGTTAATTTAGGCTTTAGACATTTATATAGAAGGTACTTTTATCCTATTTAGACGGAAATGTAACTATTTTTTTCAATTACATGCACAAAGTAGACTCTAGGCGGCACCTATGAAGTATTTATTAATAATCAATCCATTTCAGCCGACGAGAGGCATTTTTTGTCAATTTAGGTGCCGACCTTTTTTCTGTTTTGTAAAACAAGATTGAGTCTGCGTCAGAGTTCCGTTTCTTACAGTTGATTTTAAATTCTTCCTTTGTGGTGGTTTATGGGGCTTTGCGTATACAGTGGGGTATTAAATTGAGAAATAATCAAAGATAGTATATTTTCATTCTATGATTTATTTGGAAGTAACTTATATCCAAGAGTTAAATTTCTAGTTTATTTAAAAATTTCTGTTTTCTTTTCTTTTGCACTAAGTTTGCGGATTTTAAGTAAAATCCGTCATTTTCTAGATTTAAATACTTTTTTTTGTTATTAAATTTAAGTATTATTTTTGTAGAGTATTTCACTTCCCTTATTTTTGTTAATAGATTTTTAAGTTGTTTTTAAAAACCAAATGTTTTATTTAAATAAACCACCTGCTAGTTGAAAATAAATATATATTCAAGAAGAAGATACCATCGTTGTTGCAGTTTGCTGTTGTTCGAGTTTATATGGCCGCAGAATTGGTGAAATAAGATGTTTAATTCAATTTGTACTAACAATTATATTTGATAACATTGTAAATTATAATTTACGAAGAAGCTTACAGAGTACCTTTGATTTTACTTATTATACCTTAGTTAATTTCAGTATTGTGATAGGGTTGCCAGCTATGTCTCAAATAAATAAATAAATAATTTTAAATATAATAAGTAAGCGCTCGATAACCCTGTTACAGTATTTATTCTATAGAGCTTTACACTTGTAACCCAAAGCTGGCCGTGGACCTTTTAAAGTAATTGTTTAAAAATAGCACCATACATAAAAATGAAAAATTACGCGCTGATGTTCCCAGAATGCCGGGAAGAGTATAAATCTGTAGCTGTAATCGCCCTAAAGCTAATACAATTACCAATAAGCCTATATAACTCAAACATATTTCTCAAGTGACGGCTTGAAAACAAAATAGATTCCAATAAGTCGGTTACGGCGGGCTGGTGAAGTTGGAATACGTATATCTGATTTTTGATAAAAGGTACATGGAATAGGTAACTAATAACTGATCCATATAAAGTTCAGTTCCATGTTCCCAGTGTACAGTCAACTGAGTCAAGGAAACGTCGAATGCGTGCCAAGTGCCGCCCGATGGCTATTTTGTAAGTCCGACAGACAGGCTTCGGAGCATCGGAACCGTAATTGTATTTTCGGTCCGGATCAGTTCTATGGTTCCAATATCATGGATCAGTTCTAAAGGTGGCAATCACCGCGCAGAACACAATGAAGTTTCCATTTTCGTTTTACGTAAAAACTACTAAGAGCTAACCAACAAAAACGAAACTTAAAATGGAAGTACATCTTTGTCGTACAAAAATGGGTGATAATTTTAATGCTAGAACTAAATATAACCCTTTATAATCTATATTTCAAAAAGGTATCTAACAAAATATCGAAAAATACAGAAAGGAAAATTAAGTTTGACGTAGCAAATTTTATTGTGTTCCGTGCTTAACCAGAATGCAAAGTCCCGCGCCAAGAAAGGCGATTTCTTTCCATCGGAGGTTCTGGTCACATGTTCTGGTTGTCGCTAAATAAATCTATTGGCATAACTGACAGGTTTAATACCAATATGCATACGTCAACCAGAACTTTAGAACAGCAGAACCGGTTTTGAAACGAAATTGTCTTTCTTTGGCAGATACAGGATTCCAGTTTTTACTGAAAGAAAATAAAATTATTGTGTGAACATAAACAAATTACTACAGTCTTCCGGTTCGTCTCGTTGCAGACCTCTGTGTTGTTAACATAAGTGGTGCCACGTGTTCGGTTTTGCTGCAAATCAACCGCTCAGGTGGAAACTTACGACCCCGCTAGAAAGGGAGCATACGCTGTGAACGTGTGAGGCCTAGTTGTTCCTGCATTCTATCCCGTTCGTCTGCCGCAGTTCTACATAGAATATTAGCGTAACGGCCGCTACGTGGCGGGAGTGGGAGGGGTAAGGGGATAGCTTGAAAGAAAGGGTCATCTCGTGATATCAGTAGTACTCTCAAGGGGCATGGAAGCCTAGATGCATTTCATAAATTTAAAGAGGAATTATTAAAGTACAGTATTCGGGAGCCTTGAGCTCGCCATCCGGATATCCTACCGATAACGCCTCCAAACTGGACCAAGGTGCAGGGTCGACTTCGAGGGTCGCCGATTAACGACTCTGAGCCCCGGACGGAGGGCAATCTGGCGACTGCCTCGTAGCAAAGCCAATAAGTCCTGTTATGTAACAGGCTAAACAGGAATGAAGAAGAAGAAGAACAAATTACTAAATACAAATATCGATTTTATTGAGCTTTTTTACGTAAGGATTATTTGTTTTTTAGAAAGGACACGTCATTTTCTTTAATAGGGTGACAGCTGTAGTGTTTTTTAGGAAAAGTGGGTAAGTGTCTCATGATTTTAAATTTTTTTTATAATACATCCTTAATTGTGGTTACTATTAAGAAGTGAACATTTACTCAGTGATGGCCAAAAAAAATAGAGTCGCAGAGAAATTTTACAAAAAAATTAAATTAAGCTGTTGATATTAATAAATTAATAGTAATAGAATTACTAGACATATATTAAAGTTTTTTAATTAATGTGTAAATATGTCGGACACTTCTTATTTTTGGCAAATGATCATATGTTTTTATTTAATACATACAACACTACTTTGTATTTCATTTCATAGCTAATACTTAAGAGATAAGTTAAGGTAAATATATTTTATAGTAACTTTGATGCAATGCAGTTATATGTTAAGTTAAATTTCAATTTTTTTTTACTCACTGAAAATATTTCTTGTTACGTTTATATTGTTTAAAACTAATAAAATATGAAACAAGCAGACACATTAATTATTAAAATAACTATAATAAACCAAAGTTTTATTTGTTCCTCCATAATATGTTTAATTTTTATCATTTAGTGTATATTTTCTTTTTAATAGTTAGTATCTCACGTCTACCTAATACAGTGCCAATACCTAGGAGGTAAAAGGTAAGGTAGATACTTTATTATAGTACAGTCGCTTTATACAACTTTATTGAACTTAGTTGCAGGTTGATATGTGGTTGTATAAGTGATTTTCAATTTTTTTTTACTCAAAATATTATTTATCACATTTATTTTGTTTAAAATTGATTTGATTAAAATTGATGATTTGTATGATTAAGTGTTCTTTGTTATCCTGTGTCCTAGATTTTTTATGGATTTTGACTGAACTGTCCTGGATTATGGAAATTTATACTTAGCAACACTAATGACAAGGACAGTTTTAAAATTCACCAATTTTTGTAAATGATCTAAAATCACCAGTCATTTATTTATAAGTGACTGATTTATAAATGATTATTGAAAAAAAATTTATTTCCAGTCTTGCTACCAGAATCATAGTGGAACTGATGTGTCTAACACCGACTCTGTGGACATTGCTGAACCTTAAACACCACCTGACAAGTATGATCTTATCCAGTTTAAAGGGTGTCCCCTCACACCATATCGCTCTAGCTTTTATAAGAGTATCCATTGTTTTAGATTGTCAAAAGCTTTTGACAGGTCTAGAAATATACCCATGGCTAAGTTCTTATCCTTGTTACACCAGACTGTTGCAATTTATCACTTACAAACTGTATGTTTTTTTGTTCTGCTTTGCCAAAATCAACACCCCATCATTTGTGCTATGATTACCATTGTTATAAAATGTACAGGGTGTCCGGATTTGGTTGCAAAAGTAGGGTATCTCGCTTATTTTTAAAGATAGAACCTTGCGGTTTTCACGAATCTGAGCTAATTTTTTTTGAAACTCATGAAGCCGTAAACAAAATTTTCATAGCCTTCTTCATTTATGAGATACAGGGCGAAATAGAAAATTTTGCATTTTGGGACCCCCCCCGTATTTCGGTTATCCTTTAACTTAACGCAAAGGGAAAAATTGCTGCTTATGCAGTTTTTTACGCTGGATCCAGTGGCGTAGTCATATTTTTCATTTCAGTTGTTATTTTTTAGATATGACCCAAAGTTGTGTTTTTTTAAATAGGACACCCTGTATATTTGTCCAGAAATTGAGTTGTCCTTTTAAAAGCTTCTTAAAAATATATAATAGTATGGGTCTATTTTAATAAACAACAACAAAAATCCTAATAATTTATCATCCCAAATTTTGCAGTAGGCCATGCAAAACAATGCTGCCTTTTATTTAAAGTCGTTAACAATATCTACATCCTAACAATAAATCAAAATAAATATGTAATTAGATCTATTTATTAAAATATGTATTGATAATTTCGCACCAAAAAAGTACCACCTACCTTGATTTATATAACACAAGAACAAAACAGTAATAAATTATTATGTAACAAGCCTTTCAGCAAAAATCAACTGTCGTATAAGAACTAGAGTAACCAAGGAAATCAAAGGAACTGTTCAAACTGATTTCCATTTTGTTCTATGCATGCTTCGCACAGTTTTCGTATTCGTTTTAGGGAATTAAGCAAAATAACGGGATTATTTTGTAAATAGCGAAAATTTTCTCTTATTGCATTTCGTAAATCTTGGACATTATCATAGTGGTCTTTGTAAATTCTATTTTCCAGATATCCCCATAGAAATAAATCTAAAATAGACAAATCTGGGGACCTAGGGGGCCATCTTATAGGTCCATTTGTTCCATCCATTGATTGGTAAAATTATTGTCCAGAAATAATCTCGTCATTCCAGAATTGTGTGCAGGAGCACCATCCTGTTGAAAATAAATTTTGTTAATTTGCGCTAGAGGAACATCGTCAAGTAATTCAGGTATAGCTGCCTCTAAAATTTCTATATAGCGATTGGCTGTTAGATTTCCCTCAAATATATAAAATTTTATATGTGTTCCTAATATGAAGCAGGACACATTTAGACCAAACCTGCCCTGCTGGCTTCTGGGAAATATTTGGTATTGATTTTCCTGGGACCAGAATCTACCATTGTGCCTATAGAGTATACCAGAATTACTGAAATGTGCTTCGTCTGACCATATAACTCCGTATAATACCAGAAGTAGAAAGAGTAGTGTCGAAATTTGTCTCTTCATTTAACTTAAAAATTACGAGAATAAAGTAATTATTTAATTTTGATTTTTTTCACAGTACATCTATTAAATAAGTCTGCATAGTGTGCACAATTTGCTAATGTATTTTTTCCTAAGTTGATAGAGGAATCTTGTGTTTTATATGTTCAGTTCAATGTATAAAGTATTTCACGAAGAGTAAAAAAATAATAAAGAAACATTTGAAGCCAAATTCCACAAATCGCCGACCGACCATCGCAGAATAAAAAGGTTGGAGTGACCTGACAATATTGAAATTTCTGTTTATGAACAATTTACATGGTACTATCGAGTTTGTATTGAATGGATTTAGTTTTTGATTTGGTTTTATTGTACAGTGAGAATGCCTGTGTGTTCAACTTGCAAGGTATCCCTAACACCAGATGATGTAAAAGCAAAAATTATTTGTGACTCTTGCAGGTCTTCCTTCTGTCAAGCCTGCACAGGTTTGACTGCTTCTGAAATTAAAGTAATGCAGTTGGTTGGAAAGAGAATTTTAAAATTCTTCTGCAATGGCTGTGATTCTTCCAAACTTAATAAGGATGCACTTAGATGTCTTGATGATAAATTGGAATCACTAAAAAAGGAGATGTTTGGTGTTATAAACACTATCAAAGATACAGTCAATGAGTCAGTTAACTCTTTAAAAACGCAGTTTAATGATATTTCTTCTACCAACAGAGAACTGATTCATTTAATGTCTACAAATAGCGCTTCCACATCTGTAGACAAACATGTGATGCAGGATTCACAGGGATTGCCTAGTCATCTGGATCCATCCACCAATCAAAGCACTTGCGATAATCCAATAGACCGCTCAGGTCGAGTGACGCACGACGGTCCCGAATCTCTCGTAAGGAATGAAAGTGTTAAAAGTGTTGTCCAGGTTCCATCCTACAACTTACAGCAACCATATAATAGATCGCATAATACCTCTGTAAGACCTCAAGTGATAAAAGGGGTTGGTTCTGGTACCCCCGGTGTTTTTTCTTCCGCTGCTAGATGCCTTTGGCTTTCTGTTAGTAGGGTTAGTATTACCACTTCCGAAAATGATGTCTTGGAATATTTGAAAAACAAATTTCCGGGCCACTCATTCACTGTTGAAGAGCAACCAAAGAGACCTGATGCCTTGAGTCTTGCATTTAAGGTGGGAGCAAGTGTTGAGTTGATGAATGATTTGTATGATGAAAAAACCTGGCCAAGCGGAGTTATGATAAAGAGGTTTTCCTTTCGAAAATCAAATAATGGAAGCTCAAGTCAGCAGTGGAAATAGATCAAATATAGCTAATGATAGTATCAAAAAACATTTTCTCGTGTATTATCAAAATGTTCGTGGATTGCGAACCAAGTTAGTGGATTTGTCATTAGCAGTCATGGATTGTGATTATGACATAATTGTATTGTCAGAAACATGGTTAATTAGTAGCATCAGTGATACAGAGCTAGGCATGCCAGGTTTTACAATCTATAGAAAAGACAGGTCACCATCGACTAGTTCTAAGAGGCACGGTGGAGGTGTTCTTATAGCTGTGCGAAAGTTTATTAAGTCTAAGGTAATTGTACATACTGTTGACTCTATTGAACATTTATTTGTTTTAATTAACCACTGTAATATTAAGGCTGTTATTGGTAGTGCTTATATTGCTCCTTGTTCACCCAATGATGTCTTTGAAAACCACTGTTTGGCAATAGATAGTATTATGCTTCAATATAGCGACTATCAGCTTTACCTATTGGGCGATTACAACTTACCTAATGCTAATTGGGTGAACAATGATTTTGGGGTTTGTACCCCGGATGACCAGAGAGTATCAGTAAATACATTGTCTAATTGTCTGGCATTTCATAATATGTATCAAATTAATAGTATCTTAAATGCAAATAATGTATTATTAGATTTAATTTTTTCCCAAGACAGTAATGATATTGTAGAAATTGCTAATGAGATTGTACTGCCATGTGATTCTCATCACCTGGCAGTTGTGATGAATCTTACCTTAAATGTAAGTCAGGATAAGCTTGAATTTGATACCTTTTATTACAATTTCAAGCAAGCAGATTACGCAGGTTTAAACTCTTACCTTTTGAATATTGATTGGGAACAATGTTTTTCTGGTTTATATAATGTTAATGATACTGTTGGAATATTTTATAATATTTTGTTTCAAGCTATCGATCTGTTTGTTCCACTTATGCGTCTGAAGACACCCAAATTTCCTAAATGGTTCTCATATGAGTTAAAGCAACTAATTTTTCTTAAAAAAGCTATGCATAAAAAGTACAAAGAAAACAAGCAATGGGATACATATATTGAATATTCAGATTTACGTAATAGATGTAAATGTTTAAAAAGAAAATGTTATTCTGAATATCTGAGAAATATTGAGAACTCCATTGAGGGTGATGTTAGTGTGTTTTGGAAGTTTGTTGGTTCTCAGAGAAATGATAATATTATTCCTTCTTGCATGTTTTTGGACGAAATTTCTTGTGATAATGGTCCATCAATTGTGAATTTATTTGGAAGCTATTTCCAGAAAACATACAAAGCAGACGTTAATAATACAGATACTTATAACAGTAATAATAGTAATAATAATAGTGTAAATACTATTGATTTGCATGATTTTAAAATTTCTTTAACTACAGTATTTGACACCATAACTCATCTAAAGTCTAATAGGAGCCCTGGACCTGATGGAGTACCACAAGATCTACTGAAAAATTGTGTATATTCACTATCCAAACCTCTCTGGATATTGTTTAATGAATCTTTAAAAAATGGTACCTTCCCTGAACAGTGGAAGCACAGCTTTCTAACTCCTGTTTTTAAATGGCGTTAGTTATTTACCACTTAGCAAGTAACCCATGTCTGAGCGTGAATGATGAAGTTTTTGTGACTAGCGGCCTGTCAGTCAGAAGTCAGGTGGATGTAGCATCCCCTGTCGGCGACAGCGATTCAGTGGTTCTAGATCTAGGGTCTGGTAATGCTACTGGGGTTGACTTCGAACGTAATGCTATTTTTTTAGGGGAAGCGTCACCACTTCGCCCCCCTCCTACTTAAATATGTCAGCAAATTCTAATAAAATATTATGTCTCAATGTTAGGAGTATTAGAAATAAAATAAATGAGCTGGAAGTATTTTTGTATGAAACAAAACCAACCATATTGTGTTTTAACGAGCACTGGCTAACTTCTGAGGAGATTCAGATGTATGCACTAAATAAATACACATTAATTAGTAGTTTTTGTAGAAATACATGCAAGGGAGGAGGTACTTCCATCTTTGCAGAGTCTGGGGTAATGATTCGAACTGTTGAAACAAGTGTAGTGGCTGTGGATGTTGACTGTGAATTTTGCTGTGCTGAGGTTAATGTTAGTGAAAGTGTTGGTGTTGTTATTTCTTTATATCGATCTCCGAATGGAAATATGACTGTATTTTTGGAAAAAATGTATGGATTATTGAATGAAGTTTATGGTAGAAATAAAATTTTATTTGTTTGTGGCGATTTTAATGTAAAGTTTGATAGAAACGAGAAAGATGTTGTAGATATAATCAACCTTTTCTCTATGTACAATTTGAAAAAAAATGTTACTGGATTAACCAGAGTCACAAATAATACAAGTAGCCAACTAGACAATATTTTTTCTAATTTAGCATGTGATGAGTACTCAAGTGAAATAATAAAGTCTGACATATCTGATCACTATGCCTTAATTTTAAATGTTCACAAGTTAAAATAACAATATCAGAATTTAACATGTAATAAAAGAAATTTTAGTGAAGAAAATGTAAATAGTTTTAAAACAATATTTTTTCTAATTTAGCATGTGATGAGTATTCAAGTGAAATAATAAAGTCTGACATATCTGATCACTATGCCTTAATTTTAAATGTTCACAAGTTAAAATAACAATATCAGAATTTAACATGTAATAAAAGAAATTTTAGTGAAGAAAATGTAAATAGTTTTAAAACTGCAGTTGAGAATGAGAGCCGGTTTAATGTAAATAAATCTCGTAATTGTGAGGAGATGTTTGATGTGTTTTATAATATTTTCAATTATTATTTTAACATTCATATTCCAGTGAAAAATACCAGAGTTAAAATGAATGCAGAACAAGGTTGGGTGTCTGACGAAATAAAAGAGTGGTCAATGTATTTGAGGGACATGTATGCACTTTATAAAAGAACTAATGACATAAATATTTTAGTCCACTATAAGACTGAAAGGGAAAGCTATAAAGGCTACATGCGCAAATTTAAACAAAGCTATAATGATAATATTATTACAAATTCCAGCAATATAACAAAATCAACTTGGCGGCTGCTTAAAAACTCTCTTAATGATAAAAAGTCTAACGATATTGAAATTTTAAAAGATGATTTAATAATTAAAGATCCAGAGGTACTTGCTAATTTATTTGCAAATCAATTTGATTTAGATTATATTCTTGGTAATAAAAGTAGGAGTTGTAATATTCAGCCAGTGCCTTATT
Organism: Kuschelorhynchus macadamiae; assembly: GCA_030620095.1. Classification (NCBI taxonomy): domain Eukaryota; kingdom Metazoa; phylum Arthropoda; class Insecta; order Coleoptera; family Curculionidae; genus Kuschelorhynchus; species Kuschelorhynchus macadamiae. The sequence goes on from JAUTXW010001395.1 coordinate 95,232, forward strand.
CGTTTTTCTTAAGACCTACAACACCTGATGAGGTAAGTAGGATTATCAATATGTTGCCAATGAAGTACTCAACTGGAGTAGAAGGAATTCCAATAACTATACTTAGACATGTTTCAAAATATATTAGTGTTCCCATGTGCATGGTTATAAATAATTGTATGGAAAGTGGTGTTTTTCCGGATAAACTTAAGATTGCCAAAGTCATACCGGTTTATAAAAAAGGCAACTCCAATGATATTAATAATTATAGGCCCATATCAATTTTACCCATTTTTTCTAAGGTGTTTGAGAGAATTGTTTATATTCGAGTTTTGGATTATTTTCTAAATAACAAATTATTTTACAGTGGACAACATGGTTTCTTTCCAGATCATTCAACGATCACTGCAATATTTCAGTCACTAAATTATATTCTGGAACAGATTGATAAGGGGCAATTGGTGTCTGGTATCTATTTTGATTTAAGTAAGGCATTTGATCTGATTGATCATAATAATAATAATAATAATAATAATACTTTTATTCTCATAAAACATTCAAAAATGAACATAGACAACGTCACAGATTACAAAAAAGAAACTTAAGATAATATGGTAGGTCATTATACATAATACAAAGCAAAACAAAAAACAAACAAATCAATAAGTGTACATAAACATAATATTAAAAAACATTAGCAGGTAATACATTAAAATAGTCATCCAAACTATAAAATTCACTCGTAATTAAAAATTCCCTTAAATGGGACTTAAATGAATATTTTCCCTGAATTAATTTTATATTGGTAGGTAAAGCATTATACACCTTTATACAATTTAAGAGGGGGCCCTTATGAAAAAGAGATGTGCGATGATTTGGAATAACCAAATTATTTTGACCCCTAGTGTTAACGCCATTGGAGACATCGCCATTTCTAAGAAATAGATTAAAATTCGATTTTACAAATAAAGAACATGTATAAACAAACAGAGAGGGAACAGTCATTATCCCTAATAATTTAAATTTACCCCTACATGATTCTCTATACTTTAAGTTTAAAATAGTTCTTACGTCTCTTTTTTGGGCTACAAATACTCTTTTTGCATTTTCAGCATGAAACCGGTACCAAAACATAATACTATAAGATATTGTAGACTGAACAGCTGCCATATAAAATATACGTAGGACAGAGATGCTAACTTGCTGGCGCAAAAGACGAATGGCACATGATGCACTGCTAATTTTAGACAAAACATTATTAACATGTTCAGGAAAAGTCTTTGAAATCTGTATATCAGAGCTTTGTATAAACATTAAAAGAACACGATCCAAACTGTTTATTGTTACTATATATCGTAGCCCAAGCGGAGACTTTGAGAGATTCATCAGCAGCCTTGACCTTTTCTTGCATGACTTCTTTGAAAAGGAAAATTATTATATAATAACTGGGGATTTCAATATTGACTTTCTCACGGATAATAAAAACAGGAAAATCTTGATTGATCTATTCACCGAGTTTAATATTAAACATTTCATAGAAAAAGCAACTAGAATCACAAGCCACAGTCAAACATGCATTGATAATGTCTTCTCAAACCTAAATATAGAAGTAACTGAAATAGGGGAATCTTTTCTATCAGACCATACTTATCAAATATTCAAAATTAATATGTGTCATGATCAAAACCACCAAATAAGTTCATATAAAAGAAAATTTAATGATTACAATGTTGCAGCTTTCAAGAGGGGCCTCGAACGAGAGAACTGGTCTGAATTCTTTAAAACAGACGAGATCAACATATGTTTTGAGCTATTCTATGCAACTTTTAAATTTCACTATGACTCAGCCATCCCACTTATAAAAACCAAGGCCAAATCAACAAAGTGGTATACCCCGCAAATAAAGGAAATGCACAGTTTTTTATGTGAAATGGAAAGACTCAAGAAAGTATTGAATGATCCAGAATATGCAAAATGTTACACAACTTTTAAAAAACTTTACAAAGACACCATAAAGAATCATAAAAAAGACATGAATAACAAAAGAATCCTTAATGCCACCAATAAATGCAAAGAAACCTGGAAAATTATAAATAAAAACAGAAAAGACAAACCAATAAAACTTAATATAAAAAACCAACAGGGCGAGAAAATAACAAACTTAAATAATCTAGCCAATTACATCAATGAATACTTTATAAATCTATTGAACACCTCGCAAAAGCCAAATTTCAACAATATAAATATACAAAACCTCCCAAAAACAATATTTCTACGTCCCACAACCCCACACGAAATCATAGATATAATTAACAAAACCAGCTCCAAACCTTCCCCAGGGACTGATGACATAGTGGGCACCATCCTAAGAGAGGCAAGGGAAATTATCGCTGCTCCCCTATCATTTTTAATAAATCTCTCGTTTTCAACAGGTACTTACCCAAACTCCCTAAAAGAATCCAGATGTATACCGATTTTTAAAAATAAAGGTTCCAGAGATAATATAGAAAACTACCGCCCCATATGCATGCAAAATCAGTTTTCTAAAATTTTTGAAGCTGCTTTTAATAACAGACTTGTAGATTTTCTTGAACAACAAAACATATTAAGTAATGTCCAAAATGGGTTCACAAAAAAGAAATCTACCTGTACTGCAATTCTAGAATGTGTTGAATTTATCTATCAATCCTTAAATGAAAGACAATATTCCCTTGGTCTTTTTTACGATCTAAGCCGAGCGTTTGACTCAATTGACCACAACCTTCTTCTAGAAAAACTGTATGGCATAGGTATAAGAGGAAATGCTTATGACTGGGTTTCATCATATCTCTCTGCCCGCACCCAGACTGTCATCATAGAAGGTATAAAATCGAAAACACTTGCATCAAAGCTTGGTGTTCCCCAGGGATCCGTTCTCTCTCCAACGCTCTTCATTGTTTTCATGAACAATCTAACCGATATATGCAAAACTCCTGACAGGACCATTCTATACGCAGATGACACAAACTTTCTTCTAAGGTCAACATCATTAGAGGATCTAACTGAAAAAAGCAATAATGCCTCAGAGGAACTCAACACATGGTGCGGGGACAACGGCTTGATCCTTAATACAGCCAAAACTTATTATATGCGATTTCTCACAAAAAATCAAATAACTCAAGTTTGTCCACTTATAAAAGTGGGAAAAAAGTCAATTGAATCTATTGACAAGATTAACTTCCTAGGCATTACACTAGATTACAAACTTACATGGGAAGCACATATAGACTTGGTCTGCTCAAAACTCAGCAGCATGTGCTATCTTATAAGATTTATAAGAGATACTGTCACGCCAGGTGTTCTGAGAATGCTTTACTTTGGATTGGTGGAGTCTGTTCTTAGGTATGGTCTGATATTCTGGGGCTCATCGACTTACTTCAATAAAGCTTTTACTATGCAGAAAAAAGTTGTCAGATGCATAAATAATTCCCACCCACATCAAAGTTGCCGACATATATTCAAGAGAGACAGTATCCTCACCCTACCATGTCTCTACATTTTTAATCTGGTCTGTTATATTAAGGAAAATGAGAATACATTCCTAAAAAACTCAGATGTTCATACTTACTCAGTCCGTGAACGACAAAATATTTATCAGCCATTCTCCAGGTTAAAACTGGGACAAAACTCTTCATCTTATATGGGAATAAAATGTTTCAACAAGCTTAAAAGAACCCATAGCAATACAAAAAATTTTACTAAAGCTGTAAAAAACTATCTGCTGGAAAATGCTTTTTACTCTGTAAGTGAGTTTCTTAATTCTCCGCAATGAGCACTGAACTTTGGGTCGTTTAGCGAAAATAAATCAAATTTATTATTGTATTATTTATGTTATGGTTGTATTTTGTTCTCAAAAGTCAAAGTCAAAATAAGCTGGATTGAAGTGATTTGATGGAGTTTGCGATTGTCCGAGCTAAATTGTGTTAGTATCTCCTCGTGTTCTTGTAATGTATTATACCGTATTTTATTTTATTACAATTATGTTAGTGCAGTTGTCAATTCTACTTAGTATGTAAGCTTTACTTTATGACTAGTGGGATAAATTAATGTATACTATGTATGTATTAGTTTTGTGCACGAATAATGAAATAAAAAAAAAAAAAAAAAAAAAAAAAAAAAAAAAAAAAAAAAAGTCCACTGAAAATTACTGTCTAATGTAATACCAAGAAATTTAACAAAATGCGTCTGTTTTATGCTCTTACCTTCAATGGTGACATATAAAGACTCTAGACCAGTGTCCCGAAATACTACCAGGGCAGTCTTACCAGTATTTAGTAGAAGATTGTTATTAGTGCACCAATCCAACACACCCTGCGCTATACTAGATGATATTTGTGACAATAAAGTTTTATCAGATGAAGAGATAATACATGATGTATCATCTGCAAATTGATATAAAGATGTCAATTTTCTGGTTTAAGTCGTTTGCAAAAATTAATAACAAAATAGGTCCCAATATCGAACCCTGAGGCACTCCAGCAGAAATGGACTTATACTTTGAGTATGATTTACTGCCCCCATATCCGACATAAACTGTCATTCTCCTATTGCTTAAATATGATCTTATAAATCTATTGGCAACACCACGAATACCATAACACTCTAGCTTTTGAAGCAGTAACCCATGATCAATCAGATCAAATGCCTTACTTAAATCAAAATAGATACCAGACACCAATTGCCCCTTATCAATCTGTTCCAGAATATAATTTAGTGACTGAAATATTGCAGTGATCGTTGAATGATCTGGAAGGAAACCATGTTGTCCACTGTAAAATAATTTGTTATTTAGAAAATAATCCAAAACTCGAATATAAACAATTCTCTCAAACACCTTAGAAAAAATGGGTAAAATTGATATGGGCCTATAATTATTAATATCATTGGAGTTGCCTTTTTTATAAACCGGTATGACTTTGGCAATCTTAAGTTTATCCGGAAAAACACCACTTTCCATACAATTATTTATAACCATGCACATGGGAATACTAATATATTTTGAAACATGTCTAAGTATAGTTATTGGAATTCCTTCTACTCCAGTTGAGTACTTCATTGGCAACATATTGATAATCCTACTTACCTCATCAGGTGTTGTAGGTCTTAAGAAAAACGAATAAGGCACTGGCTGAATATTACAACTCGTACTGTTATTACCAAGAATATAATCTAAATCAAATTGATTTGCAAATAAATTAGCAAGTACCTCTGGATCTTTAATTATTAAATCATCTTTTAAAATTTCAATATCGTTAGACTTTTTATCATTAAGAGAGTTTTTAAGCAGCCGCCAAATTGATTTTGTTATATTGCTGGAATTTGTAATAATATTATCATTATAGCTTTGTTTAAATTTGCGAATGTAGCCTTTATAGCTTTCCCTTTCAGTCTTATAGTGGACTAAAATATTTATGTCATTAGTTCTTTTATAAAGTGCATACATGTCCCTCAAATACATTGACCACTCTTTTATTTCGTCAGACACCCAACCTTGTTCTGCATTCATTGTAACTCTGGTATTTTTCACTGGAATATGAATGTTAAAATAATAATTGAAAATATTATAACACACATCAAACATCTCCTCACAATTACGAGTTTCATTTACATTAAACCAGCTCTCATTCTCAACTGCAGTTTTAAAACTATTTACATTTTCTTCACTAAAATTTCTTTTATTACATGTTAAATTCTGATATTGTTTTTTTAACTTGTGAACATTTAAAATTAAGGCATAGTGATCAGATATGTCAGACTTTATTATCTCACTTGAGTACTCATCACATGCTAAATTAGAAAAAATATTGTCTAGTTGGCTACTTGTATTATTTGTGACTCTGGTTAATCCAGTAACATTTTTTTTCAAATTGTACATAGAGAAAAGGGATTATATCTACAACATCTTTCTCGTTTCTATCAAACTTTACATTAAAATCGCCACACACAAATAAAATTTTATTTCTACCATAAACTTCATTCAATAATCCATACATTTTTTCCAAAAATACAGTCATATTTCCATTCGGAGATCGATATAAAGAAATAACAAGGAGGGGGGCGAAGTGGTGACGCTTCCCCTAAAAAAACAGGATTACGTTCGAAGTCAACCCCAGTAGCATTACCAGACCCTAGATCTAGAACCACTGAATCGCTGTCGACGACATGCTACATCCACCTGACTTCTGACTGACAGGCCGCTAGTCACAAAAACTTCATCATTCACGCTCAGACATGGGTTACTTGCTACGTGGTTATAACTAACGCCAGCCATGGTGACACTTTTGAGCAATATTTTAAGTGCAAAATTATAACTACACAATACATAACAACCTATAAGATTGCAAATTGAGAAGCTAGTATGTCTATAATAAAAACCTATCTTAAAATTTTCAACTATTCTGACCGATACATTGTACCGCTTTACAAAAGTGCTAGTATAACTGTAAATTTTTGAACATACACTATTAAAAACATTAGTTTTTATTGAAAATATAACATTTGTAAAGCGACCCACTGACAATAGCACTCTAAGATCAGATATATTTATAAACCTTACAAAGGATAAATCCAACGAAATAATTACATAATCACTTTTTGAACAGTTTTTTACAAAATCAAAGACACCATTTGCCAATTCCCTAATATTCACATGAGGTTTGTTGAAGCAGAAAACATTGAATCTTTTTAGCCGTGGATTGGTTCTGAGGCAAGCTGCCCAGTCCTTACAACTCTGGTCCCCATATATCAAGATGCTGCTTTCATTGTTCCCATGAGATGCCTTTGATGTGTGTAAGGAATGTCCGTTTTGGTCTATGTTGTTCTCTTTTTCTGTGTCTTTTATATTTGTACTATTTTTAAGAGTTGGAGAAACTATTTTGGTGCATAAACAAGAAGTTTTATTTATAATGTCACCACTTATGTTATCCTGACATTCATGGCCATTCAAGTCATTATCTGAATACTTCTCTCTAAGTGCTGCCTTAAGCTCATCTATTTCTTTCAAAAATATATTGTTTTGAATTTCAATGGTTCTTACTGATTCAACCATGTTACGGTTTAGCCCAAGTTGCTCCTGATAATCCTTCTTTACTTTATATATTTCGTCAGTTAAACGATCCTTGTTAGCCAATAATACTTAATTCATATCATCCAATTCTGTAATTTTTAGTTTTAATTTATTTAAACTGTCCCTTTGTTCATTGATTATTGTTATACTTTTTTTTTCATCTTCCAGAACTTCGTCTTCAAAATCTTTGGTTTTTCTTTTTAATCTTTTTATGTATATTGTTTTTTCCCTTAAGTCATTATTGAGCTTACAAACTTCTTGATCCCATTCTTGCCGAAGTTTTGTATTTTCATTGTTTTGTGTTTCAATCACAGTATCCTTTTCCATTATGATCTTTCTATATTGATCAATAATTTTTTGAACCCCGTCATTCTGCAGTTCTTCTTTCATACATGTTTCTGAGCAGTATATGATATTCTCAGAAATAATTTGAATTAACTTGTACCTCTCCATGCAACTACTATGATACACCCCATAGCATACCTTACAACAAAAACTATTAAACTCCTTCTTCTTACAACACTTCAATTTAAATTCCATTTTTTGCAAAAAGAACGCACAGTGACACGAAGCAGTGGAATGTAGCCACCTACTCAATTCAGCAGCACACCACCACCACACAGCAATTTATACAATTAAAATGGGCAAAATAGGATAAAATTAAGGCTAAACTAGCTATATTACAATTTGAACATCCGTTTTTACAACATCTAGAAAATAAATATTAAAAGAATCTATTTAAGGTTGTCTCTGCTAATATACAATAATAAAGAGTATTGCTAAAACTCTCAAGAAATCTGTTCAGCTCATACTTATGGAAGCAGAGATGGATAAAAAATTATTCCCAATGACAATTAATTCACAAAATTTTATTCCCTAGTTAACAATGAGAATGAGATAAGAACAGATAAGAATAAGATAAAAATTATCACTTGGCGATAAGAACTTCAAAAATATGTATTTATTAGAGGATTTTTTGTTATTTGGTGGTATTTAAATTAAATCAAATAGTCACATTTATGCAGGTATTTTCCACTTTTCTTGGCTTATTGCTAATTATTATACAACACCAGTTAGTTCATTGTGTAGTACAGAGTTTTCCCTACATTTCAAGACTAGACATGATTATTAAGTTTCACTATCACCAGAAAAAAACAACAAAAACGACGAGCGACGAATACACACACTTCCATTTAACACTCATGAGTTACTGCTTCAAAAGCTAGAGTGTTATGGTATTCGTGGTGTTGCCAATAGATTTATAAGATCATATTTAAGCAATAGGAGAATGACAGTTTATGTCGGATATGGGGGCAGTAAATCATACTCAAAGTATAAGTCCATTTCTGCTGGAGTGCCTCAGGGTTCGATATTGGGACCTATTTTGTTCTTAATTTTTGCAAACGACTTAAACCAGAAAATTGACTTGACATCTTTATATCAATTTGCAGATGATACATCATGTATTATCTCTTCATCTGATAAAACTTTATTGTCACAAAGATCATCTAGTATAGCGCAGGGTGTGTTGGATTGGTGCACTAATAACAATCTTCTACTAAATACTGGTAAGACTGCCCTGGTAGTATTTCGGGACACTGGTCTAGAGTCTTTATATGTCACCATTGAAGGTAAGAGCATAAAACAGACGCATTCTGTTAAATTTCTTGGTATTACATTAGACAGTAATTTTCAGTGGACTGAACATGTTAATAATGTTTTGTCTAAAAATAGCAGTGCATCATATGCCATTCGTCTTTTGCGCCAGCAAGTTAGCATCTCTGTCCTACGTATATTTTATATGGCAGCTGTTCAGTCTATAATATCTTATAGTATTATGTTTTGGTACCGGTTTCATGCTGAAAATGCAAAAAGAGTATTTGTAGCCCAAAAAAGAGACGTAAGAACTATTTTAAACTTAAAGTATAGAGAATCATATAGGGGTAAATTTAAATTATTAGGGATAATGACTGTTCCCTCTCTGTTTGTTTATACATGTTCTTTATTTGTAAAATCGAATTTTAATCTATTTCTAAGAAATGGCGATGTCTCCAATGGCGTTAACACTAGGGGTCAAAATAATTTGGTTATTCCAAATCATCGCACATCCCTTTTTCATAAGGGCCCCCTCTTAAATTGTATAAAGGTGTATAATGCTTTACCTACCAATATAAAATTAATTCACGGAAAATATTCATTTAAGTCCCATTTAAGGGAATTTTTAATTACGAGTGAATTTTATAGTTTGGATGACTATTTTAATGTATTACCTGCTAATGTTTTTTAATATTATGTTTATGTACACTTATTGATTTGTTTGTTTTTTGTTTTGCTTTGTATTATGTATAATGACCTACCATATTATCTTAAGTTTCTTTTTTGTAATCTGTGACGTTGTCTATGTTCATTTTTGAATGTTTTATGACAATAAAAGTATTATTATTATTATTAAATCAGGGGACAGAGCTAATATTTGTAATTACAGACCGATCTCAATCATTAACTCAATTCCTAAACTCTTTGAAAGGATTATTTGTGAACTCTTGAGCACATCTTTTTCCTCTGTAGTGTCTCCTCGACAACATGGCTTTTATAAAGGCAGATCAACCGCCACTAATATGCCCAACATGTGCTCATGGCTTTGGAGGGTCGGTGTCAGGTTGATTCCATTTACACTGACTTTTCCAGGGCCTTTGACAGAGTAGATCATGACCTGCTGCTTCAGAAGCTGAAATCTTTGGGTGTTAGAGGTAACTTTTTGTCATGGATGGCAGGTTATTTGAAAGAGAGGAGACAATATATTCATATTAAAGGTTTTACTTCACGGGAAATTATTGTAAAGTCAGTAGTGCCTCAGGGTAGCCATTTAGGTCCTTATCTATTCAATATATTTATTAATGACTTATCTAATGAAATTAACTCAGAACACCTTTTTTATGCTGATGACTTGAAGCTATTTAAAATTATAAAATCCTTGGAGGATTGTGTAGCCCTACAATGTGATCTTGATCATATATACAATTGGTGCTGTAGAAACAGGTTGTATTTAAATATTAGTAAATGCAAGTTCATTAAATTTTTCAGAACAACCAATGTGATTAACTATAATTATACAATTAATAGAGAAGAATTAGAGAGGGTAAATTCAATTTCTGATTTGGGTATAATATTGGACAGTAAACTTAGCTTTGACTTACATTACAATTATATAATTAATAAATCACTAAAACTCCTAGGCTTTATTGGCAGATTTACACAACGGTTTTCATCTGTTAAATCTATGAACTTTCTTTACAAAAGTCTGGTTCGATCGAGGCTTGAGTATTTATCTAGTGTATGGTCACCTTATTATCTAGTCCATATCTCCAATATTGAAACAGTACAAAATAAGTATATTAAATTGCTTGCTTTTAGAGGAAAATTTCCCCTTACTTTTCAGAACTATAGTGAGGCTAGAATTAGATTTGGATTGGAGTCCTTGAAATCTAGAAGGGTAAAATTGGATATTATTTTTCTTTTTAAGTTAATTAATGGTTTAATGGACTGTTCGGAATTGTTATATTTGATTGGTTTAAGGGTACCAGCTCGGCAAACCAGAGCTATGGAATTGTTTGCAATTGAATTTCATCGCTGCAATTATGGAGTTTTCTCACCACTGTCTAGAATTGCAGCCAATGGCAATACAGTGAATATAGACTTTTTTTTGAATTCTCTTGAAAGTTTTAAAAGAAAAGTTTCAAAAATTAATTTTAGTTGATTTACTCATAAGATTATTATCTAGCACTAATATTTAGCTGTAGCCTAAGTCTTATATGTAATTTATTTGTGAACATATAGTTATGTGATTTAATGGGTATTTATACCTGTAAATAAATAAATAAATAAATAAATAAATAACCTTCCTTTCAAAATCTCTAACCATATTGCATCTTTCTCGAAACCAATTGCAGAAGACTACCCGATGCTCTGCATCCCCTGGCTGTAAGTGCTGCACGAGCCTAAATTTGTATGGGGGTGGTATTTGTGCTTTTTTAGAATTTCTTGAATTCTAGTTTTTGGAATCCCTATGCTCTTTTCACTGGCCCTACAAGAGTTTGTAGGGTAAGCTTCTGCATTAGCCAAAACCGTAATTTCCTCAGCCTTCCGATTTTCTTTATTATATGTTTTCGTATGAGGTTTGATAAATGATCCGTGATTCAGTAAATTCTTTTTTATCCGATAAAAAGTGGATATATTAGGTTGCCTCCTTTCTGGATATCTAAATAAAAATTAAGCAATAGTATTTCAACATACCTAAAAATTAACTATTTACCTGTTAAAATACATCAGAAGCCGCTTCAACATTTTCATTACTTAATGTAAAACAAGCTAACATATCGTACTTTTCATAATGTTCGAAAGTTTGGTTTTCTTCCATAATAATACAAATATATTTTTACACGATAAATAAATACAAAAAACTAGCGCTATATTTTATATACGCGTACAAAATTGGGAAATGTCATTTGCTTCCAAGAAAACAAAAGAAAACGGCATCGTTTTGCATGGCCTACTGCAAAATTTGGGATTATAATTATAAAAATTAGGATTTTTGTTGTTGTTTATTAAAATAGACCCATACTATTATATATTTTTGAGAAGCTTTTAAAAGAACAAATCAATTTCTGGACAAATATACAGGGTGTCCCATTTAAAAAAACACAACTTTGAGTCATATCTAAGAGTTTCTGTCTGAGAATTTGAATGTCTCTTTAAATTCGTGAAATTCTTTTTTATATTGATTCAATCATCTGTATCATATAGGGAATTTTAATTAATTTTTTGCAATATTCACATACTAACATGAACGTTTCTGTAGTGGGATAACTCTCATTTCTGATGCAGATAGTGTCAGTTTATGCAGTGTTTGTATATCTTGGCTCGACCGCAGTCACACTCAAAATATTTTTTTTTTAATTAAACACTTATAACACTTCCTTTCATTACCATCTATGCTTAGCAGTTTCGGGTACGATGCGACATTTACTTATTTATTTATCCAGTCGTGCAGGTTGACCAAACCTACTTTTCCAGAGATAAAAAAAAATGTATAAACTAAGTTAACCACTTGCTTTGCGTGAATTATGTAAAATAGATAATATTTTGACGAGACTTCATCATTTATTAAACTAAAATGAAATGAGTTTATTCGATAGGATAGAAAGCCTACTAATAAAAATATTATCTACAATGAGACAAGTCATACTATAAAATATTCCAACATAAAACCTCCAAATTATATTGCCTCAGTCAACATTTAAAACTGTTTACTGTGTCAGCCTGTTTAACATTTACTGGCAGTTGATTGAATTTATCGAGTCCCTTATAAAACAAGGCACTTTAAAAATGACCATGAATTTCATTTCTTAGTGAAACAAATATATTTAAATATGGTTGAAGCATAGATATATAACCAAGAAGAGATATCTATTTATATTTTATAAGAATCACACATCACATTTACTACTCTACCTGTGTTCCTCTATTTAGCTTCATAATGCAATATGATTTTGCTGTGGAACAGTGTTGACAGCAATAGAGATTCTTGTAAATAATGTTTTCATATTTAACTCTTTACTAATGAAACACTTTTGCATTTGTAGTTGCATTTCCGCAAACAGAAATAGTTTGTTTTTGTTGTTACACAAATTATTATCACTAAATTAAATTGGAAGTTTTTTGTTTAAAGTCAAATTCAAAAAATGCTTTATTGTTGAAGTTATAAGTTGAAAATGAGATGCTAATACGAGTTAAATAATTACAAATACAATTCAAAATATATTTTTGTCAAACAATAAAACGTTATACAAAAATAAATTAACAAGGAGCACAAACATACGAGAAATGTGATCAGAAACAGAGGTGTTAACTAAATAACATTAATTTTTAAAATCCAAATATACAAAATTTTCCTAAGTCAGTCAAGTCAAAATAAACATTATTTGTCTAATGAATGATTCTCATTGACAAAGCTGAGGTAATAAAAGTTACAGATTAAAAAATAATTAACTAAATATATATATATATGTATGTACAAAAAAATATTGAACTGACATACACAATTAAAACTAACGACATACAAAAAAAAACAAATAATTCCTACTCATTTATTTTCAACTCGTGTTGTAGAAATTTAGTCCAACAGAAGCAACGTCGCGCGCATGTTTGTTCGCCGATATACATCACCATACCCAATATTAATTCATAAAAACTCCGTAGAGTGGTTTGTAATATTTTAAGTTATGCATTTTTTTTTAAGTCGGAATTTGTAATTTTTGCGGATATTCAGTGTATTTTCAATTTTTTTGGTGAGATAACTCTTTGAAAGTCCTTAAAATGGTTATCCAGTGTCAAGTTTGTGGAAAACTAGATATTTGTAAGCCGGAATTGTCCTTTCACAGGTTGGTTAGGTTAAGCCACCCTTTCAGTAGCGTAACATTTAGCATCTTTGAAATAAAATGCAAATGATGAAAAATTATTATTCTTCACAAGTCAGTTGCAGTGCAATTATAATACCTATGTTAGTAGATACAACTGCTTTTTGATAAAACCTACTACAATAAAAAAAATTACTGACAAAATCTATATATTTTTTTATGCCCTAATTTCGTGAATCATTTTGGCATGCTTTATTTTTTTGTTATTTGCAACTAATTATATGCTTTATTAATATTTTAATATAAAATTACTATATTATTTCAAAGAATTTAAAAACAAAATGTATGTTTCTATAATTCTAAGGTAAATGATGCAAAGCGCTTACCAGAAATACCGTTTTAGTAGAATTTAGCTCAAATGAACTCAAAAATATCTGAAAAAAATTGCAGGTTTTACATACCTATCAGTTCAGCGGCATAGCTAAAACTACTTACCCGAATGACTTCAAATTTTGATAAAAAGTAAAGGGTTATATGGGGATGAATTGGTATTATTTTGGTAAAAATCAAATATGACTGAACAACGGCCTAGTGAAATGTTAAAAAAATTATTACTATAAAACAAATTATCCAATTTATCTCAAATTTTGCAAAAACCAACGAATCATCCTGAAATATTGTGGTATGAATCCAAAACAGCCAAACAAAATGGCGGCCTAATAAATTATTTTTAAAAATGAGTCTAAAAACTTCTTATTAGATGAAAAAACAAAATGGTGGCCAAATATAATGTCTAAAAAAATCAATGTAAAAAATCTATTTATTCAATTAACTTATTATCTTGCAGCAAAATTGAATATGAGATAGGTATTAACTGGTATGAATTCAAAATAAAAAAAATTGGTAAATTTCCTTTACTCGGAACTTCCCTCGTTATCGTAGTCCTTCCTTTTATTAGAAAGAGTGAAGTGTGACCCAATTTAGTTCAGCACATAGTACAATCAATAACAGATAAATATTATTTTTTTAAACATTTATATTAGGCGTCATTTTGTTCCATCATATTGGATTCCTATCAATATTTTACCGATTGCTACCTATGCCACATGTGATTTTTGGGCATAATTTAAAACAAATTCAATAAGTATTTTTTACATTGACACACACTGCTCTTTTCTTACGTCATGTAGAATTTGAAATTAATCTAATGAGTAGTTTCTTCAGGCTGATTTTTTAAATATTTTATTAGGTCGCCATTTTGTGTTGCTATCTTATAATCATACCAATGTTATCAGTTTATTCGGAGGTTTATTCCTACGTAACACCTGTTTTTTGTGCAAAATTTGAGGAAATTGAATAATACATTTTTTAATAATAATTTTTTTAATGATTCTCTAGGCTGCTATCTTGTTCTGGCATATTCGATTTTACTAAAATATTACCAGGTCATCCCCATATGACCCTTCATTTTTGACTAAAATTTGAAGTGGCTCTGATAGTTTTTAAACTATGCCCTGAACTGACGGATCGACGGAATTGATAAAAATATTTTTTGGCATCTAGGGACGCTAAAACCTGATAATATGTAAAATCTTAGACTTTTTTTTCACGATTAGGCATATTTTATTTGGCCGCCATTTTGTTCCCGATCTTGAATTAATACCACAGTTTTACTAGTTCTATACCACAATTAGTTATAGCACACAATTTGAATTGAGTCAATTAAGTAATTTTTTCAAGCTGAATTTTTAAATATTTTATTAAGCTGCGTATCAGAATTTTACTAGTTGATTTCTACACAATACTTACTTGATTTTTCTGCAAAAATTGGATAAGTAGTTTTTTTAGTAATTATTTTTTTTAACATTTCATTAGGCGGCCATTTTGTTTTGACATTTTAGATTTTATCCAGAATGTTACCAGATCATTCCCATATGACCCTTAATTTTGACCATAATTTGAAGAAAATCGGACAAGTAGTTTTTTAGATATGCTCTGTACAGCCGGATCGACAGACAGAACGACAGAATTGAGAAAATATGTTTTTCGCAATCTAGGGACGGTAAAACCTGAGATGGTGTTTTTTTCAAGATTATAAATATTTATTTGGCCCTCATTTTGTTCCGCCATCTTGAATTAGTACCACAATTTTACTAGTTCTTCTCTATACCACAATTACTTATGGCCCACAATTTGAAATCAGTCCATTAAATAGTATTTTCGAGCAGAATTTTTAAATATTTTATCAAGCCGCCATTTTATTCCCCGTCTTGGATTAGTACCAAAATTTTACGTATTGATTCCTACCTAATAGTTGATTCTTGTGCAGAATTTAAGATAAATTGGATAATTCTATTTTTAGTAATAAATTTTTTTACATTTCACTACGCCGCCATTTTGTTTTGCCATATTGTATTTTTACCAAAATGTTATCATGTCAATCCCATATAACCCTTAATTTTTGACCAAAATTTGAAGTAATTCGGTTAACTAGTTTTTTAGTTATGCCACGATCAGGCAGACAGATAGAGAGACCGACGGATTTAAGAAAACATGTTTTTCGGCATCTAGGAACCCTGAACCGTAAAGATCTGAAAAAATATCGGAGGGTGATTACAATATTTCCCTTTTACGAGGGAAAATCAATTTATTTTAAATCATGCCCAAAATATAAGTGTGACTCAGGCAGAAACTGGTAAAATATTGTGGTGGTGGTGGAACAAAATGGCGCATAATAAAAATATTTTTTTTATTTTATTTATTTTAAACGTTTTCACATTTACAAGCATAATATTATAATATATAGCTAATTATCCTAATATAATATGTTTTACATCCAACTTAAATCCATTTAAGGACACATCAAAAAACTTCAATTGTTCATAATAAGTGTTAACATTATGTGCCATTCTGTTCATTGGGTTAAACAACAAATAAAATGTTCTGCAGTGAGATATATGAAGGAGTGGAGTATTGCGTGTTCTATGAGTTGAGATATGTACCTGCAGGCAAGAAAGGCGTTCTGGACTCCTTATGTAATTAATTAAAATTTTAAAGATGAAGCAAACATAATACTTCCTCCTACTTTTTAGCGAACCCAAATTTAAATAAGATAACGTCTGATTAGCAGTTAGATAAATACCACTCTTGTTCAGCTTGAATGATGCTGTTTTACCAAATTTATATGGAATATTCTCAAGACGCTCTATGTGGACATTATAATAAGAGGACCAAATAATATTACAATATTCCATTATGGATCGTACAAAACTAATATACAGGGTTTTAAATGCCTGAATATCTGTAAAGTCATGACAAATCCTTTTGATAAAACCCAGCATTCTGCTTGCTCGCCTAATAACATTCTCATATTGATTGGTAAAAGTAAGTTTATTATCGAAATAGACGCCTAAATCTTTAATTACAGGTAGCCCTTTTAAAGGAATGTCATTTAGTTTATAGGTTGTAACATACTCTGATGACCTTAGTCTGCTAAAACGGACTAAAAAGCATTTATCTACATTTAAGGACATCTTATTATGACAACACCATTTGCTAATTTCATTCAAATTATACTGAAGTAGATCGATATCTATAGGACAAGAGACCTTAGAGAAAATTTTGAGGTCATCTGCAAACAGTAAAAAATTACTCTTCAGATAGACACCAATATCATTAATAAAGAGATTAACCAGTAGAGGCCCAAGATGGGACCCTTGAGGAACCCCTGAAGTGACACACATTTTATCAGATAAAAAACCTTCAACCTTACCTGTTGGTAACAATTAGAAAGGTAAGATTTTAACCATAATAGTAAAGTACCCGATACTCCATATTGCTATTTATAACTTAGATAATAATAGATCGTGGTCCACTTTGTCGAAGGCTTTGCTGAAATCTGTGTAAATAACATGTACTTCTGCCCCAGTCGACATGATATTAGAAATGTAGTTAGTATATAGAAATAAATTAGTTTCAACTGAACGTCCAAGCAAAAAGCCATGCTGTTGTAAAATAATAAGTTCTTTGAAAACTTTGCTCATTTTCTGTTCAACACAGTTCTCAAATAATTTTGGTATTACTGAGAGTATACTGATCGGCCTATAGTTGCAGATGTTATTTCTATCACCTGCTTTGTATATTGGAACAACATACGATTGTTTCCATATTTCTGGAAAATGTCCTGTTTGTAATGATTGATTAAAGATTATGTAAAGTGGAATGAACAAAGTAGAGGAACAATGTTTAAGAATGGAAGGAGGAACACCATCAGGACCCATTGATTTAGTTAGATCCAATTCAGCTTGTCCTCTCTCAATATCAGTAACAGGAATATATATATTATTAAAAGGATAGTTAATTACTGGAAGAACAGAAGGCAAGTTAAGTTCATGTGGGGCACAAGAAGGGGGACTATAAACAGAAGCAAAATATTTGCAAAACAGATTGGAAATTCCTTGACCACTTTCAGTTATAACTGCGTCCAATTTCATCACAGTAGGACAGATGCCAGTATTATTTTTAGATCTTACAAAACTCCAAAAATTACTAGGTTTATCAATAATAGAATTCTCAATGTAATTAATATGGGTATTATAATCATGTTCTGGCAAATTTCTACACTGACGCCTTAAGTTAGAAAAATGTTCGTAATCGGTGTTCTGACCAGATTGTTTAAACGTTTTGTGGGCTTGCTTTTTTCTTAAAAAAGTTCTTTTAATGTGTCCGAAAACCAGAAGGGAAAACAACTCTTAATTGTACGCTTTACAGGAACAAATTGATGAAACACTTCAGATAACAGATAATAAAAGTTATCAACATTGCTTTCCAAGTTACTATTTAAAAAAGTGTTCCAATCTACAGATAAAAAATAATTATTAATAGAGACCAAGTCTGCATTTTTAAAATCATAAGTTAAACTATCAACATGATCTAAATATAAAATTTCATTAAGGTTAAGTGAGAGTTGTAATGGTGGGTGATACCAATGACGTCAAAAAGAAATAGACCCCGCATTTCATTCATAAAAATGAAATAAATAGAATCAAACATCAGTTTGTTGTTGTGTATGAGTGGAAAAAAGACGGACTGATCGCATAAAGAATATTTTGCGGTGAAAATTGCAACGCTGTCAGATATCTTCGCGAGGCCTACCAGTGGCGTAGCTATTTTTGAGATAATGTATTATTTGCTATATTTTTTTGAGCCCAAATATTAGTATGGTGGATACGACAGTTTTTTTGTTCTAAGATGAACAGGAACGACTTCACATTGCAAAAGTGGGAGTTTTAATAATAACTTGAAAACAATTAATTTAGTTATTATGTCGTGGAATGGGAAACTTTTTTATTATCATTTTCTCGAAAAACTTTCTTCTTGATAAAACTTGTGTGTTTGTCGAAAGAATAGTTTTCACAATATTCAACTTTAAGTCAGATATACAGGGCATTCAAAAAATACGAAAAAGTGTATTTCAAAAATTAAAATTTTTGTGACTGCCGCGGCCGTAAAAATCGTAAATAAAGGTTTAGTATTAGTTATGTCATATTAGTAATAGCTAAGGAAAGATTTAAATAGAAAAATATTTTTTTGCTGTTTGACCTTAAATATCTCCATAACTATAATATAAGAAATTTTACTCATTTCATATTTACGATTTTTATAGCCCTTAAAACTACCGTCAGGAAAATTTTATTTTTTTTGAAATTGTTAGTGAAATCCACTTTTTTGAACATCCTGATCTAAAGTTTATTACTATAAAAAATATATATATATTATTAACTTTTATCAAGAAATCAATAATAAAAAAATTAAATAAATGCATTAAAATGCATTAATATGCAAGATGTTTGAAAATAAAATCATCGAAACTTTTTGGTGATTCTGAAGCACCCTGTATAATATTTTACACTGTATTTGAAACTTAATTTTTTTTTATAAAAATTTAAATAACAGGGTTGAAAGTGGTGTTGCATGTGCTAAATTTTCACCCGGACACGTGGTTTATAAAAATGAAACAAAGTTTAAAAGTTTGGTATAATTTATTTATAAACGGTTTGATATAATAACAAACAACTATTATTATCGACAAAACAAAAGTAACAGCATATTAATTTAATATTTCATTATTTATATAATAATTAAACTCATCTATTACATATTTAATGATTCAGTGACAATTTTCAAAATCGGAAATTTTAAATAGCTTTATATATATATATATATATATATATATATATATATATATATATATATATATATATATATATATATATATATATATATATATATATATATATATATATATATATATATATATATATATATATATATATATATATATATATATATATATATATATATATATATATATATATATATATATATATATATATATATATATATATATATATATATATATATATATATATATATATATATATATATATATATATATATATATATATATATATATATATATATATATATATATATATATATATATATATATATATATATATATATATATATATATATATATATATATATATATATATATATATATATATATATATATATATATATATATATATATATATATATATATATATATATATATATATATATATATATATATATATATATATATATATATATATATATATATATATATATATATATATATATATATATATATATATATATATATATATATATATATATATATATATATATATATATATATATATATATATATATATATATATATATATATATATATATATATATATATATATATATATATATATATATATATATATATATATATATATATATATATATATATATATATATATATATATATATATATATATATATATATATATATATATATATATATATATATATATATATATATATATATATATATATATATATATATATATATATATATATATATATATATATATATATATATATATATATATATATATATATATATATATATATATATATATATATATATATATATATATATATATATATATATATATATATATATATATATATATATATATATATATATATATATATATATATATATATATATATATATATATATATATATATATATATATATATATATATATATATATATATATATATATATATATATATATATATATATATATATATATATATATATATATATATATATATATATATATATATATATATATATATATATATATATATATATATATATATATATATATATATATATATATATATATATATATATATATATATATATATATATATATATATATATATATATATATATATGTATATATATATATATATATATATATATATATATATATATATATATATATATATATATATATGTATATATATATATATATATATATATATATATATATATATATATATATATATATATATATATACGTATATATATATATATATATATATATATATATATATATATATATATATATATATATATATATATATATATATATATATATATATATATATATATATATATATATATATATATATATATATATA
This sequence comes from Kuschelorhynchus macadamiae, assembly GCA_030620095.1. Classification (NCBI taxonomy): domain Eukaryota; kingdom Metazoa; phylum Arthropoda; class Insecta; order Coleoptera; family Curculionidae; genus Kuschelorhynchus; species Kuschelorhynchus macadamiae. Next base: position 116,328 of record JAUTXW010001395.1, read on the forward strand.
TATGTATATATGTATATATATATATATATATATGTATATATATATATATATATATATATATATATATATATATATATATATATATATATATATATATATATATATATATATATATATATATATATATATATATATATATATATATATATATATATATATATATATATATATATATATATATATATATATATATATATATATATATATATATATATATATATATATATATATATTATATATAAAACTTTAGGTTAGCAAGAAGCTGATTTAATATAATTGTATCAATAATTATCTGTGACAAAAGACCAGGCACGTAGTCTAGGGTGGTCCGGACCCCCCCCCCCCCCGCGCGAGACCCTAAAAATATTTAGGAGTTTTTACATAATTTAACCTACTAAAGCAGAATTCCAATAACTGCTGATTAGCAGTTCCCTTGGCTCTGCTTACTACAGCTATTTTTTAACTCGAACCTCAGGAAAATTAAGGAGCAGGCTATTTTTTGAAATTCTAACTTTTTGACGGGTTTTTTAACAAGCCCAAGTTTACACTGTTAGACATTCTGCGATTGCAAAGAAGTTTCGCAAATACGTAAATGTAAAAAATTAAGAAAGGCTACCCTAAACAAAGACACACGCAAATGATTTTTTCGTAAGTACGACAGTTTCTAACATAAATCGATAGGAAAATAAATTTCATTTTTCTTCCACAAAAATTTCCTGTCATAAGCAAAATTGCGAATGCGTGCCGAGACCAAATTTATGATAATTCCAACAAAAGTTATTATTAAACTTAGAATATATGGTAGCTGCTGAAAATTTCTCTTCATGATCCATTTTCACACAATTTTGAAGTTCTTATCTTTACGTATACAAAACACGATTTAAGGAATAAGAAAATTATTGAATTTACCTTTGGGGATTGAAAAAAATTACCTCCAAAAAATATTCGATTTTGACAGTGAGGAATATTTAGAATTCTCAAAAAAAGAAAAACTTTTAAGCAAACGCTCATTAAAAGTAGTTTTAGAATTTCGAGAAAGTACTAAAAAGAAAGATGAATACATTTATGATTAAAGAAATCCAGATTTTTAATGTAGCAATATGATTCCAGACCCTCTATGGAAGATAACACCACATTAACCTCGATATTAACAAAGTGACAAAGCACTTATTTATTAAAATATATAAAACCTAAAAATATTAAGCAAAAGTCGCCAACGTCCTATTTGCTCAAGATATACCTATAATTTTTTACATTTTCATAATTGCTCTACCTGCAATGTTTTAATAGATATTGGCAAATAACTAGTTTTTTGCAACTTTTTTCATATTTTGTTGCACTTGCAGGGGGACTAGCAACAAGTGAAAAAAAACATTCTTAATAATTTTTTTGTCATTGAATTGGTTTTGACAGGGTTGGATCCCCCTAGAACTGAAATCCTGGCTACGTGCCTGCAAAAGACATATTTATGTAGTGGTTCATGTGGCAATATTTATTATTAGTAATAAGCTTAGTCATTAAAGAACAAGCATTTCCATGACAAAATACAACCAATAACAGGGTGAGTTCTTATTACTATTGTTACTAAAGGTGAAGATAAAACTAAATTTTGTTACATGGACCCACTTTGTGTTTTGATGTCTATACCAAGAGTACAATGCTTATTTAATACCTTTCTTTATCAGCTTATCACTGACTTCATAGGAAATATGTAATAAAATATAATTTATCACTTTTTAATGTAACCTATTTTTTGAAATCGGGTTTGTTTTTCAAAACATTTTGATTTCACCCTTTTTCCAACACATTTTAGTTCTATTTACGCGAAGTTAGGTAAAAATTTGGGTCCACTACTTTTAAAAGTTTGCCAGGCTCGCGGCAAGTAATATTATATAAAAATGCACCACCTTTACATGTATTGGATCTATTCATATTTACAGAAAATCAGCAATAAACATGGCCCAATATTAATATGAATACAAAATTGAACTTCGTGAACCTAAAAACCACAAAAACCATATTATGAAAAACAATATCTTTACAGTATTTATCCCTCAATTTACCCCCTTTTTTCCCCACCATCCACCTTCCCCGCTATACATTTCACTTATTGACAATATAAATATTTTGTGCCAAGATGTTTAATATTTTTAACATTCATTATAATATATTATATTATTATTTATATTACCGAAATCAACTGATAAAAACAGATTCTCCCTAGTTGGGATAATGTACCTCAGGATGGTATTTATTTACTTTTTTGATTACTTATTTTTAAAAACCAAATTTTTAGGCAATAAATTAAAGCATTTCAAATTCATTAAAGAAAATCTATAGTAAATGAAAAATTGAAAAGTAACGCTATTGCGCTATTTTCATTTTTTGTATATGCTTGCTATATGAGAACTCCGACACTACCCTAAATATTCCTTGAAAATTTCACCCTAGAGTAATTAATTACAACATGAAATAGTGGGTCTTACAGCTTACTCAATTAAAATTTAGTATCTATGCTTTACCAAATAGTATATTTATGTTGTTAATGAACCCCTCAAAAAAAGTGGTTTGATACATTTTAGAGGAATATTTGAGAGTTTTCACAAATATATAAATTAGCAAAACGCTGTACTCCGTTTATCATCAGGTGTCTTCGACTAGATAAGTTGAAGTTATAAAAAATTAATTTAAGCCCAACAGAAATGTGCAATACAAAAACAATACTTCATTTGCAAATATAAGAACGCTATTAGACGGTGATTTTACCCTTCAACTACAGCACTGGTATGACATAACCTTACTTACTTTCGAAAACAAACTTCTGGGTTTCAATCGTTTCTTTTTCTGCAAACAAAGCAAGTTCGCACCATTTTCTTAAAGTTTTTTAACCAGATTCTTGACAATACCCACACAAAACACTTGGATTTCTGAAAAACACTTATTTCAGCAACTAGAACAATTGCAATGCCGCGCATCAAATAGGTCGAAATCATGAATGACTACGACCGTCTTCGGCGTCTTCCGAATGATTCCGAAAGAAATCTGTAGTATACTCGAAAAGGGTAGAATTCCGACGTTGCCGATTATCCTGGGCTTTATTTTTTGAAATAAGGAATAATAATTACAGAAGATTTAAATTACGTTTAAATCAGATTCGTTTTGAGTTATTTATAATAAGCTATTTAATTATCAGTTTTAAAATATTCTATATGGAAATTTATACTGGGAATTTCTGGAATTCCTTGTTTATTTAGGTAATAGTATAAAGGATGATATCCGTTATAATCTGGCCACAGTAACGGTTTGGCAAACCAGGGTTAATGTTGGATTCCTCCAAAATGTAAACAACTGGGTCTATGTTATTTCCATGTCGTTGGGTGATACGGATCGCAAGGCACTAGGCCAACACTCATTTCAAATGAGTGAAGGTCAAAATTTGCAAAACATAAATCCAATATTGTATTACGATCATTCAAAATGTTATTGTATTGAGATAACCCTAAATATGCGGTTGTATCACACACCAAGACCTCCCCAGCTGATGAAATATTACTCGGTACTAAACCCAGACATTCATCAGAAGTTATCCATGTAATCTGAGAAAGGTTATAATCACCAACAACCAAAACATTTTCAAAAGTTTCATACGCATTAGTGACAGATTTTAAGTGGTAATTATAATACAGCACATCCATTAAGGGTGGTATATACACACAACCTAAACGTGAAACTAGAGTACCTAGAGTAACTGATATCCACAACTCTTCTACTTCTGGGTTGCCCAATGATAGGCGACACGATTTAAATCTAGTACGCAATGAAAACACCACCACGGGTTTTGGGACTATTATTAATGTTTCTATCCATTCTATATAGTATATACCTAGCATCAATCAATTCCGCATCATTAATGTCAGAGTCCAAGCAGCTTTCAGTAATTGCAATGACATCATAATCTTCAGATAGCACAGAACATAAGAACGTCTTGAGCTTGGTTTTGAGACCTCTACCATTCTGGTACAGTATGTTTATACAATTTATTGGGGCTGTTCTCTTTCGCTTGTCCTCCGAAAATTTGCTGCAGTTGACTTCGGCAAACGGCGAAATTCCTTGACAGCAGTCCCTACAGGCCAGAGATTAGGATCTAATAAGCCTCTTACCACTGACTCTTTAACACCTATTTTAAAAGAGACCACATCATCATTCTTGTCCAAGGTAAAACATCTTACATCATTAATCAGAAGTTGCCTTTCCACATAGTCAATTACATCCTTCTCAGTAGTGTTCGGATCAAATCTACCTAGATACAACCATTGACGTCTTTCACCCGCAGCTAACTGACCATTTCCAGTTGCTGTTCCAATAATAATGGGATATATATTCCTGGGCTCAGATATATGAGTAGTTGTATTGTTAACCTTACTCTGGGCTTTGTTATTTGGACGTAAACGGTTTTGTTGTTTAGGTCCTCTAAGTCTTAATACCGGCACTGAAATTGAAGACAGTATACTAAATGACTATGTACAAAACTAAATTGGGTACCACTTTGCTATTCGTATGAAAGGAAATATTCATAACAAGGGAAGTTCCGGGTGAAGGAAATGTATCGATTTTTTTTCTATTTTTGTTGCTTCAGAAATTTAAAATTTACCAATATGTAACGCGGCGTTCGTGTGTAAATATTCAGACTCACTGTATCATGGTTTTATTATAGAATCATTAGTACTGTTAAGCATTTTAATACAAAATATGTTGAAGTTGAATTTAATTTTAACATTTAAATCTTCCCCAAACACCGAGCCGTCGCTGGCTCCAAAAACTCTGTTCGGAAATCTTCCACAGCAATGTTTGAGGTCGGAATTTTTACGTTCTCTCTCTCATATGTCTTTTGTCTAACACATTGGCAATGATTGGTACACAACAAATGGGTATTTATGAATGAAAGTGTGTCTCCCCTTGCTTATATGTTTATGGGTGGAAGCAAGCCTTTACTTAGTAAAATAATATATCCTTTCTCTAAGAGAAAACTATTTCAACATGGTAAGCTTTAGGTTTATAGGGTGTATCGTCTGCATCTCAGGATTATTTTCATTCCTCTATTATTATTATTTTCATTCCTCTATTAAAAAGTTCTTGCAGTGCTTGAGTGGGTCCATTTCCTGCAAGATATAGGACAGATGCACGATTGTCAAAATGTGGTGGGATAATGGCCTTAAAAATTGTTAAACGTGCATGTAGAGATACATTTTTTGAAAATCTAGAAAAGAAAAAAGTTTTTTTCTAATTTTTTTCTTAATACATTCATAATGCTTCTTAAGTGAAAGGAAAACAAATCCAAGATATTTTATATCTTTTACCCATTCTATTTCCTTATTATTGATGCTTAATATATAATTAGTGATATTAATATTTTATATTTTGTAACTACTCCCAACTATCATATCTTTAGTTTTAGAAGTATTAAGTTTTAGTTTATGGAAAAAAAAAGTTTACACTTTTAGAACAATTTCATCTAAGTCATTCTCTCTAGACGATATTAAAGTATCATATGCAAATAAGTTGTCAAATTCTAGCCCATCGATATAATTAATATCATTCATGTAGATAATGAATAATAAAGCCCCAAGCACACTGCCTTATGGAACTCCAAAATCAATACTAATATTAGTTGAAGTGCTTGTACCTGCATGAACATTCTGATATGGATCTGACAAATACTTATCAAACCACCCCAATACACTACCAACAACACTAAAATACTCTAATCTCCTCAGCATTATTTTATGATCAATTGTTTTGAATGCTCTTCTTAACTCAACAGTATACTGATCACTATCACATAAATATTTCCATTTAGTGACAGTAAGCTGAATTATCGTTTTGTAAGAATGACCACTACGAAATTCTGACTGGTTTCCAATCAAAATATTGTGTTGATTAAAGTAGTTAATTAACTGATAATGTACAGACAATTCCAAACTTTCTCCATACAAGGAAGAGAATTGTGAAACATCTGTTTTTTGGTTTCTTTAGGTATCAATGTTATTAAGTGTCCACTTTCTAAAGAGGCATAAATACCTATTTAGAACGACATTATTTATGGAGTTTAAAATATTACTTGTGATATTATAGATTTTAAGGGGAAATACTATTTATTTCAATGGTTGAATTGTTACGAGTTGGAATTTGTCAAACCTGCAGTGCATCACAGGTAGACCCTGACTAGACTACTCTGAAGGAAAACCAACAGTACTTACTGAGTTCTTAATATTATTTACAAAATATGAGTTGAACATACACGCTGCTTGATATTCATTTAAAACCAATTTTGGGGAATCAAAAACTTTTGTCTGCACATTATAATTATTTGCTACAACATAGTCAGTGATAGTCGTACTATTACTAGAACATACTGTATATTCCGTAACTATTTGTTTATAACTTAGAACCTCAAAAATTCGTTTTATTTTAGAATAAACATTTTCAGTATCCTTATAGGTAATATTAAAGTCCCCAACTAATACAAACTTCATTTATACTAATACTATCTTCTAAAATATCTTGAATTCCTTCCATGAATGATGCTAAACTTCTGAATGGTAGAGGCCTGCAATTAACCATGATATTCCATCTACATCCACTTTCACAAGCTGTCACCACACATCATCATCATTTACATATCTCTTACTATGTTCAAAATTAATATCTTGTGAGAAAAATTAAGACTTCACCAGTATATTGACTTGCAGAATCCAAATGTATTATACTATAACTAGGTATGTCCAACTCAATATCTTCCATCTGTTGTTCTGGTCACTAAGCACAACTGTAAGTGGCTCCTCAAATTTCATTTCAACTTTGTTTGCTATAAAACTTTCTGTATTGGTATATAAATTAAGTTATTGTTTCCATTCTTCTAATATCTGCGAAAATGTCGTCTTAAAAAATGGTTCATGTAGTTAAAACTGTTTTGGCGAGTGTTTTGATTGTTATGCTGGAATTGTTGCTGCTTCCTGCGCGAAACAAAAATCTTCTTTCTCTAATTTGTTCGAGTATTTGCTGTTAATACCTACTTTAAAGTTAGTGTTGATTTGATGAAAGGTGGTTTACAATTATAGGTTCATTTTCTGTAATTTCAGCTTTCTTCCTAATATAATGTATTACTGCCTGACATGTCATTGATTTTGCCACTTGGCTTATAAAAAACTATTTTGTACTTGGTATATCGATTAATTGGCTAGACATATCAGAGGTTTGTTGATCTTCATTACCTTTTTGTAGTTCATTAAAATCGTCAAGATGAACTAAACCGGAATCAGTGGCTTGGTTTTGGCTGTTGGAGGCCCTCAAGACCCATTAACTCTATAGGTTACCTTGAGCGATCTTGACCTATCCCAACTCGGTGTGAGCGATCTACGTCATTCGGCGACCCGGGGTGCGATTTTGCACTTATCATTTCGTTAGTTAACGAAAATTTTCTGCGTTCGGAGAGCTGTTCGGCATGACAATCGGATGTTCCGATCCTAGTTCGTTAAACAACAACCTACTACTAAAGTCGCCATTTTCCGAATCTGTCAGTTCTTGAGTTTTTGATATTATCTAAATTTACTGCCTTGGAGTTTCATTTCGTAAGATAAAAAGTAGTTTTGATTACTTGAAAGCTAAGCCATGATATATTAGCATATGCATCGTACCGTAAATACTCAACAGATGCCAAAATATTCAAGAAAATCATGAAAACATGGAACCTCCAAATAGGCAGCGAAGATACGAAACTCGTAAATCCTTCAAATTAAACAAGGTAAGCTAATCTGTTTAAAAAATATTATCTATGTCATATTATTACGAAACCTACATTATTAATGAATCATTATTTTTAATTTAGTGAATTCTTCTTTCTTGATCATTTTGTTAGAAGTACGGGAAAACATAAAACGCTATCCTCAAAATGTACTTCTTTTGAAGAAATATTTAACAAAGTTGTGAATATTCTGTTTAAATATTAATTACATTATTTGCTATATGGTGCAAAATTCTATATTACGTATTTTATTTTTAAAAGAAAAGGGGCCTATGTTAATATGTATTCCATCTATTCTAATCCAGCACCGCGGCTGTTATGCAACCACATAAACATCATACATTTATCCGCCTTTGAAACGGGGCGCGCCTTCCACAGAAAAATAATATATTAATATAGGCGAAATACGTTCCTCCTGGAGAACAAAGCGTTTTAAACTTAGAGTAAGAATAAAAATCTTACTCTAGGTTGTAATTGCCCGTTGTTACTGGGGAATGGCCCTCCCTATTTTAAGAATAGGCAGTATTTTATTTATTTTGGTCTCTCGTAACTTAACATAACTTTTTTAGTTCACAGATACACAGTAAACAAGTCGAACAGCTGATGGATCACTTGCGGAAACATAACAGTGGTTTAATAATGGTGTATTGCAAAATTGAACATAAATACCAGTAACTAGGAACCAATTTAAGAATAATATTTTCTATTGATGGAAAGACTAAAGAAGCAATAAGGGCAGTTGAATCTAGATTATCATAATAATGTTACAGGTAGACATGAATTTGTATATTTTTAAGCAAATAGAATGTATTTGCTAAAATTATATTTTATTGTCTATGTCGAGGTCTATGTATAAGTTGTAAACAAAAGTATTCCTTGACAGGTATTATCAAAGAAAATTTATAGTGGAAGCTATTATTTTTTGGTATTATATATTTTCACTGTTGAGGGCGAAATGAAATAATCTTTGTTTTTCTTTAAAAGAACTATAGTTGGAATTATATAATGTTATAATTATTAGAGTAGGGAAATAATTAGTTATATTATATTACACAGTATGTGGTGTATGGCACATTTATTGATTATAGCAATATTTTTACTTTTTTGCAGAATATGACCCTAAAAAGAAGGGAATGATACAAGAAATGATGTCAAGTATTTGATACAGTATTTTCATTTACCTTTCACATACTTAGTCAATATAAGGAAGAACAATCACTGAAGCACAATTACAAATTCCTCGATAAGCTATTTTGTTGATTCAAATTTGAAGTTGACCATTTTGATTGTAGAAGATATACCTGTGTAAGTATTAATTGTGATTATTTTTTTTTATAAAGAAACTTACTATAATATTAGACTTATACAGATTAGGCTAGTATAATTCATAAGCTTATGTTTAGCAAAGTCTACTGCAAAACATACCTATGAGTTCGTTATTATAACAAATTATCAGTTTACAGTATCAAACAGAATTTAACACTTGAAACCTTGTTTAATTTGACTAATTGTTTTTGCACTGATATTCTGTCGGAAAACAGCAGCAAGATAATGCATAGCAACTCAACTGATGAATGGTGCACTTATTTTTTTATTATGTCATCCATTAAACTTTGTGCTAGACACCTCATTATGTTTTATATGTTTGTCTAATTTCTTACAGTGTGATACAAATATATTTGAAGTGTTTGTTTTTCCTTGGGTTTTGCTAATTGCAATTTTTAATGTGTATTTTTAAAGTAATCTTTTGTTCAAATCTATGAATCTCTTTTGAAGTTTCACATCACAATAAAAATATTCTATTTAAAAAAATAACTATTATATGACTTAATAAGTTCATTATGTTTAATTGAATTTATTTGTTTATTCCTATGTAAAATTGTACAGGGTGCCTGGTTATATTTTAAATGGTAGGTACCCTAGAGGCCTTATGCTATGAGTTATCAGAAAACTTTAAATACAAATGTGTTTGGGTTTGAACAAAATCATCATTCATTAATCATTCTTGCCGATTATAAATATACTAGGTTTAAACTTTATCTCTAAAGATAATAGAGAAATTTTAGAAAAACCCTGCCATAAGAGGCAATGTGTAAGAGAGAGATGAAGAAAGCTCCCAATATAGTGGAGTCAGTTGGAATACATTGCTTCTTATGATAGGGTTTTTCTTAAATTTCTCGATTATCTTTAGAGATAAAGGCCTTAAACCTAGTCCATTATTAATAATCAGCAAGAAGAGACCATTTGAGGTGTATCTATTATACAGGGTGTGCCTTTTAAAATAACGCAGTCGATGCCCATTTGCTAAATTTCTGATTATCTTTTGTTTGTTTCTCTTGTAAATTGACCAAACCTAAACACTTTTATATTTAAAGTTTTTTGATAACTCATAATAAAGTCTCTAGGGTACTATTTAAAATATAACCAAACATCCTGTACATAAAATCTGTATAAAATATCAGATGTGTTAACAATTAAAAAAAAAACTACATAGATATACATAAAGGAACAAAAGTGACCCAAACTTAATTTTAAAGAAAAAATTATACACCATATACATTATACCTATATCATGAAGAAACCTTATTTTTTATAAGTTAAGTTAACAGTGTATACCAATTTTGACCAGAAGAGGTTATTTCAAATCCATTATTATGTAATTCTGGGATACCTTGTTAGGTACCGGAAGATACTAGGTTGCTAAAAGTACATTTTGTAAGGATATATTAAATATTTATACAGGATGTCCCAAAAATGTTGTATAAGGTGCAGCTGCTGTTTTTTTTATTACGGACTATTTTGTTTTATTAAAGAACAACTCATCTGGTTTATATGCAATTTGGTAAACTGAGGTTTAATACCTTAAAAAAGACCATACATGAATTTGTAATTCGTTTTGTTTAAAATTTTATTTTTTACAGTTCAATTTACTTGAAACATCTGTATGTTGCCTTTTTTAATCATATCAAATAAAGTATAACTGACTAAGTCTATGAAAATTAAGATTACTCACAGTGAAAACTATATTTTGTAACAAGAAACATTTTTTTCTTCAGAATAACTTTATTTTATAAATTCAATTCTGTCTCTATTTTGTAAGATTTGGAGGTGATAATGGTATCTATTGTTCAGAAAGTCAAGAACTACAACATATATAAAATGTAGGGAATTTCCCTCAAGCTAGTTTTATAAGATTTATGTGTAGTCCTAGTAGCTACCTCGCAATTTACCCATTCTTATAGGCTTTGTTCAGTATAATTTTTAGAATACCTAGTGGCATTGTGGATTGTGACATATAAATGACGAACTTAAAGATGGAAATTTTTGGACAATATTCAGATCTCAATTTTTGTTCAATAAAAATTAACATATTAACGTAACATATAATTACGGTTTTCCACACTGTCTAGCAGGCGCGTAACTAAGGGGGGCATAGGGGAGGCGATGTCTTTTTTTGGGATATTGCATGGGCGCCCGCAAAACCATAACTGATGAAAAAAAACCAAAAAAGGTCATGCATAGTCCATTTGGTATATAAATGTAATTTATATATGTAATATACAATATTTACATTTTCCAGGGGAGGCAAGCGCCCCCCTCCCCCCTTCAGTAACAGGAGTCTAGGGACGCCCCTACGGTCTAGCACTAAGTTTATAGCCTAAAGGATGTTAATGCAGAGGTCTTCAATAAGTTGTTTTACAGAGTGTTTTGTAAAACACTTGTAAAAAAAAGTTTTCCTTGTTTTTTTAAAATTCTTTAGTTTTTTTTACAGGGTGTTTTCAACGAAATTGTAAATTTTTTTAAACATGTTTTTTTTTCTCAACTTTTGTATCCCTTAAACTATTATTTCTTACCTCAGTTATGAATAAAGGTAATGTCTCTAAATTTATAAATGCGACTGTTGTACAGGGCTTTCATTTATATTTTGACACCTAGTTACATCTTTAATTATAAAAAAATTTAAAAAAACTTTAATTTCAAGATTTGTAGGATTATTCCTGTATTATGGTCTAAGAATATCAAATATTTCTAAAAACTATTGAAAAGTAGAAAAAACTACATAACATAGATTTTTTAAATGTGACACCTTGAATATTATTATCTAATTAAATTAGTCTTTTCATACCGATTATCAATATATGAGTTCAGAGAGAGAGAGAGGATGAATATCTTTGCCTCTTATGAAATGGTTTTTATTAATTTTTTGGATAATCTTTAAAGATAAAGGTACCAAACCTGATATAATTGCTAACTTCAGATTTATTTAATGTTGCATTAAATGGGGCCAGCTAAAAAAAATATAGGTTATGTAATTTCTTTTATTGAGTAATATTTTGTATTCTTAGAAGATAATAGCGAAAAAATCCTACAATTATTGTGTTTTTATTTTCTATAGTTAAAACTATATCTAGATGTCAAAATATAAATAAAAACATTATACTTATAAAAAAATGTTTTGCATATTTTTTACTTTGAACTAACTTCAGACTCATCATTAGAATTCATTAATATCTATGTAAATTTAAATAATAACAGCCCTTTTTACCATTATTTAATAAGTTTCAATAATTTTTAAACTCTCAAATGACCTTTTGATCTGATGGCTCATGAAAGTTAGTTTAAAGTAAAAAGTTCACAATAGAATGGGGTAAGAAACAATTGTTTGATGCATACAGGAGCTGAGAAAAACAACACATCCAGAAAAATTTACAGTTTGGTGAAAACACCCTTTATATAAAAAAAGTTTTTTGGTATTCGGGTGTAGATTATCCTGGGTAGAAAAGAACAATACAATATTTCGTTTTGTAATAGTCATTGTGTGTGTACAAACATTTTGTGAAAATGACAAGGGCTTAGATAATACTCTGTGTAACAGATTTCTTGTGGCCTTTTGCATTTTCGAAGCGATAAATCCAACATATAGTGCTAGGCATTATCGAAAACCACAACTCGATATATAAATTCTGGTTGAAAATTAGTAAACTTGAATTTTGTCTACAAATTTTGACATCAGTACCTAAAATTAATTAATTAATGTAGGGGTTATGGTTATATTGAATAAAAAAAAATGGGTTGAGGTACTATACATGATGTTGGTTACAAACACAAGTTTAAAAAGCCATATTTATATGGATATTCTTCATATTTTCTTAAGGGGAATATGCTTCTTAAGTATTGCTTTTAATTTTTAACGAAAATTGGAAATATACTTATTTTATCAATATTAAAAGTTTTTTTAATAGCATATTTACAGCTGATTTTTCGAAAAGCAATTTTTTTACAATATTTTTTCTTCATTTTAGGTATTTCAAGTCACAGTGTGAGTCCTTTGGACCCTTTGTAAAAGAAAATGGTGTGTACTTACATATCATCAGAAATCAGCAGCAATGGAAACTAATTTCAGCTTGTAACAACTTGATTGAATAAAAACATGCCCAATTGTAATATTTTTTTATTTAGTGACAAATATAGAATTGATTTTCACTATAAAATATTGCAACACTTTTAAGAAAAAATTATTAAAGAAGTTCCAGTCAATTTCATAGTAATCAAAATGGAAAATTATTTCATTTATATCTTAAAGATTTATGACTATACTTAAATCTAAAAAAATAATTATATTTAGGCGTTTTATAGATACAGATTTACAGGGATATAGAAAGTTAGAGATTGATACCATTATGAAATTAGTTATGGGTGGTATTATATATGAATCTTTAAACAAATTTCCAAAAGTTAAGGTATGAACGTAGAAATATTTATTTTTCAGTTCCAACTGTTTCTTTTGGTAGTTATGTAAACTCTCCAAACGTCAATTTTTAGTTTTTAGACGATAACATTACTCTATTAGGTATAGGATCAACTGTGCAGTAATTTTATTATTTTTAATGAAATGAAAAAATGCAAAGTAAATTTTCTTCTTCCCAATCATATGGTAATTATCAGTATCTTTGAAATACATAGAGAGTGACAAAATATCTATTTTTATTAAATGAATACCCTGTCTATTTTTTACACCTATAAAAAGCTAAAAAATATCTTTCCAAAAAACCATGCCAAATTTTCTGATATACCCACCTATGATATTTAAAAAACTAAAATTAATATCTTCCTGCAAATGGCCATATTATTTTTAAATATATAAATTTCGTAATAGTTACAAATAGAGTATTTCTTAAAAGGGCTTCTTTATACAGAGCATTCCATGTAAAAAATTACACTGTGTGTAATATTTTTTAGTACGAGAAATAATAAAAATATTAGAGAGGGACTACTTTACATGGCAATCAATTTCCCTCGTACAGACTGTCTGCATATTCAAATAATTTATTAGGCCGTCATTTACTTTTGTCATACAAGATTCGGACTAAAATTTTACCAGTCTGTCTCTGTTTCTCACTTGAGTTTTATGCAATTTTATTTCATTAGGCCGCCATTTTGTTTCGCCATATTCTATATACCAAAATGTTCCCATTCCGTTGAAAACTTAAATTCAACTGGATAAGTAGTTTTTAAGCTATGCTGCGTACAGACAGACTGACAGAAGTGGGAAAACATGGGGCCCAAGCACCCTAAAATGCAAAGTTCTGCAAAAATGTTAAAGGGTTAATTTTTCATTTTTTACTCTTTTAAACTGATCTAAATGCTGGTGGTTGCCCTTCTTCAATAAGGACTTTTATTTATTTTAAACTTTATAATTAAATGGTAAAAGTATTAACTTCTATTTGTTTATTTTTCTAATGATTTAATAAATCCTATTATGTATTTTAATAATTTTAACACAGAATAAGTGTGTAACTTATTTTATTAAGACCATATTACCATTTTATTAAAAATCGTCTTAAAATAAACAATACATTTGGAAAAATAAAAAAGATATTTTTATTACCAATTCATTAGATAAATATAGAAAACAAATGTATTAGAAATTAAAGTTGGAAGTTTCATTTTGAAAAAATATTTAATTCAGAATAAATATTTTGACTAGTACGTCTAAAACTAGTCCACTCTAATAAAGATATATATGCATTTATCACTACAGTACATTGAATTGTAGACAATAAAGAAAAAAAACTTAAGCTCTATCTCAAAATATGGCTTACTAAAGTATTCAACAATTGTCTGTTAAAATTATTAGATTTTAGTTTAATGTTGATTCTTTAACAAATGTTTGCTTAGTGTCCTATTTATTTAAAAAGGTGTTATGTATCTTAAAATAGTTATTTCCTACCTCGAAATACCTGACAGTGTCTTTAAGAATATCATATTCTCTAATGTCTCTAAAATATCTGGAAATACAAGTGCAAAAATATTATATTACGCCTTTATAATAAGGTATAATAACATTAAAATCTGTTCTGGAAAAGCACAATATAATATCCACTAAAATGTTCACTTTTTTCACTGCACTCACATGTAGCGATTAATTAAAGTCAAATTTAGATCTCTTGAAATCACCACTTATTTGTTAACTTCTGTTTTATTAGAATATTAGTAGGTATTAGGTACAATATTATTCACCATCACCAATTGATGCCAACAATGCTGCTATATCTTCCATTTTAGAAGTATAACAAACACAAGTATTAAGGATCTCCAGGCAGACCTTAGTAGCTTCAGATTTTTAACTCTTCATCACTTTTTAATTATTTCCAAAATAATAAAGTATACTTAATTAATTAGGCCAAACAAATGTGTCGTGTTTTGCTCAACGTCAACAAAATAATTTTAAGGTTAACAGTAATTGTCAAATCGTAATGAAAAATTGGCCTACTTGACGTCAAAAAATACATGCAATTTTCCATTTAAGAAATGGATGCTACTTCCAACCTTTGTCAGTTGTTTCGCTAAATCACGTGATTTAGCGATTCGTTAACTAACGAAATGATAAGTGCAAAATCGCACCCCCGCTTGCTTTAGCACGGCATTATCCATATCTCTTCTGTGTGCGTTTAATTACATATATTAATCTTTTTTTGTTTAAAATTGAAACTCTTTTGTTACAATAAAATGTAGCCTTCAAGATTTTATATAATTTTTATATAAGTTATTATAATTTTAAACTTAGGTTTAGGGGTGTTGGTTCAAATTTTAACAAAGTTTTTTTGCTAAATGCATTTTAAAAATTTCGCATTGTATTTGAAAAAATAATGTTCTAAAGTCTCAAAAATATTCTTGTAAAAATTTTAGCATGACAAATAGTATTTTTAAATGTGTTCAGATTATTTGTTGCGTATAGATTGACAAACAAAAATCTTTTTTGGCATTTTCGCAACTGAATAAAAATATTTAACTTTAAATTAATTGAAGCAAATATTTAATATAATTACATGCCTCAACATGTAGACTAGTCTGTCTACGGAATGTTTCGATACATAATATAAACAATATTATTTAAGCAAGCATAAGAGATTATATCATTTACCTTAAGTTTTTATAGACACATAGTAATTGTACAAATACTTTCATCCTATCGGGACTCATCAGTGCGCCGATCGTAAAAGAAAAACATTAAATAATAGAAAAGAACTGATTTCAAATTTTTAAAATTTGCAGCTATCTATAATGTTATTTTTAAATGTGTTCAGATTATTTGTTGCGTATAGATTGACAAACAAAAATCTTTTTTGGCATTTTCGCAACTGAATAAAAATATTTAACTTTAAATTAATTGAAGCAAATATTTAATATAATTACATACCTAGTCTACATGTTGAGGTATGTAATTATATTAAATATTTGCTTCAATTAATTTAAAGTTAAATATTTTTATTCAGTTGTGAAAATGCCAAAAAAGATTTTTGTTTGTCAATCTATACGCAACAAATAATCTGAACACATTTAAAAATAACATTATAGATGGCTGCAAACTATAATTTTTTTCATATCTAGGTTACATGTCAAACAAACTGACACATTTTAAAATTTTGAAATCAGTTCTTTTCTATTATTTAATGTTTTTCTTTTACGATCGGCGCACTGATGAGTCCCGATAGGATGAAAGTATTTGTACAATTACTATGTGTCTATAAAAACTTAAGGTAAATGATATAATTTCTTATGCTTGCTTAAATAATATTGTTTATATTATGTATCGAAACATTCCGTAGACAGACTAGTCTACATGTTGAGGTATGTAATTATATTAAATATTTGCTTCAATTAATTTAAAGTTAAATATTTTTATTCAGTTGCGAAAATGCCAAAAAAGATTTTTGTTTGTCAATCTATACGCAACAAATAATCTGAACACATTTAAAAATAACATTATAGATGGCTGCAAACTATCATTTTTTTCATATCTAGGTTACATTAGGGCAATTCCATGATGGATGCTTACTCTTTTTAGTAAAATTCAAAAATTCATTCATTCAAAAAACCTGAATAATTGTTTACAATTGAGTTAAAGTTTATGAAATGTTAGATAAATATTCCTAATTTTACCTAGTGACTTTAAAATGTTACGAAAAACTGCAGGAATCCGTTCCCGCATCACACTGCATTACAAAAGCATTGTTTATCACAGGTGGCTATGTAAAAACAAAAGCAGTGCTTGGAAACTGGTGCCCGTCAAAAACTGTTGTGCTGTCAAGCTTTTAAATAGTGAATTATTTTTTGCAAAAAGTAAGTAGAACTTGATTAAAAATTGCTTATTTATATTCCAAAATTTTGTCCCGCGAGTAAGCTGAATCCAATACTTTTTTTAATTTTTAATTAGACCGTAATAGAAACTCTGGATAAAAACATTTCTTAACCTTTGACTTGCTCGTTATAACAGTATGATAGATAAATATTAAGAAGCCTAGAATATATTTTTAATATAATTTTCTTTTTGTCCCGCGAGTAATCTTTAATAGCCTAGAAATATTTATTTTTTATTTTCAACGCTCATAAAAGTGTTTTCAAAAGAAAGTTGAGATTTTAATAAAACTGCTTTTAGTAGCATCAAATTATTTGTAGTGTTATCGGTATTTAGGTAATTTTTTATGTTTTTTTTTTATTTTTTAAAAATACTGCTAGCTACGGAAGGTTACAGAGCGATTTACTTGTATTGATTTTTGGATTGAAAAAAAGAAAGAAATGATAGGAAGTTATCCATTTTTAGGATGCCGAAAATACAAAATGAAAAGAGGAAAATGAAAGTGAAAGAGTATGTCAGAAAGCATAGAGAGAAAATAAATGCAAATGAGAACCTTAAGTCGATATACCGTAAACGACATGCTGAATGTTGCAAAAAATACCGAGAAAAAATGAAACAAAAAATGTTGTCCTCGACAGATTTGATAGAGTTGAACAGAAAACAGGAACGAGAAAGAAAAAGAAAATACCGTGCAAAAAAAGATGCTCAAAGGTTGGATAAAAAAGGGAATAGTGCCTATAAGACCCCTCAAACTATGGGGAAAGATTTGAAAAAAATCAAGAATGTCCTTCCAGAACATAAAGAGAAGAAAATAGAGGTCATTAGAAGGGTTTTGAAAACGATTGATAAGAATTTAACCATAAGTTTTGATATTGGTCAAAATAATCCAGAGTGTTTTGAGTCTGTCACAACAAATAATAAGTATAACCAGCTGAATATGGAAACAGTAAGGAAAGTTGAGATTTTTTTCTGTAGAGAAGATATAAGCAGGGTTTCGCCAAATGTTAAGGATAAAATCAAAATAAAATCTGAAAATGGCACAGAATACGCACAAAAAAGACATATGATGTATACAGTGTTAGAAGCTTTTAGTATTTTTAAAGAAGAGAATCCGGGGGAAACGATAAAAATTAGTAAATTTTATGAACTAAGACCTAAATTTGTCATGCTTTTGTCAGATATGCCTCATGACGTATGTCTCTGCAGGTATCATGCTAATGTCTTTTATTTAATTGATATATTGCACAAAACTGTAAAGTTCCCAAAAACACACAGAGAGCTTCTTCAAGAAATCGTTTGCTACTTAGAAAGCGAAGATTGTATGATGGGGATTTGTCAGAATTGTAAAGACATTGACTTAAAATATTCAGTTCTGCCTCTGAAATATGATGAGTCTGTGGAATTAATTTTTAAACAGTGGGCAACTATCAATGGAAAAGTAGAAATAATAAGTATTGAAAAGTCCATCGAAACGATTATTTCCACCTTAGAAAATCAACTGCCTTTTTTCAAAAAACATGTATTTATCAAAAACAGCCAACAAAAGTATTTTGATTCGAAAAGAAGCACCGTTGGCGAAAAAGAAATCATATTGCAAATGGACTTTGCGGAAAACTTTTCATGTACAGCACAAGATGAAATTCAAAGTGCGCATTGGTCGCATAACCAAGTAACAATCTATACTGCCGTCGCTTGGGGTCCAAACAATATACTTTCGTTTGCTATCGTGTCTAACTATCTTTCACATGATAGATACGCTGTCAATGTTTTTTTAAAG
Source organism: Kuschelorhynchus macadamiae (assembly GCA_030620095.1). Classification (NCBI taxonomy): domain Eukaryota; kingdom Metazoa; phylum Arthropoda; class Insecta; order Coleoptera; family Curculionidae; genus Kuschelorhynchus; species Kuschelorhynchus macadamiae. The sequence continues at coordinate 135,546 of JAUTXW010001395.1, forward strand.
AAAATCATAGAATTTCTGAAACTGAAAGTATTAAATTTTGAAAAATTATGCGTGTTTAGCGACGGATGCGCTGCGCAGTTCAAAAACCGTTATACGATGTCTTCGTTGTACTTCTTACCAGCAGAAATGAATTTAAGAGCAATGGAATGGAATTTCTTCGCGTCATCACATGGAAAGGGTGCTGTGAATGGTATAGGGGCTACAGTAAAAAGAAAAGTATTTAATGCCAAACTAATCGAATTCTGACAATTATAACACATTTTATATTTTAGGTCTGGATGGAAATAAAAAGTCGAAATTCTTTAATTACTAATGCGAAAGAATTTTACCAATGTACTCAAAAACTGGACAAGATAAACGTCATTTATGTAGAAACAGAAGAGATTGAAGCAGCAAAAAAAACTTTAGATGATAAGTGGAACTTGGTAAAACCATTTCCCAACATAACAAGCTGTCACAACTTTCGATTTTTGGATAATTATCATGTAGGAGTTAAAAATGTATGTAATTCAAAGGAATCAAACGTTGTTTTGTGTTTTCCTATGTAATTTCTTAGTTTCATTGTTTATTGTAATAGCTGAAATAAATATTTGTTTATTGAAATTGCATTGTCCCGCGAGTAATCACTAAATTGGTTAATATATACAGAACTTAAAGAATTTTGGCATTTTAAGTATGGTCCCATAAATTTCAACTAAGAGTAGGTAAGTTATAGTAATATTACTTTTTTTAGATATCTATAAAATTTAGAGAAAAAAAACAACTAAAACTTGCGCATATTGATTAAACATTTTGGATGTCCCGCGAGTAAGCATAGATTTTTCAAAAACTTTATTTATTAGGTTTTGCCTTTTTTCAAATGAGCAAGTACTAATAGCAGAGACATCATTGCCATAATAGAATAGCAATAAATCACATGAGACTTACTATGCCTATGGTAAAAATGAATATTTTTAAAATTGTTTTTCTAATTGTCCCGCGAGTCATCATGGAATTGCCCATGTCAAACAAACTGACACATTTTAAAATTTTGAAATCAGTTCTTTTCTATTATTTAATGTTTTTCTCTTACGATCGGCGCACTGATGAGTCCCGATAGGATGAAAGTATTTGTACAATTACTATGTGTCTACAAAAACTTAAGGTAAATGATATAATTTCTTATGCTTGCTTAAATAATATTGTTTATATTATGTATCGAAACATTCCGTGGACAGACTAGTCTACATGTTGAGGTATGTAATTATATTAAATATTTGCTTCAATTAATTTAAAGTTAAATATTTTTATTTAGTTGCGAAAATGCCAAGAAAGATCTTTGTTTGTCATGACAAATAGTTGTATAACTTTAGAAAATGTACATTTTTTTTACAAGGTGTCTCAGTAATGTGTTCTCGGTTTTGGTGATAATGGTTAGAGATAGAGAAAAAATTTAAATATAAATATTAGTATATGGGATGACTTATATACCTACTTAAATAGTTTTTTATATATGAAACACCCTATATTATATTACAATTTTTGAATTTTATCTAAAATTCTAGGTCTAATTGTTTTAGAGATATTGACATTTAAAAACTAGGATTTTCAATTTTGAACAACTATGGAGTTTAAATGGTTCAGATTAGAACAAAACGGTTTGCACTTTCCTGATTTAGTTTTTAATAGCTAACATAAATTTCTTCTCTATTTCTAACCGATACCAAGATATCAACCGAGAATAATTTCTTCTCTATTTCTAACCCATACCAAGATATCAACCGAGAATACACTATAGGGACAACTTATGTATTAAAATTTTTCATATTTTATTAACTATAGGTATACTATTTACAGTAAACACAATTATTTAACTGTTCAAACATCTTTTTTAATAATAGGAAATAAATCAGCAGACAATTTATGCTTAAACGGTAACAAATTAAAAATTAAGTTAATAATTTATTTAATTTTTTTATAAAGCTTTTCGCGGGGGTCCCCTTCAGAATGGCTCCTTTTTTTTACCTTTTTTTTCCTTCGCCAGTTCATTTATATATTTCATTCTTATAAGTAACCTTTGTCTTAATAACACTCTTGCGGCATCTAGCTTTATGTTGTTGTGTCTATTTATAATTATTTTTAATAGTTTTCGGGTTAATTCGGTTCCCTTCCTTATTAATCTATTCAAATGAAATTTTTCAAACTTTTTTCGATTGCTTCTAGAACAGAAAATACTCTGAAAAACACAACTGACAACTATCGCAACGAAATCGATATTCATCTTGAGCTGAATAAGCAATAAACTGGCCGCCTTGTCAGATCGGCTCGACGGTCGACGTACGACCTGCGCCTTACCCGCGCGTTCCACTCGCTCATTAGCTGCTCATCGAGGTAACCTAATATAATTAATGGGCCTTGTGAGGCACTAGTTTGAGATTGATTCTTATCATTATCTGACATAGCAGAGCTTACAGTCCTTTGCACATGACTCAAAGTTATTTCGGTATTTGAATTTGTAGGGTCATTGGGTATTTTTTCCTTTTGACTTCCGTCTTTTAAGTTTTTTTGGGTTTTTTTAATAAGAACCTCTGGTGGGCTTTCTGTTTGTTGATCTACCAAAGAACCTATTTTTTAGCCATGTCATCAATTTTTGGTGTCATTGATATATATTGATCTTTGACACTGGTTAAGGATTTATGTACAGAATCCATGTATTTCAGAGCCTTTTCCATTTTATCCTGCTTCACCATGGATGCCTTTATATCCTCAAAATTTTTCTGGATTGAATTCTTCACTATTGCATTTTGCTGCAGAGTGTTGACATTTTTGCACAGCTTACCAAGTGCTATTAATACCAGGCACAAATATGAAATTACTAATCAATCAATTTCAAAAAATTCAAAAATTTAATGTTGGAGTTGGCAACACTAATTCAAATTCAAATTATTTATTGCCACTTTGGTTATAAATATAAGATTGGGTCGTCAAGTGAGAAATAAAAAGAAATATTTAGAAATACTAACACTAACATTTAGTTACCAGGGCAGTCCGTTGACGCAAAAAATACCAACACTGACAAAAGACAATAGTTGATATAGACAAATAAGACGTAAAATAAATAAATAAATATAAGACTGTCATGCTTACTAATAATACATACAATTATAACCTAGATCATTACATCTACCATGTTGGTGTGCAAAGTACTCATGAATAGAATAAAATGGATGAGTATTAAAAAAGTGTTTTAATTCTCTCCTAAATTTATTAAAACCTACAATCCTTTTACTTGACGGATACAGTGAATTAAACACCTTCACTCCCATGTAGCAAGGCCCCTTTTCATATAATGCTGTGGAGTGACGGGGCACAGACAGATCATCTCTATTCTTGATGGTTATACCACTCACTTGCATTGAACTATTTGACTTAAATTGATTCTTATTTTTAAAAGCACACACGAAACAAACACAATGAATAGACTGACATAATATGCAAATCACAAAAAAGTGGAGCACAAAACTCAAGATAGTCCACATTGCAAATTGATCTTACTATTCTCTTCTGCATGCCAAATACTCGTGACATAATTTGAGCATGGGTGCCCCAAAATATAATACCGTATAGTCGTGAATGAACATATGCGTAATAAAATGTCAACAATGAAGCACGACCAACAAGACTTTTTATATTATAAATTGCGTAATTTGCTGACAAGAGCTTGCCACACACCATTTCTGCACATTATTAAGCAATGGTGTGACTCAAACTTGCAATATTTTAAACCTATAAGTGTAGCTTGACAGATGTTTTCATTGATAACCCGGCCTTGGAGAATAAGTTTTGCTGTAAATTTCTGGGGCTACTTATTAATGGCAGGCTGAAGTTTGACCAGCATATTTTGCGAATATCGCGGAAGCTTGCTACGCACTGATAGTATTGCTCTCAGATTTGAATTTGAGTACACTGTGCTCTAATCGAATCTCATTCAAGGTATGGTATCTGTTTTTGGGGTGGATGTAGCAACTATTTTTTAATTCTTTGTTTGATCTACAAAAGAGGACTGTTAGAATAATTTTAAAGTGCATTACAGATAATCATCTAAACCACTCTTTTGAGAATATAAAATTTTAACTGTTGCATCTCTGTATTTATTTGAGTTCCTGTGTTTGATACATAAGAGTAGTGTAAATTAATTTAATATACCTGGTTATTAAACAAGAAATGGAACTAATGTTGTAGATTTGCCTATTCTGAGTTCCACTTAATTTAAGAATTCCGTGGCTTATAATGCCAAAAAGGCATTTAATAATTTTCACATAGGTCAACTGTAAATAAGGTGGGATTTCGAAAGCAGCTAAAAAATGATTGCTTGATAAGACATATTATTCCATACAGGAGTCATTCCAGAATGTGTGGGTGATCACTGGGCGGCTGGCAGTTGTTGATCTCAGGGTGTGTAATACATTTTAATTGTATTCACTGTTATTTTTTATTTTATTTTATATTGTTAACTTTTATTTTTATTTATTATATAGGGAGGATCAAAAACATAGGAGACCAGAGTATCGTCAGCAAAATATATCAAAAAAAGTGTAAAGGTCCTAAAATTGACCCCTGAGGAAACCCAGAGTTGATTCGCATCCACCCAGGCACCATGTCCCCAACTACAGTCTTCTGATATCTTCCACTCAAATAGTTTTTAAAAAGTTAATAAAGGTCAAGCGGATGCCATAACATGCAAGCTTCGCAGAGAAAAAGGCATGAACAAGGGTATCGAAGGGTTTACAAAAGTCTAAAATAATCAAATAATAGCTTTGTTGTTATCTATCTGTCTACAGCAGTACAGTAGTCTTATTGTGGCCCTTATGAAATTGAATACAACAATTACTTTAGAGATGGCCGGAAGAATACTTATGGGTCTTAAATCCGTGTCAGAGGCTGGGTCTTTTATTTTAGGTAATGGCGGAATTAAAGAAGATGCTGGGAAATAACCTGTTTCTAAGCAGCAGTTGTTACAAATTACCAGTAAATAATACTTTAGCATTTTGGCACTAATTAGATCTGAAGCATTACTTTTTAGAGCATTGACAATCTTCACATCATTGATTTCCATTAATCTAAAATCAAACACAAATGTGTTATTAAAATTTATGATCCTTAAAAAAAGGCAGTGTTTTCAACACCACTATTTTGCTTATATTTCCAGTTTGTATGTATATATATATATATATATATATATATATATATATATATATATATATATATATATATATATATATATATATATATATATATATATATATAAACAAATATATATAAATATATATATAATCTAAAATCAAACACAAATGTGTTATTAAATTTATGATCCTTAAAAAAGACAGTGTTTTCAACACCACTATTTTGCTTATATTTCCAGTTTGTAACTATATATATATATATATATATATATATATATATATATATATATATATATATATATATATATATTCAGTTCAGTTATTTAGAAAGTAGTTCAATTAATTCACAGTAACTCAATTAAGGTTAATTGTATAGGTTAAATAATTTTTTAGAAGTAATTGGTGAACTAGGATTTTTGAGAATAATTACAAACAGTAGTGGCATTCCAAATTAATTTTGAAAATAATTGGTAATTATAATGGTCACAGCTATAGGGGCTAACTCGTTCATAACAGCTTCTTCATTTGCTAATAGTCATGCAGAATGTCTTGATTTATTTGCTCACAAGAAATACAGACAACTAGGCAGGTTGTGTTCGTTGTTTATAGCCTTCTGTAGATGGTGTGAATTTTTCTCTTAGAATTGCATAAAATTATTTACTTTTATTTTATGTATGATGTGACCTATTTTTCATGTTCTAGCCGTTCTCGATCTTTGGATATTGGTCTCTCTCATATTTCTACAGTTTTTCTTGTTCTGAGCTACCTGCTACCAATTGAGACTCGTACCAACGTTGTTGGGTTCTGCTTCTTTTTTCTCTCCATGGTCTCAATACTGTTTCTGGCCACACGACCTGACTTATTCTACTTTTATCCTATTTAAAAGATTAAATTATATTATTATTTAAATATTTGTAAAATAATTGAAATTTGAGATTAGATGGCAGGATAAATAAAAATTTGAAAAGAATTTTAAAAGTGTTTTTAATGTCATAGTTTTTCCTTGATATTATATTGCAACAACTTTAGAGTTCTTTATTTGGTCTGATGCAAAAACAATTTAATGGGGTTTTATATTTTTTACAGTTTAGTAAAAATGTCGGCCAGTACTTCTGAAGAAGTTACAGAAAATACTAGCAAAGGGGATGGGGGTGATAGATCAAACACTAGAGAAGAAGAGAAGAAAGAGGAAAATTTACTTGAATGTAATATATGTCTGGATACAGCCAAGGATGCTGTTGTTAGTTTATGTGGACATTTGTTTTGGTGAGTATGAATGTCTTGTGAAGCATTATAAAGAATAGCATGTGAGCAGGTTGAAATACCTAATGGATTCAATACACTGACATATAATGAGAAGTGAAAAATTGCCACGGTAGTGACATGTTTATATTTAAAACTTATAAGTCAATAGGCTTCAGATACTTATCATTCTTTTTGCTAAAGCATTTTCTAATATTTTTGCAATTGCAAATAAGCAACTTATAGAGTACTCTCAAAAATATAATCTTGTATTGAACTCTAAATAGGAAATTTGTAATTAATCCCTCCTATATGCAGCAGTATTACCTTCTAGAAGTATGTGTTTGGTATCCTATACTCATATGATTGCCCCCTTTAATTTTGCAGTTAAGCGGGAACTGCACGCAGTAATATGGATCATTTGCAAGCCTTCCGCCGCTGCAATATTATGTTAAAACTATAAGAGATATGTTTTAGCTTCAATGTGATTTTAATAGGGAAATTTGTATAGTTGGGCGCTAAAGGCGAATTTTTATGAAAAAATCAAATTTAGAGTTATAAAATAAAAGTAGATTTGCCTATTTTCGACCATTTTTTGACCACTTTTTGACGCACATGCCTTCGCATATAATTTTTTTTTCCACAAAATGGCTCTTTACCGCCTTACATTGATCCTTTGCCTACGTAACTGCAAAATTTGAAATTGGAAATCTTACTCATGTCTTCGTATTTCTGCAGCGCGTGAACCCTGTTGAACCCATTTTCAACCGAAATGTAATTTAAATTACCTATACATAACACATTTTTTTGAGGTCGGACGTGCAGGAAGTTTTTTTTAATGCGTAGGTACCTTTTCATCTTACTTTCAACTCGAGTAGACCTTGTCGCTGGTTTTTCACTTTTTGCGTGCAGTTCTCCCTTAACCCTTTATATACAATTCTCTTAGCTCTACCAAAATACTACAGTTATTTCTGTTTAAAGATCTTATCTAGCAGATGTTGGTACAAGTACTGAGGGAATTTCTTCTTACAATTTTTAAAATTACTTTATAACTGTATCTCAGGCTGAACATATGTTTGACCATATAAATAGTCAATTCCATTTAAGTTACAATTTTTTTTTATTTTGGTGTTCCAAATTCAAATTTCTTTTATTAGCTGTAATTATACTTACTGTAGAGGATCAAAATACTATTTTTTATTAATCAAATGCATTTTTAATCCATTTGGTTTAAAAAAAAGATGATGCCTCTAAAGCCGCATACACTTCCTTATTTTTCGTCAGTTTTAATAAGTGCTGTTATAAATATGTATACATCATTTTATTTGCACCAGACATTTTCTAGGCGATCTTGAAAAAAGTATTTTATGCTTTTAATAAGATGCTTTTCCAAAAAACTATACAATAATATTGTTTCAGTTGGCCCTGTTTACACCAGTGGCTTGAAACAAGACCGAATAGACAAGTTTGTCCTGTCTGCAAGGCTGCAATAAGTAAAGAAAAGGTGGTTCCTTTGTATGGAAGGGGCAGTACAAAGCAAGAAGATCCCAGAGACAAGGTTCCTCCTAGACCTGCTGGACAGAGAACAGAACCGGAACCTGGCAATAATTTTTCAGGTAATGCAATTTTTACTTTCCTAGCAAAAGGGAAGTATTATAATCGTGAAAAAATCAGGTTTTTACAGACCTTCGTTTTTTTCAGTCCCTAGATGCCAAAAAACATGTTTTATCGATTCCGTCAACCTGTCTGTCTCTTTGCGGCATAAATATCAAACTACTCACCCGATTGACTTCAAGTTTTGGTAAAAATCCAATATGACAGAACAAAATGTTAAAAAAAATATTACTAAAAAACTACTTATCTAATTTACCTCAAGTATTACGTAAGAATGAACTAATAAAATTTTGGTACGATTCAAATTTTGTGCAAGAATTAAGTGTGATATAGAGATGAACTTGTAAAATTGTAGTATGAATTCAGGATGTTTCTCAATTCCGTCGGTATGTCTGTCAGTTTGCGGCATAGCTAAAAACTACTTACCCCATTGGGTTAAAATTTTGGTCAAATATTAAGGGCCATATGAAGATGACCTGGGAATATTTTGTTAGAAATCTAATATGGTGGAAAAAAAGGCAGCTTAATGAAATTAAAAAAAATATTACCAAAAAACTGATTATCCAATTTACCTCAAATTTTGCACAAAAATTAAGTGTTACATAGAGATGAACTGGTAACATTTTGGTACAAATTCAAGATGGCAAAACAAAATGGCGGCCTAATAATATATTTAAAAAATCATCCTGAAAAACTACTTATTGGATTGATTTCAAATGTTGTGCAAGTATTAAATGTGATATGCATAAATTGGTAAAATTGTAGCCACGAATTTAAGATGGCGGAACAAAATGGTGGTCAAAAAAAACCCTCCCACGATTTTACAGATCGTCATGTTTTAGGGTTCCTAGATGCCAGTAAAACATGTTTTCTCAATTCCGTCGGTCCGTCTGTCAGTTCGCGGCATAGCTGAAGACTACTTACCTGATTAGCTTAAAATTTTGGTTAAAAATTAAAGTGATGACCGTTATCTTTTTTAATAAAAATCTAATATGGCGGAACAAAATGAACAAAAAAAATATTACTACAAAAACTTAATCCAGTTTATCTCAAGTTTTGCACAAAAATTAAGTGTTACATAGGAATGGACTTGATAGTGTGTGATAAACAAGTAAAATTGTGGTACTAATTTAAGTTGGCCGAACAAAATGGCGGCCAAATAAAGTGTTCAATAAAATTCAACATTAGAAAACATTCTTATTCGCTTGACTTCAAATTACAAAAATGTGATATATGTGATGTGATGTGATAAAGGGATAAACAGGTAAATTCTGGTATGAATAAATGGCGCGACTAAACAAAATGGCGGTTTAATTAAATTTTTTTAATAAATCAGTTTAAAAAGCTTATTGGCACGAATTCAGTATAGTGGAATAAAGTGGCACCCAATAAAAATATTTAAAAAGACAGTATATACCTGTGTTACTAAATGACTATGTGCGGAACTAAATAAAAAAAATATCAAAAAATTAAGGGTAATATAGGGCTCACCAGATCACATTTTGGTAAAAATCCAATATGACGGAACAAAATGGCGGTCTGGTGAAATGTTAAAAAAAATATTGCTGATAATACTAATTATTCAATTACCTCAAATTCTGCACAAAAATCAAGTGCTACATAGAAATGAACAAGTAACATTCTGGTACGAATCCAAGATGGGCAAGATAGTGGTCTAATAAAATATTTAAAAAATCAGCCTGAAAAAACTACTTATTAGGTTAATTTTAAATTTTATGGAAGGATTAAGTGTGTATTCAGATTTTGCACAAAATTAGATGTGATACAGGAATAAAATATGAAGGTTGTTGTGCTGTGTGCACGTGTTTGTTTGCTCGCCGTTTAATTTGTACATTTTTGATGGTTTATCGTCGTTATACATTTTTTTAAGATAACTGCAATATATACTTTAATAATCTAGACTCTATGTAATTATTGAAGTTAAACGTGTGTTTCTTGAATTTTCCTTAAAATATGAGCTGTTCTGTTTGTCAATCTTGAAGTTTCAAAGCATTGGGCTTTTTCGAAGTGTTGGGCTTATTTGTGACGGTTTTTGTAAGGGTCAGTACCACCTAAGTTGTAGCAGACTGCCTCTTGATGTTGCATATATTCATATGCTTTCTGGTTTCTTCTGGTTTTGTAAGGCCTGTTTAGCAGTGAAACAAAAAAATCCATAAAAAGAAATCATAAGACAGAAAGATCTGGTGATCATGCTGGCCATCTTATCAGTCTGAGTGCCAATTCATCTTTTGGGAAAATTATCCAAAAAAGTGTGAATAATATGGGAGTTGTGACTAGGTACTTTATCTTGTTGAAACTAGTTGTTTAAGTGATTTAAAGGTATGTTGTCAAGTAATTCAGGTAGAACATCTTCAAAAATTCCTAAATAGCGATTCGCAGCCATACCTCCTTCATAAATGCTATATACTATTATTTGTCTTTTTAAAATAAAACACGCCACCCTAAAACCAAAGCGTCCTTGTTGTTCCCGTTCAAAAATGACATGATGGTTTTCTTGGGACCAATGACGAGTGTTATGGCAGTTAATGTTACCAGAACTGGAAAAATGGACCTCATCGGACTACAATATTGATCTTGCAAAGTTAATATTATTTCGAATTGGTTCAATATACCAATTGCAAAAATTTGAACGTCGTTTCGAATCGCCGGAATGTAAATGAAGTCCGATTTTCATTTTATAAGGTCAATATTTGTATTTTGTCAATATTCTCTATACCCGAGTCTTGCAAACACCAACTTGTTTTTCTATGATACAGTATGAATTTGAAGGATCTGCCTCCACAACAGCCAAAACAATAACATCATCTGTTTCTTGATTTTCTTTGTTATTTTATTTTGGTCGCGGACGCATAAAAGGTCCATAATCTTGTAATTTTTTTCTGATCTATTAACATAAATCCTGAAAAGTGTTTTAAAAAATTAGTAACTAACATCTATTTAATATAATTCAGAAGATTTGCGTTGAATAAAACAAACTAATATACAATAATATATAAAGTCAATCACTGCACTGCACACCAATGAGATCCGACATAAGTTCAAAATGAAGGCAGGAATAGTTGTCATTGACAGCTTTTGTTTTTTACCACAGCCAATCTGTAAAATTGTTATTCTTTTGTTAATCTTTCCAAATTGCGGGCTTATTATTTAAAATAAATATTAAGTGTTATATATTTTTGAAAAGCGTGGATGTGCTTTTAGCCGCCTTAAATATATCCAGGGTGCTCCATTCAAAAAAGTTAGGTCTTTAACTCAATATTTGAGACCCCTAGAAAAAAAAATAACTACGCCATTGCATTATACGTAAAAAACTCCATAATAATCTGTTTTTACTTTTTCATTAGCTCAAAAACGGAATAGGCCGTGCAAATTTTGTTTACAGCATGTTTTGTTACTAAATGACTAGGTCCAGAACTAAATTGAGTTACTTTTCATTATTCCTAATAAAAGGAAATTTACCGATTTTTTTATCTAATATATATATTTGCAATGTTGTTTGTTTATGTTTTGCTAGTAGTAAAAAATGTGATTTAAGTGTTGAAATAGTTTGAAATTATTGTATTAATCATCGTGAATCGTAAAAACGGATATTATTATACTCCAATAAAGGTTGGCAGAGGTTTATGTGTGGTTTAAGCTTTTAGGAACGTATGTGTGTGCTTGATTAGCTATATATCCAATACATTCCTTTTTTATATGAACTGTGAGAGTTTATTGAAACACTGTTAAAACGAAATAAAATAAGTCTATTGAACTAGAACAACAAAAGTCCAAAAACAGAGTCCTCTAATATTAATACAAATCTCAAGAAACATAAAGTTCCACCCCCTGTGCCAAAATTCCTCGCTTTGATTGGTCCTATTCATTGGCAAAAGGGTTTTTTTTATCTTCGTAAACTTTCCCATGGTCAAAATAAAAACATTTATTACAGATAGTAAAATGGGAATTTGGAGAAAGCTTTACTAAGAAGGGTCATTTCGGTATTTTCCTATCATAAACCCTAAATGCAATAAACAGTTTACTATCGGTGATGGTTCCTACTATCGAACGTGCAACAACATATTTTAAAATCGTACAAAGAAGTGTTGTAAAAATAAATATTAACGGATAGCATACAAGAACCTTAAAACTAAATTAGACTCTAAATGCCGATGGAAATTCCCACAATTATGTACAGAAAACTGAGTACCTACAAATTGTTACATTTCTCAATAGCAATAGATAATTAGCCTAGATTAAAAAAATAAATGTAAAATAAAATAAATATGTTCAGTATGTTATGCAGTAACAATGGAAAGAAAAACAAATATATACAGTGTGATATGCGCAAATTTTAACTTTGGCAGACATATGTGGGAGACATTCAGTCGCCACAACACCCCCCTGCCAGTGATTGAGATTCATGACAATCCAGCCTGGAAGCGGTTGGGAAACCGGACATGTCTGCCCGATCTGGTCTGTCGCTCTGGTGACCTGCTGATGGGCTCTGATGGCTGGTGTGCTTCTTCTTCTCGTTGCGAGACACATCTGGTTCTGGTAATCTCTGCGGGTTGCAGAGTGACTTGATCGTTTCTAGGGATTCCTGCTGGGTGAATGACGTATTCCGTCTCCATATCTTGTGACAGTGGCATGTCCTCTGGGCCCTTGTTCAAGATATACGCTGGCTTGAGTCGATCGATACTGACGGTGACGTGGCGTCCCCTTGTGTCAACGACGAACACCTTAATCTCCCGGCTAACGACGCGGTACGGGCCATCGTAAGGATGTCGCAGAGGCTTCTTCTGAGGGTCATGGCGAACAAAAACATGAGTAGCTGTTTGAAGATCTTTAAAAATAAACGTTTTTCTCTTTGCATCGTGGTTAGATCCATTGGTGGGGCGTAGCTCAAGAAAATGTGTTCAGTGGCGAAGTTGCTGGAGCCATCATCTTGGATATTCAGTGAGCGGGATGCTAAGAACTCTCCAAGCAGGCAAATGGGTTGGCCGTATATCATCTCTGCAGCTGTAGCCTCGAGGTCCTCTTTTCAAGCCATTCGGATACCGAACAAAACTGTGGGTAGGCTCTCGGTCCAGCGGGACTTATGACATCGAAGGGAAGCCTTAAGTTGGCGATGAAACCTTTCGAGCTAATGGCATTAGCTGCGGGGTGGTATGCCGTTCTACGAATATGATTGGTGCCCATTAGACAATTAATTTGCTTGAACAGGCAAGACTCGAATTGCCGGCCCTGATCGGTGGTGACTCGTAGTGGAATGCCAAACCTGCACACCCAGTTGTCATAAAAGGCTCGTGCAATGGTGGTTGCTTCCTGATCTTTCAGTGGTATTACCTCAGGCCACCTGGAAAATCTGTCTATCATGGTCAGACAATATCTGTATCCCTCAGATAACGGCATTATCACTATGTCAAAGTGAACATGCTCAAAACGGCTAGAGGGCGGTGCAAACGTTCCGACTGGACTAATGACATGACGCGAGACCTTCGAACGCTGGCATTCAGGACAGGATTGGGCCCACTTCCTGCAGTCACTCTTCATAGATGGGTCATTCATGGGTGGCTTAGTTGGTGTATGCTGTCAAAAACTGGTTTCCTGAATGGCTTCGTAATAAATGATCTAGCTATTGAAGTTGACATATCGCACCAGATTGTGTTGTTAGTGAAAGGAATTTGAATTTGTCTCATTTTCAAGACCGAATCGTCTTGACAAAATCTGGTCAGTTCCTCGTCACTGTTCTGGGATGTTATTAGAACGTCGTAGTCGATTGACTTATGAACTTCATCAATCCTAGATAAGGCATCTGCAATCACATTATCGCTCCCTGCTATATGCTGAAAGTCTGTCGTGAATTGACCGATAAAATCCAGGTACCGGAACTGTCGAGGTGATACTTGGCTTTTCTTATGACGAAATGCATATATCAGTGGTTTATGGTCCGTGAAAATACTAAAGTTTCTTGCCTCCACCATGTGTCTGAAATATTTGACGGATAGGTATACGGCCAGTAGCTCACGGTCATAAGCGCCATATTTGCTCTCTGTAGGACTGAACTTCTTGGAGAAAAAGCTAAGTGGTTGCCACTGATCATTTACCCACTGCTGCAAGGCAGCGCCAATGGCAGAGTCTGAAGCGTCACAGAATATAGCAAGGGGTGCGTTGACAATTGTGTGCGACAAGGTAGCCTGGGCTAGTGCTTTCTTGCTGGCTTCGAACGAGGCTAGACCTTCTGTGGTCCAGTGTAACGGGGATCTTCCTTTGATTTTTTTCTTGAGGAGTGTGTTCAGTGATGCTTAAATCTCGGCTGCTTTGGGTATGAATCTCCGGTAGAAATTCACCATACCCAGGAAGCGACGAAGTTGCTTGGCCATTTCAGGTTTTGGGTAGGCTAGAATAGTTTCGACCTTTTCTGGCAGTTTGCACATATGCAAGTTGAGCAGTTAAGAGCACATTATCATGCCTACAAAGTTGTTTATTATCTGCCAGGCAAATACAAGTAGAAATTACTTCTGTGATGCATGAAATATCAAGAGGTCTCTGGGAATGGTTTACCTTAAAACAAATAATTAATATTAAAATATCTGTATTACACACCAGCAAGCTTAGATACGAATTAAAAGACTCTTTATACAAAAAAGATTGCTGTGGCATCAAGTAAAGTTAGTCAGTAAATAATTTATATAGTACAGACTTACAGATTATTAAACTTCAGCCCAAAATAATTAATCAATTTTTAAACTGATCCCATGAAAAGTTTTAATTAATGCCCTGTACCTCTCCAGCAGGTAAAAACTGTATAGAGCATGTCTTATATCTTATCTACCTCCTGTTTATAGATATTCTGTTTCCAATGAACCCTGTATATATCTATAGTACCCAAATATAAGGGCTCAAGTAAAAAAAAATGCCAAACTGATTTATGTATAGAATTTTTACTCCGCAGAAGTAGGTATAAAGAACTTAAGTCAATATTTAATTAAAACTAAGCTATAGCAATAGTACAAGAGACCTAACTCGATTTGATAAAAGGACTGAGAACCTAAGTCTTTTTTTTTGGTATATAAATTTCTTATGTATAAGACATGAATATGGTGAATGTATGCTGATTATTTAAGTCCTTTGTTCCTTGAAGTTCTTTTTTGATGTTATATCGGTTTTCAGTCTGGGTCTCTGTTCTTTTAAAATTAAAAATTCAGATTTAGTAATAGTTAGGTTATTTATAATATAAAACTTAATATAATATCTGGTGCTTTAAAGAAAAATGGATATACAAATCGCATCATAGAGAAAGGTATTAAAGTACAGGTTCCCAAACTACGATCACCAAAAATTATGAACTGGAAAGGCAACAAGTAGTCTTACCATATGTAAAGGGCACAACAGAAAAAATTGGAATAATTCTTAGAAAACACGACACACAAATAATACACATGCCACAAACAACTATAAGTAAACTACTCAGAAATCTAAAAGACAAAATCAAATTGGAAAACCACAGTGTATACAGCATTTCCTGCCAGGACTGTGTAAAGTTGTATGTGGGGGAAACTAACAGGTGAATATCAGCAAGAGTAGAAGAGCATAAACTTAGTATCAGAAACAAATAAACAACCTCGGCCCTATTTATTCCTACATCATTAGGAAACCGTCCACAAAATAGATTTCGATGAGTGTAGGGAGATTGCCAGTATAGAGCATTATAAAACCAGAATAATCTGGAAAAACATAAAAATTGAAAACCAAGACGATCTAAATAAAAGGGACGAATTAATAAAACTACCAACAGCATGGACAATAATCTACAAATCTAAAAGCACAAAAAATCAAGCGGAATTAGAGAGAGAGAGAGAGAGAGAGAGAGAATTTAGTATAAAGGCGCGTCGACGTCTATAGGTCATTTAGCGCCTGTCGTAGGTTGTTTACACATTATATCTCATGGTATAAAGATGATTCTTTTAGGAACTCTATCACATTCGGTGCCTGCGTTTGAGACGCAATATCCTAGGAATTTGACTTGGGACTGGCCAAAAACACATTTACTTGGGTTAATGACGATGCTGAAGCCACTGAAACAGTGTTTCCATGTGGTGGAGGTGTTCTTCGGGCGTCGTTGAGGCAACAAGGATGTCGTCTAGGTACACATAACAAAAGTCCAACCCTCGAGTAACTTCATCCATGAAACGCTGAAAAGTTTATGCTGCGTTTCGAAGTCCAAACGTCATAAATGGAAATTCGAAAAATCCGAATGGTGTGGTGATGGCTGTTTTCGCGATGTCCTCCTCAGCTACTGGGATTTGGTTGAACGCACGGATTAAGTCGATGGTTGAAAAAATCGATTTTCCTTGGTGCTTTTGTGCGAAATCCTGGATATGGCGGACGCCATATTGGTCAGGACAGGTTCTGCTATTCAGAGCTCTATAATCCCCACAGGGCCTCCATTCGCCGTAGGTGCAACAGCGAGGACCAAGGACTTTTAGATGGCCTGGCAAGTCCGAGTTTCACCATGGTGTCGAATTCCTTCCTTGCTGTTTTTAGTTTGTCCGGAGCTAGGCGACGTGGTTTCTGGGCGACAGGCGGACCAGGCGTGGTAATAATATGATGCTGAGTTTTGTGTTTAATGTGTTTGGGAGCACCGTTTGGTTTGGTGATTCCCGGGAACCTTTCCAGAAGCACATGGAAAGGGGAAGCACCATTAATTGCTTTGACGGTCGGAGCGGTCCATTCCAAAACCTCACCACGTGATGCCAGTTGTGTTGTGGAGTCCAAGAGTTTGCCTTGCCTGCAGATCCGGGAGCAGTCCATAGTGTGCGAGGAAGTCTGCTCCTAGGATAGGTTGAGATACGTCAGCTATGATGAATCTCCATGGAAAATCTTGGCGGAGTCCTAGGTTGAGGGTACGCGCTACTATTCCGTATGTGGTTATAGACGAACCATTGGCAGCTGAAAGTGCGTAGGTTGATTTGGTATGAGCACCATCCACTCGGAGTCTCGGGATTACGCTTAGAGCGGCACCGATGTCGATGAGAAATCGAAGTTTCAAGGTTTCACGATCGTAGATAAATAGGCGGGGTGATTTATTAAGGCAGGTGTCATTTGCCGCCATCAGTGACTGCCCGGTTGGTTTCCCTGGTTCCATGAACAGGGCATAGTGCATTTCTGGGCTTCCTGCTTGTAGCGCCAGTGGTACCAGCATAATCCGGCTGGACGCGCTTCCCTAGGTGTAGATGGCGAGCGTTGCCGCGACTGGGATCGGGATCGAAAATGCGTGCGGGAATTTCGCATTCCTCTTGAAGCATGCACGTTCTGCTTGACACTAGCTAGTTCTCCCTTGACCTCTGAAAGTTGCTGTGTTAGTTGTTGCATGAGGGAATGGAGAATCTGGTATTCTTGCGAATGCTTAGGGGTGATTGCCGCTACGGAAGGGCTCACAGGCAGAGCAGTAAATATATTGTCAGCCAAGTCCGCAGTTTCACCTAGTGTTTGACGTGATTGCGTAGCTGGTATAGGTTATAGATTGGCTGGTAAGCGTCTTACCCAAATACTCCTCACTAATGTCTCCGGGACTACGGATCCTGCTAGTGCCTGCAGTCTTCGAAGGAATTGGGAAGGTTTTTCGTCACCCATAGCTTCGTTTTCTAGCAGTTGCCTGGTCTTCTGTTCTTGGCTCGCACTTAACCGCTTTATGAGTTGTTCTTTTAGCTCGGAATAGGAATTAGAATCTAATGGTTTCGTCACAATGTCGCGCACTTCGCTGATATATCGCGGCGGAAGTTTCGCGAGAATGTCCAAATATTTTTGCTCGGTGTTTGTGATTTTTGATCTATTAAAGCAAGCCTCTACGATTACAAACCAAAGTTCTGGATCCGACGGGTCAAAGTCTGGAAGTCGCGACGCGAAATTTATCGCGACAGCGTTCGCGATAGGGATGGCACTGTTGGTTTCTGCCGCAGAGTTAGGCATGGTATACCGCGAAATATTTGTTACAAATAAACTCACGATAGCTTAGGGACTGTTGTGTTGACTAAAACACAACCTACCATAAAAGGAATGATAAAAAGTTCACTGTAATACTAGGTTCTTACGTTGATTGTTCAATTTATCACTAAAACACTAAAGCACTAATTTCACTACTTGCACTCACAAAACAAATCACGTCGGGGTCACCACTTTAGGAACGTATGTGTGTGCTTGATTAGCTATATATTCAATACATTCCTTTTTTATATGAACTGTGAGAGTTTATTGAAACACTGCTAAAACGAAATAAAATAAGTCTATTGAACTAGAACAACAAAATTCACATCCGACTTCTTGCAAGTCCAAAAACAGAGTCCTCCTCTAATATTAATACAAATCGCAATAAACATAAAGTTCCACCCCCGGTTCCAAAATTCCTCGCTTTGATTGGTCCTATTCGTTGGCAAAAGGGGTTTTTTTATCTTCGTAAACTTTGCCATGGTCAAAATAAAAACATTCATTACAGATAGTAAAATGGGAATTTGGAGAAAGGTTTACTAAGAAGGGTCGTTTCGGTATTTTCCTATCATAAACCCTAAGTGCAATAAACAGTTTACTATCGGTGATGGTTCCTACTATCGAACGTGCAACAACATATTTTAAAATCGTACAAAAATGTGTTGTAAAAATAAATATTAACGGATAGCATACAAGAACCTTAAAACTAAATTAGACTCTAAATGCCGATGGAAATTCCCACAATTATGTACAGAAAACTAAGTACCTACAAATTGTTACATTTCTCAATATCAATAGATAATTAGCCTAGATTAAAAAAGTAAATGTAAAATAAAATAAATATGTACAGTATGTTATGCAGTAACAATGAAAAGAAAAACAAATATATACAGTGTGATATGCGCAAATTTTAACTTTGGCAGACAAATGTGGGAGACATTCAGTCGCCACAAGCTTAATTGCACTGCCTCCTGAACAAGTTAGTATTTTTGCAATAACCCTCACACCCTAGTACAAATCAAAATTGTACTAAGATAGTTCAACGCAAAGTATGACGTCATGTGCTGACCAAAGTTACTTTTTTTGTGAGCATACAATGGCATAAGTATTCAGGTGTTGTAAAAATAAGACTAACAATAATGACACCCTAGTTGCTGGAGAGGAACCAAAAACGTTAGAATACTAAGAGGAAACTTAATTTGGTGCTCTGTGGACTGTTATATTGAGGATGGAACTTATAATGGGGATGAGATAAAGGCTCTGCAATGAGTCCTTGAAGGTTTGAAAACGGAGCATGATTAAAAAAAGTTTTATGAAAGACGAGAAGAAACTCATCTGCCTTTGAAGAGGATGCAGCCGACATGGAACGTAGTTTGCTATCAGAGTTGGATAGAATCAGGATAAATGAACTTTAAGGCTTAAGGTTGATGAGCAGCTTTGGGGAATCGTACTACTGCTTATGATGAGGCTGAAATTGAGTTGCATCTTTTTACTAGACCAACACAAACAATAATCTTAAAACAAACTTGAAAGTACACACTGATCAGAGTGATACCTATTTGCAGTGTGCTGAAGTGCAGACTTCTCTTGACAGGATGTTGGGCAGGTTAAATGAAAATATATTGATATGAACCATTGTCTCTTGGAACAAGAGGACCATAGAAGTTTTAATGCAGATACTTAAGTTTCTTAACATTTATCAAATAAGAGAAAATACCAGCTCCTCCTGGTTGGAACTAAAAAAGAATTGAAACCTGTTTTAAATGGAATCTGAAGTCAAAGTTCAGCATTAATTGTTTATATTCTCAAAGTCCTCTACTCATGAAGTAATCCGCATCTGCGTCTAAGTATTTCTTATATATACAAGAATTAGAATAATCTAGTGCTAGTTGGTACTTATGAATGTGACAGGAGAATTTTGAATAAGTTTATCTATGACCTTAACCTTCGAATTAAGACTGATTGATTCTGCACAACAATAAACATAAACTTTGACATATAAAATTTATTCTCTTCACTACTATCAAAGTTAATCATCATAACACAACCCATGACAGTATATTTGTCATGAGTTCTTGAGTGCTATTTTTGACATGTGGGGCCTGGTTGTTAATACCACTATCTAATGTACCTTGTCCTTTTGTGTAATAATGATTATCTGTATTTTCTTTTATTTTTACACTATAAATGTTTTTGTATTTGAATGATTATACTAGTTCTAAGCGGTTGGGTTTTTTGTTTTTTAAATAATTTTATTAATCTGTAAATAACCGCTCTGGGAGGGTGTCAATACATGGGGAAAGACTTAATACATGTCTGTAGATTCAAAAAGTTAGCAGGAAATAGTTCATACAGTTTAGGTTTCTTTATTCTTAAAGGTTCAAATAAACTTAGTTTGATTATTTTCTTATGTTAATTTTGAAATTTTTATGTAATTGTTTGAGTACGAAAACTTTCAAAGCTTTACTTGCAACTTTCCAGCATTCATATTTTGAGAGTAATATTTTTGACATAAGATAGATCTAAGAACTTGGTTTAAATTGAATTACAACTATCTATAGATATTAGTCTCAAAGAAAACCGAACCAATCTTTACTTATCTTTATCAATCAGGGACAAGACAGATTTAATAATTTTGTACAAAATATTATCAGGCTCCACTATCTATAGAATTGATTAAATATGTATCATTTAGAGTTCCCAACCGAAATACCAGATTTCCAGTGCTATTCGAAGTTTCAGCTTACACAATAAACTATTATCATTATAGGCCAAGTATGCTGAGATTACGGCATCCCCAAACTTGCAAAATGTTACATTTCATTAATTATTTACCACATATGGGACGAACCCCGCCATATAAGGATGTTGGCATTGCTACAGTTCATTTCTTTACACAACAGATTTTTTATTTATTATGGCTTTAATGATGATTTTATCGACGAACCTAGCTAACCTAACGCTAAGGGGACAGATCCACCTAACAATATAGGTTTGTTAAAAAAAAATTGTTTTAATGACTCAGAATTCGATTGGGGCGCTACCGCGCACTTTCTTTGCCACAAAGCTAACCAATCCTAACCTAACCTAATCCGTATTTTTATTATTAATCATAACTTTTGTTAAAAAATACTAAAAAAGTTTTCGACTTGACTTGGAATTTGAACCCACATGCTGCACAAATTACCACTGTACCATGAGGCTTCACACTGAGGAGGTACCAAATCGTGTTTATACAATACCGAAATAATAATGGAAGTGTGGGGCTAGTATTCGGTAAACAGCCCACTACATGTTGTCTTTTTTAATATATAGGTTTATTTCGGCCAAGTATAAACACGATTTGGTACATTTTTAGTGTGAAGTCTCGTGGCGCAGTAGTGCGGTTCTTGACCTGCGTTGTGCAGCATTAATGTTCGAATCTCGACTAGGGATGGGCGTTTTATCGATATATCGATAATTATCGATAGGTCAGCGACATATTGAATAACAATAGGTAAATAAAAAAATATTGATATATCGATAGTTATTGATAAATGCCGATAGGCGTCCAATAGTGGCGATAGGTAGCACCCAAAAAGCGATAGGTAGGAATACTCAATATATCGATAGGTGATGTGCTTTCGCCTATCAATAGATAAAATTTAATATCGCCTAATCCCGACTAAAAAGAAAAATAATTGCGGGTTAGGTTAGGTTTACTGTAAAGAAAGGGCTAGGTAGTGCGCTAACTGAATTTCAAGTGTATATCAAAACAATTTTTTTTTTAACAAAGCCTATTCCTGTCCCGTTAGCGTTGTTAGCGCAAGTTCGTCGATATAACCATTATTAAAGCTATTAAAAATCATTAAAGCCATAATAAATAATAAAAATTCTGAAGATTTAGAAAATAACTGTGCCAACGTCGCACAGTGGTTTTTTCAGCAAACTAGGTGGAAGTTGCTATTAAATTGCAATATATTTTTTTAATTAATGTTAAATAATAAAGTATGTTCACAAATTTAATCTTAAATAAATAATAAAAATAAAATACGTATATATACAGTGTGACCAGTAAAGTCCGCACCTTATAAAAATTTTTTAAAATAATTAACTTAAGTATCATTTGAGCTGGCTGGAAGTTTTTGCTTGAAAAATAATGCAAAATAGCAATATAAAAGTTAGTCACTTGATTTATCTTACCTGTCAAATTCGATATTTTTATTTTAAAATGGCAAAAAACCAACTTTTTTTCGCAAAATTTGGAATAATGGTAAATGAAAATGTTCTTTTTTATAATTTTATAGCATACTACGTCAAATCTGAGCGCTCTTGTTTGACTTAATGTTTTTCAGCAAATCTGAAATAACCTATTATTACATTATGTATTAAAAATAGAATCGCCCGATAAAGAACTTATTGAATTGTTTTCATAGGCTACTTTATAATTTAGCCTTGTTATTTTAATAATTTAAAAAAAAAACTCCATTGATTTTTAGAAAAGACGATTTAAAATAAAAACGGGGTTTTCTGAATTTTTTTTTAAGCAAATAGATGTATATTCGCTTATTAAAAGTAAATAGTTTAATTCAGGTTTGCCTACATTCTGTAAAATGAAAAAGCTTCAAATTTAAAAAAAATTTAAAAAAAATTTAAAACCGATAGGTTTAAAATTTGGTATATGGCTATAAAATCAAAAAAGAAACAATTTTTTACATTTTTTAAAATTTTGAGAAAACAAAGTACTTTTTTGTAATTTTAAAAAAATAATGTCAAATTTGAGAGTTAACTTTTTTATGTATTATTTTTAAAGCAAAGACTATACCAACACTAATTTCACTTAAGTCAATTATTAAAAAATCCCGTATAATGCGGACCCTATTGATCACACTGTATATGGATTGAAAAACCGATTTATTTTCACATCATTAAAATTACTTTGTCATAAATATTAGGTACTTTAAAAATATATGAAATAATCATTATTATGTTCTATTATATAAAAAATTATTGATTACCTATTCTAAATTTTTTAACAGATTAAAAAATGTAAAATTTCATTTCATGAATATTATTACTTAGTCGAGTTCTTCATTACATAGTTGCGACTTCGAAAGTAAATTTAAAACATCCTTATTTAATGACTCTGTATTTTTGAAAATTCTTCTGTTATCTTTCGATATTGAGGATATAACTGGATCGGAAGAAAATAACAGAGAATTCGTAAGATCTTGCATAGTATCCTTGCGGCTCGTTTTTCTTGTATTGTGTTCTCTGTACTTCCTCCAGTCCTTATTTTGGGCTTCTAAGGCCTCCTCAGACATAACTCCAATATGAATCGAGTAAGATTTTATAATTTCCGCCCGATGAATTAAAAGTTTGTGGAGGCTTGATGGCATGGGATACCATGGATAAAGATCCACATATTTTTAGCAGTATCTCTTGCATAGTTAGAAAACGCATCGTAATTTACAGCATAACCTACTGGCTGTGTTTCCATCATTTGTAGTCCCGTATCCAGGCTTGGGTATGTCGACTGATACAGACATCATTTCTTTAATTTCTTTTGCGTTTCTCTTTTTGTATTATCTACATTTTGTTTATCATCCGGGTTTGTAATGTCTTACATTTTGTCTGTAGGAAATGTGCATGATCCATTCGAAGCTTCTTATATAAGCGTGAAGCGTGGATAATCCGTACTCGTATTTAGATACATCTGGAACCAGCGGATACACTTTATGCAGGTCATTTATAATCTTTGGCGTAGCCTTACATATACCACATGTCTGTACCGCGGTTTAACAAACTACACCGAAGGTTTTTCCATCGATCATTGTCATTTTCATAGAATGACTGACATTAATTACTTGTCCATCTAGATTTATTGTTGAAGGTTGGAGCTTTGCTATTTGTTTTTCGACATTCTGAATTTAATTTTTAATTAGGTTTTCTGTTTCTTTTTGAAATACGATTTTAATTGGACGGCAGAAGCGAGTCGTGGAAGGTCTTATGTTGTTCCAAAGAAGAAGTTTACCTTCTTGTGTTTGTAGCTTAAGGGGAACAATGCATACTGCAAACAAGCTACTATCTGACTTGCCATCTTGATTCACTCCATTGAACTTTTGTTTATAGTTAGAATGGCCCAAACTTCCATCACAGATTTCCCCATTTAAAGAGACATGTTAATCCTTGATTTATATTATCAATATTATTTTTTAATACTTCCCTCTGAACTTTAAAAATGCGTTCTATTGTGTGCTCGAGAAGAGCTTGAAGTTTTACTTCTGCAGATATGTCAGTGACACACATTGAGTCATTTTGAGGATAACACTGTTTTTTGCTTGTAATATCTCACTATATGTAGGGTATATGTTTGAATTTCTCTTCTTGGCACCGCTTTGTGTCAGTATGTATGTGGTTTTTGAGAAATTTCCATCTACATAGAGAGATAGAGCTTCCTCTGGAGAATTTTTTTTCTTGAACAATTGGTAAATGAAATGCTTTTTTCATCCTATTAGCCCTCGTCGGAGAATACTCCGTATCCTTGATGGTTTTGGAGGTATCACGATGTTCAGCAGCATGGAGACTTAAACGCGCAGCATAGGCCAATTCAGTGTGCGTATAGTTTTCAAGTAAATACGCCTCCCTTAATTTCTTAGCTTTATCGCTGAGGTCATCAAAGTTCTTTAAAGTTCTGCCGGTTCGAGATGTCAAGGCTTCATTTATGAAGCAGAATGTAATAGATTTGACAAGCTACCCCGAAAATTTTTTTTGAAATGTTTTGTCATTTCGGTTGACTTGAATCCATCGGGATCGTCTATTTGTTAAAAAAATTTTGATTTTGCGGGAAATTTCTTTATGAATACCGTTGTGGTTTTCCTTATCAATGTCAAATTTTGAAAAGGCATGCACCAATACAGACGAATTCTTCTTATAAGGGTCCCGTTCTGTGAGCCAAACTTCATACAGTTCTGCTCGTGAGCCCGAGAGCACACCTAGAAAAATTCATAACATTGTAGGGGGCAGGCCAAACCCATATAAAACCATTAGAGCATAAGCAAATGTATACGAAAAAAAATATTTAATCATAATTCCAAGTGATGCGTAACTTTGGCAGTCTAATCAATTTTAAAATACCTATAATTTTAGTGAAAAAATACAGAAAGTTTGAGACCATGTGGTTACTCTAATTTTTAACGTATTCAATAACAAATATTTTTTAAATAAAGGACATACCTTCTACTAACTCATCCATATCATAGATTGTCGGTAAACACCACACGTATCAATAGAGGATGGTTATTTAATCACTGTCATAACCGAACTTTATGCGTAGTGCGATAGTGCTTCAACGCGCCTGCTTTTGTTTATGGCTCACTCGCCGCCTACTATGTTTATCATAGTTAGAGTTGTATTATAATTACACATGGTTAATCCTTTATGCAATTTTAAGAATATTTTAAAGATTAAGGGATACTTATTTTCGTAATCATTTCCACCTAGTGTGCTGAAAAAAAAAAACACTGTGCGTGTGCACGTTATGTTGCGGAGAGTTAACCGAATCGTACGTATGGGTCAAGAAAATCGCGAAATATATACAAAAAACAAATTGGTTTGACTGGGGGCTAGTGAATCCTGTAAGCTCCTGTTAGTGAATTATTAATATAATGTGCCGGGTAAGGATTATAGTTACTAAAATTATTATGTTATTTTGAATTAAAATATTTATCATGTTTATTTAGAAAGAAGATTAATCAGTGTACTTTGCAAGTCAAAAAAAAAAAGAAAGCATCAGAAAATATCAAATACTAGAACTTAATGAGCCCTATTCTGCATTTTTTGTTACAGAAATGTGGTTAGTCCACTTTTTAAATTAGTTGATTTATTAACAATGTAGTAGCCATTGCTTCATTAGTCCCGAGTTTCAGACATTTGGTTTCAGAAATTTATATTTTTTACAAACAAAAAACAGGCATTGGCGCAACGTCATGGAATGAATATAACTAAACATCACATTATTGAATGATATACAGCTTTTTATTACATTAAAAACTTCTGATCTATTTGTTAGCATTCACGAAAAAAACACAATTATCCTTTTAAATCCTTCTCCTATTACATTGCTTACATCTGTGAAGTGCAAAATTACTTTCCCAATTTCACTTTTTCTCATTATTTTTCGAAATTCTGATCTTGTTCTTTGAGTAATGGTATCACTGTACTGAGACACCTTAATAATTTTTTCACTGCTGTTTTCACGCCTTTCACGAGCTAATGAAAAGTACAAAGTACTCGATGAGTAAATAAGGTTGATTTTTAGTAATTTTCGCTGCCTAAAAAAATCCTTCACTGGTTCATATAAAATATTTTATGATTATGACTAAAATTTGCGTTGTACTCTGGTTCTATCCCAGATTACGGACCAGCTTCAGTCCTTTCATGGCACCTCTCTGCGGACCACCATTTGAGTAGCACTGTTGTAGAGTTTTATTGTATATTAATAATAGTTGCTTCTTTTTTTCTGTGTATTTACATTGCAAAATTTTCTTGTATAAGTCTCTAGTATTTAGGGCTATCCATATAATACAATAACTGTACAATAAAGATTTTGCTTTAAATATTTTTAATGAAATAGTGTATTTTCTGAAAGAAATTTAAAATTCTTAAAGAGGAATCCTCTAGCTTTAATAAGAAGAGAGTGACCATTAGAGCTACAGCATGTAGGCCCCGAGGACCCCTTATACACTCATTCCAGACCATCAATCAGTATTCTCTTCAAAATAGGTGATTAGGATATTTCTAATAAATTCGCAGTGTTTCATAACTCCACATGTTTAGTTCATAGTGATTTATTTAGTTTTATTTAGTAATTTGTTCAATTGCTGCTATTAATAATAGGTTAAGGAGCCTAGAAGAAAAAGAAACAATATTTAGATTGCCCGCGGCCCTAGCCGGTTTTTCAGCTTCTTTGTAACTTCTGTTAGTGCTTTATAATCCTTTTATATAGGTCTGCAGTATCTATAAAACAGCAGTTGCCGGAACATTCCTGTTAGCTTAGGCAGAAGAAATGCTTGAAAAGTGGATTTGCCTTAATCATATAATTAATTTCCCAACTAAACTTAGCATAGTAAAGAATTAATCATTTTATACCACAAAGTGTTTATTTACTTTATATTGGGTGCTGCGATATCCCTTTCTTCTGACTACGTCAGAGATCACATATATATTTTTACATTTGAATAATACAGTTTGTAATCATGTGATTAAGTCTTGAAATCGAATATTGATTTAAACTTGAATTTTAAAAAATATTAAATGCAGTAAGATTATTGTTTATTTTTCATGTTGTTATTTTCTTATTATATACTAGTAGTTTGTTGCAGTGTGAAAATTTGCCTTTAACTTGACTTGTCAGAGGATAGATATTCACTTTTTTTTTTAGGTTTTGGATTTGGTGATGGAGGATTTCACATGTCCTTTGGTATTGGCGCATTTCCGTTTGGGTTTTTCACATCGACTTTCAATTTTGGTGAGCCCAGACCTAACATGCCTCCTCATGGCACACCACAGTATATGGAAGAACAGTTTTTATCCAAAGTATTTTTATGGCTAGCATTATTATTCATAGCTTGGTTATTGTTAGCATAGTATCAGGATTTGGACACCGTTTAAGAGGACACTCGAGAACTACTTATATTTTATAATATTCAAGACGTACATATTTTGATCTGAAATATTTTAAAAAAGTAATAAGAGCTACAGCATCTTTGCTTTAAAATATAGGTATACATACAAGTATTTAAAATTTCAATTAAAGCATTTCTAAATTAAAACATTATAATTGCTTTTGACACTTTCAAAATTAGATTATAGAAAACTTAATCTTGGAAATTCAGCATTAGTAGTTATTATTTGAATCGTGTATATGATAATTGTGATACATTTCAGATCTGAATTATTATTGAATTTTCAGCAAAATTTTGATTTTCATAAGCTTTGTAAATACCTGTGGAGAGTAAAAAAATTTATAGTAAATATTTAATTATTTTTATGTAAATAGTTGTCTATAAGAGAAATGAAATTTTTATAAATTGTTATCACATATATTGAAACTGGTAATGAAACAGTCATTCAGTTCATGTAATTTGTGTAAAATTGAAATTTTAGACAGAGATAAAAATAATACAATAAAATAAAATGAAGCATAAAACATAAATCCATTAGTGATATTTATCCCTCTTAATATATTGTGCGTATCCCTAATTTTAAATAAATATTATAAATATCAGAATAGGTAGATGTTTGGTGACTGGTCTAGTTTTTGTTTATTTTGTTGAATTAAAGAAAAATACTACATTATATAATATCAAAACTACATTCCAAATTGGATGTCAAGTTTTTTTTCATGTATGTGAAATGTAAAATATTTAGTTGTATAATACATATATCTTTATATCCTATATATGCGATTTTAGCAACTTTAAACAATTAATGGTGTTATAAAAATGTTATTAAAGTTTTTAAGAAAATCTATTTGTTATACTGTCTCTTCTGGGGCAGCCAAAAACCTTTGGGATCAGTTTGGAACATATAGTGATAGGTTCTGCAGCTCGGCTATAAACGCACCGAATTTTTTATTGAATAAACGCCTCTTTTTAAATAATGTATTGGTATTTGGAATGTTCGGATGTTCCCTTTTCTGCTAATCGTTTTTTTGTCAATTCAAACAAAAATACATAAATCCCACCAACTTATCACTTTAAAGTTCAATATATTAAACATAAACCTCCACATACCCTCAACAAAAACGCGTCGAGCCAAAAAAATTGATTCATAGCGAGCGTTTGCTATAGCATTTCTCTTTCTTTTGCAGACCCTCGTTACACGTAAAGTTTCATATACATTTCCAAACACATTAGGTCGTGACTCCGGTAGCAGAGGTGTTACTTCTGCATTTTTGAATAATATTGGGACATATTACACCCGACAAAGATGGAACCGAAACCCTACACTGTGCAAGGCAAACGTTCTATACCTACGATAGGAGATACTGATTAGCTCACACCAGAAAGTAACTTTGATTATACTCTGATATTTTAGACACGGATCTTTGTAACTAGCGTGTTTTATCGCAGAAAGATTGCGATCCTAGACGTTCGATATACATAAAAATTCGGCTTTATGCGTTTTACGATATGTAATTAATGATACTTGGAAAGATATCTATAATTATAACATATACATTTCTTTTCAACCCTCCGTAGACAAAATTAACAGCTTTAAACATAAAACAAGAAGACCCATAAAGTTAAACCCATAAAACATACAAGTTTTAAGGAAATCGGAATTTTATAAAAATAAATTAAAGCCGGGTCCAAAAGCAGGAATAATAAAAAAACAGAACATTCAACAAAATGTAGAGAAAGATAGGGGGGTAAAGATCAGAGTATTTTATAGGGATAGGGGAAAATCTTGCCAGCAAACACTATGATGAAATTCGTATTAAACGGACACGATCAACATTCGACTCTGGTGGAAATGACTGAACACCAACAAACTCAAAAGGGTTGTAGAGACGACAATCCGCAAAATAGGTTGGACGGTTGTGGCAAACAATATTTCGGTTTTGACTAGTTGTTTAAACTGACTGGGACATCTCGAGCAACCTAAATTTTCTAATCTAGTAACCATAATTAGTTTTTTTTTAATTTACGCTAGTTCTTATTGGTAATCTGCCCCCTACCGCATTATCGTCATCACAAATGAAATAAGCTATTCTGCTTATAAGCACTTCAATTGAAATACCAAAAAGATTGTTTCCAATGGTCGTAACAAAGCAGTGATTTTAATTCTGACAACCTTAGAATGCTGACCAATTCCTTGATTTGATAAATTAAATATAGGTCAGAAAATTGTTGATAATTTCCTATGCCGTTGATTGTCTGCAAAGACAGCCTTTTTCTGGAGCGCAAGTAATTGTATTTAGTAGTATCCAATAATAAATAAAGCATCATGATTAGAATAGTCTTTTAATCGAACTAAATTGGTCAACAAACCAATGGGACATCTAATTTTTTCCATAATTTTCAAAGTGCTGCAATTTGTAGAAGAATACAAGGATGATTTTCGGTATTTCAAAGCTTGGTTCATCTATAGTTTTCTGATTACGCCAGTTTATGTTATTTCCAGAATTTTATGATATACAGGGTGTTAAAGAAACTCTTGTAAAGATTAAAAAAATAGGAACGCGCCAATTTGACAGTTAATATTTTCCGTGTGATCTTGAGATGCAAAGTTAAAGTTTAGGAAAACATATTGTTATTTAATTTAAAGCAACACCTATAGTCAGTTTTCCCAATCACAAAATATAGGTATACTGATTCAAAAAAAAAACGGAGAATCAAAAAAATGCAATTTAGAAAATTATTTGTGCAGCAATCGTATACTTGCATTTTTTTACTTCTCCAATTTTTGAGACAACCTGAATATGTTTTAAAATTCTTATTTTTTTTTTGAAAATTGACGAGAAATTCTTATATATTTTTTTGAATATTGACCAGAGATGTTACTTTAAATTAAATAAAAATGGATAAACTTGTTAACAAATTTTTTAAATGCTGCCACAAAGTACTTTTTGAAAGAAAAATTGTAATGGTGTTTCGATAACTGCTTGTGGATTCTCATCGCCCCAAATTCGGCAATTCTGTTTATTTACGTAATTTAACCAAAAGTGTGCTTCATCACTGAACAAAATCTTCAAATCAAATTGTGGATCATTGGCAATGTTTCCTTCCGCTCATTCAGCTAATGTACGCCGCGAACGATGATCGTGTGGTTTCAACTCGTGCACACTTCACGCAAAATTTTCTATAAAGTGGATGGACACAAGTTTAATTGTTGAGCACGATAACGAACTGACACATTTGAATCATCATCAACACTACGCTGCACAGCAGCAATCGCTTGCTGTGTACGCACTGTACGGCATCTTACGGGATGCCTATTATCAATTAGAGTAACCGTGGTGCGAAAACGATCTACAGTTTCTCGAATTAATCGCTCTGAAGGACGGTTATGAATACCATAAAACTAAGGAATGCTCGAAATGTTTCAAATTTTTCTAAAGCCTACTTTCCGAGAAATCGATCGCCGCAGTTCGTCGTGGGACACCCTGTATATATATATATATATATATATATATATATATATATATATATATATATATATTTTTTTTTTTTTGTTAAAAATTCTTGGGTACTGGTTTATTTTCTTAAAAGAATTATTTATTTCCTTAACGTTTCGCGCTTCATAGAGAGCTTTTTCAAAAGGATATTATTGGCCTACAATAAATACAAAACTATAAAACATCGATTGACACACTAAAAACTATTACAATAAAATGTTAAACTAGGACGTTACAATTTTTAAAACTCCAGTTTGAAATTAATGTTAAAATCTTGTTAAAATACATTGGTATACGCACCTTGGAAATAAAAACTCACTGCACTATAGTAGCAATGATGTTTCAGTTGTGACTTGTGGAAACTAAATAAATACTACCGATATGTTTTTTTTTGTTTTTGGCTGAAAGCCATTATTTAGATTTACAACGTTTACATTATTTATATTGGTGTAAAATCAAGTTGATATTATAAAAATTATATTTATGATGGTGTAGTATAGAGTATATGGGCATTTTATTATATGTAAAATACTAAATTAAAATATCAAACCGTGGTAAATCTGACTCAGTTTCTTGACCTATTGTTTATCATTTACGGAATGTTTTTGTTTTTTGATATGAAACATCTCCTTAATGATTGATTTTTGATAGTATCTTTATTAAAAATTCGTGTGACAGAAAAATTAAACTCGTGATTTTCTGATTTTTTATGTT
Organism: Kuschelorhynchus macadamiae; assembly: GCA_030620095.1. NCBI lineage: Eukaryota > Metazoa > Arthropoda > Insecta > Coleoptera > Curculionidae > Kuschelorhynchus > Kuschelorhynchus macadamiae. The sequence continues at coordinate 167,430 of JAUTXW010001395.1, forward strand.
TATGAAGGGCAGTGGACGCATTTTTTGTGTACTTGTAATTTACGGGTACGTGCCTTGAAAATAATTCTCTGTTAAATAATACAAAAGCCAAAATTTTAAATTTATTAATAACCTACAAAATGCATAAATAATTTGGAATACAACATAAATAAAATAACCAATGAAATTAAAACTATTTTACCAGAAAATATTTTTGCTACATTTCTACAATTTGAAAATAATAAATATGAAAAAAAATTAAATATATCAAACAAAAAAATCAAAAAAAAATCTCTCAATTGATTTCAAATATACAAAAAAGCGATGTAAAAGTAAATACTACAAAATGGCTAGAAAATGGATTCCCAATGATGTTTCAGAGATTTTGGCTTTGGGTGATAATTTCTCTCTTCCAATCAGCAATGACGAAAAGGACGGTATTAGATCTAATACAGTTAATGTTATTACTAATTACAAAATAAAAATACGTCACAAAAAATCAGGAACTAACAATTTTCAAAAGAAAATTCAAAAGCATCTGAATCGAGCCAAACAATTCGTTAAAGATAACTCACAAATTACTATACTCAAACCAGATAAAAGTAGTAAAACCGTAGTAATAAATACAGCAGAATATGACTCAAAAATAAATACACTCCTTAGTGATACTAACACGTACAAAAAATTAAAATACGACCCCACAAAAACTTTTCAAAATAAAAAAGCTTTTGGGAGATAAACTGATATCTGACAGGGAGGCCAAAAGGTTATCTATTCACGATGCAAATGCACCAAAAATATATGGGTTACCTAAATTACACAAGCTGATATGCCCTTAAGGCCAATAGTTTCGTCCATTCAGTCATCGTTTTATAAATTGTTAGAATATTTATCAAACTGCCTTTCAAAAATAACTGGGAACAATAATTATTTTATTAAAGATTCTTTTACATTTAAACAATTTATCGACCAAACAGTAATACCTCAAAATCATAAATTAATTTCGTTAGACCTGGTATCCTTATTCACTAACATTCCTAATGAAATTGTAGAAAGCATATTAAAAGAAAAATGGAATCAGTTAAAAGAGCATAACGACCTTAACATGCAAGGAATTTATAAACTGTGTAAACATCACTTTAAATAATAACTACTTTCAATATAAAGATCATTTTTATCAACAGTTAGAGGGTTGTGCAATATCTTCAACTATTGCCCAAATAGTTATGGAATATGCGGAAGAGAAAATCATAAAAAGTTTAGATTTTGAAGTAGGTTTTTTTAAAAGATACGTAGATGATTGTTTGACCTCCGTGTCAGAAAATAGAATTAATGATTTATTACAAGCCTTCAATAACTTTTACCCAAAACTGCAATTCACCGTCGAAATTGAAAAAAATTATTGCATAAACTTTTTAGATTTAACTATAATTCGAAACAAAAATAATAATAAACTTGAAACTAAATGGTATACGAAACATACATGGTCAGGCCGCTAACTAAATTTTAACTCACCATCCTAATAATCAAAAAATAGTGTTGTGATTGGATTAGCTGACCGCGCTATATTTTTAACGTCTCCAAAATATCGCGCTGAAACATTAAAAAAGGTAAGTGGAAAAGCGCATGATAGGTAGTAAGTGCTGCCTGTTGCCCAGCAGTAAATCTGATCTTCCGAATAGCATACACAGCTGATGATAAACGACCACATAATACACTAATTTGCTCTTGCCAACTCAGGGAACAATCAAGATGTATGCCCAAAAATTTTGGATTACTCTCCTGTGCACCACTTCTCAGGCGGAAATTCAGATGTTTTGTTTTGGTCTCATTCAAAAATAACTGATTGGTAGTGAACCATATCCTTGCCTCGTCCAAAATTACGCCCATAAAATCATCAATTGTTGATCCTTGCTACACCTAACAAGGAAGGAAGTATCATCCGCAAATAAAATCGTGATTGATTGATCCACCGAAATTGCACCATGAAGGTCATGCATGTATACAAGAAAAAGTATAGACCCAAGAATGGGTCCCTGAGGCCCACCACGTTTAATAAGTTGAAAAGAACTGTATTTATCACACAAATGTACTTGCTGCAAACGACCTTCAAGATATGACCTGAATAACTGCAAACACCTACCTCGGATGCCATAATACTGCAACTTTCCCAGCAATATAGAATGATCCACCGAGTCGAATGCCAATGATAGGTCTGTCAGAAGGCAGCCACAAGTGTTACCTCTATCAAAATAATCATATACATATTCAGCCAATTGGTTGATTGCACCAATAGTTGACAGACCCCTTCGAAAGCCAAATTGGCTAGGTGTAATTATGGAGTGTTGATTGAGGAATCTGACAATACCATTTCAAATATTTTTGAAAAAGTAGGTAATATGGAGATTGGGCGATAATTTTTAATATCATTTAAGTCTCCTTTTTTATAAATTGGCATGACTTTAGCCACTTTCAGTTTTGCGGGAAACTGTCCTTCAAGGATGCGTGTAATAATAATTTCAGCTAAGGGATCATTGATAAACTGAGAGCATGACCTAACAACAAAAGGATTGATAGAGTAAATATCCTCTGTCTTTTTGTTTTTCATGTCTTTAACTATTATCCTTATGTCATCAGAGACCAATGAAAAGGGATGAACCAATGCTTGCAATGGACTTTTCGAGCATCAGTTCAGGGCTGTTTGAAGCCGAAGGCAAGCCCTGTAAAATATTACTTGCATTGTTTATAAAGAAATTATTGAAACGATCTGGATCAAGAAATATATTGAATTTTTCTCCACCTGTAGTAGCAGAATAAACCTCAGTCCAGCTCTCGGTACTTAAATAATTGTTAAATGCAGATATATTATTTTTACTATACACCCTATTTTGTGTTTTAATGTCATTGTCAGAGTCTGTCTTATGTAAATCAATTTCAGTTAGTTGATAAAAGTGATCAGATATTCCTACATCTACGGACAACCCTGGATTTGATACCTCAAAATTGACAAATATATTATCTATACAACTAGACTTACAGTTCTGCATCTGCGTAGCCGTAAAGATTGATTGCTTCATACCGAAAGAGTGAAATATACATAACAGAAGTTGTTTGTTATCATCAGTTGCAAAAAGATCAATTTATAAAGATACTAACTATCAAAAATTAATCATTAAGGAGATGTTTCATATCAAAAAAACAAAAACATTCCGTAAATGATAAACAAGATATCAAGAAACTGAGTCAGATTTACCACGGTTTGATATTTTAATTTTTTAATTTAGTATTTTACATATAACAAAATGCCTATATACTCTATATTACACCATCATAAATGTAATTTCTATAATATCAACTTGATTTTACACCAATATAAATAATGTAAACATTGTTAATCTAAATAATCGCTTTCAGCCAAAAACAAAAAAAAACATATCGGTAGTATTTATTTAGTTTCCACAAGTCACAACTGAAACATCATTGCTACTATAATGCAGTGAGTTGTTTTTATTTCCAAGGTGCGTATACTAATGTATTTTAACATGATTCAAACTAGAGTTTTAAAAATTATTGTAACGTCCTATTTTAACATTTTATTGTAATAGTTTTTAGTGTGTCAATCGATGTTTTATAGTTTTGTATTTATTGTAGGTCAATAATATCCTTTTGAAAAAGCTCTCTATGAAGCGCGAAATGTTAAGGAAATAAATAATTCTTTTAAGAAAATAAACCAGTACCCAAGAATTTTTAACAAAAAAATATTAGACATGGTTTAAGAAAACGCAACAAAAAAAAGAATATAATATATATATATATATATATATATATATATATATATATATATATATATATATAGTAGTTTGGGACACCCTATATATATATATATATATATATATATATATATATATATATATATATATATATATATATATATATATATATATATATATATATATATATATATATATATATATATATATATATATATATATATATATATATATATATATATATATATATATATATATATATATATATATATATATATATATATATATATATATATATATATATATATATATATATATATATATATATATATATATATATATATATATATATATATATATATATATATATATATATATAATATATATATATATATATATATAGGGTGTCCCAAACTCGTTGGTACGGTAGCCGTAAATCCAGATGTAGCCATGGAATCCTTTTCAAATTCGGAACGGAGATAAGAGGTCAACCGAACTCCCGAAGCAATTTTTTGACATTTTTGTTACTTCCGGTTTGATCGGAAGTGTACGTCGTCAGCTTTGTTATTTGAAATAGGAAACCCTGTATTTAATAATTAATTTTGTTTATTTGTTCAATTCTGAATATTTTTTATAACATACTTGTACCTTTATCTTACCCGTTTTTGAGATAATGGAGATTAAATGAAAAATTGTACGAAAAGATGGCACTAATTAAATGACAATTTTTTAGAAACCACTAACGATATCGAGACAACATTTTGCTGGGTTGAAGTATTAATATGACCCTATAAGATCATATTATAAGTTTATTTTATACAGGGTGGCTCAAAAATCGTATCTTGTTACATATGCTCTACTTCCAATAACTTTGATTTTTCAAATGGAACACTGTATATTTTCTGCTCAATTTTTTCTCTGTAACATGCTCATTTCGGCCCTTCGAACGCTTATTCATAGGAAATAAGTAAGCACGGCCTATTCTCGAAATGTTCTCATTAATTTTTGGTGACAAAAGAAATAAAACTTAAAATACACCAGAATGTTATAAAAACACCAGACGCCGACGAACTACCCCAAATTTTAGAACACTACCATCTGGGCAATTTGCATCGAGAAATATACGAGACAGTCAGGCGCATAAGAAGAAATACAATTGGTCCAACCTAACGAAAGATGTCGCAAATTTGTCAAAAGATAAAAATATGCCGAAAAAACCTAAGTACGCCCCTCGTCATAACGGAGACTCCGAAAATCCAATTTGAGAGAATAAATATTAACATCTTCTAATACCCAAACCAGATATTACGCAATAGACGACAAAAAAACAACGACGATTGTAAATACCCTATTAATCTTTTTCCAACATTTCGGAACACCACATTGCGACTAGACCTTTGTGCACTATTTAACATAAAATTAAACTTCTCTAGCGTACATCACCTCCAGTCTAACGGATCCATCGAAAGGTTCCACGCAACCTTGTCAGAAATGATCTGAGCACCGTTCCTGAAAACCCTACAGAACATTCCTAACAAAAATAGCGGAGTTTTGAAAAACGTCTGTAATTTCAAGAGCCGTTAAATTTGTTTACAGCTTTAGATTTTATTTGTGAGTCTCTAACATATATTTATCGCCAACTTTGTATTCAGGGGTGCTAAATACGTTTTTTGTCGTTCTATCTTTGCCCTGGCGATTTTGCAAAAGTATTCCATCCAGTTATTCACGTACGTTCAAACGGCGTAAACCCATGTGTTCCGAAATACAATCTCATGTCAGTCTGCTCAATCAAATATCTGATTCCGTCAATTTAAAATGCAAAGAAATAATCGCGGATACGAAAAATTATAGTTGCAAGGAGACACGCGGAATATTTAACGGTATAGGCACGGTCTGGTAATCCATAACTGGAAATCTCGATGCCTCCGACGGTGGCAGTAATTCAATGAGTGCATTGAATGATATATATATATATATATATATATATATATATATATATATATATATATATATATATATATATATATATATATATATATATATATATATATATATATATATATATATATATGCATATATATACATATATATATATATATATATATATATATATATATATATATATATATATATATATATATATATATATATATATATATATATATATATATATATATATATATATATATATATATATATATATATATATATAGTAAGTATTAGTATTCTTAATATTAATTCATACAAAATAGGTAATTATTGATTTTAAAAATCGATTCCGTCAGCAAAATCTAACTTGTATACATCGTTGGAAAGAAAATTTCATATAGATTGCAAATATTGAAAAAAATATACGGGTTGTAATTTAAAAAAAAATATGATCACTTTCTGTTAAACCAGAAGTTATAGTTGGCTGGATTTAAGGGTCCTTATGTTTATACGCTCCAAATATTTAATAATGTTAATATGCAGAGATTTACGGATGGAAAAACATCTTCTTTGACAGGTCCGGGTGTACATCCGTTGGCTTGTGGTGGTTTGCAAATTCTTTGACGTATCACCAAAATATCATTTTGTATTTTCGATGCTTGCAGTTTACCGAAGAAAGTCAAATGAGATTTTGGCGAAACGTCTGCAGAAATTGCAAACCAACACAAGCCAACTGATGTACTCCCGGGCCTTGAGTTAGTAAACTTTTTACTAACTCAAATTTTACTTAAATTTATTAAAAAAATCGCATATGATGCGGTCTACTGGTATTTTTATTTGGGATCTTTTGGAAAAAGGTAATCTTTTCGAATATTGGCAATGGAGTTTATTATTACTTTGTATAGATTTTTGTATATTAAATTAAATATTTCAAAACATTAATATTTTAATGACACTAAGTACTTTTAAAAACATAATTGGAGATGTACTCTGCTTTCTTTCGTTATCTTAATGTATTTTTTTTTACTAACCAACATTTGACTTAATAATATCAATAGATTAGGATAATAAAAACGAACCGATATATTAAATTAAAAACTTTACAAAAATGCCTTTCTAATATAAACTCATTTTTTACCTCTTTCTGTAGTGTCCCATGCCATTACTGTATAGATGTAACAATAGTATCTTGAGAAAACTCTTGTCAACATTTTGTGATTCTAGCCTTGAATTCCTGAATTGTCTTAAAAGCGGTGTTTAAATAAACCATATTTTCTAATAAACCCCAAATACTACAATAAAGTCAGCACAATTCTCCAGTAAATAATTGAATGTGCTTTTTGATGTTTGCGTAGGTGTAGTGTCCTATTAAAGCGTACTACTAGTATTTTTTAAATTTTTTAACATAGCAAAATATTCCTCTGGTGAACTTGGGAGTTAATTTTATATTTCACAAAGAAAATACGTGGTTTTACTTGAATGAACAAGCAAAAAAATATCATTACAGATACAGAAAAGTATTTTCTGCAAGTTAAGAAGTTTTTTTGTGGTATGTTACTTTTTGTAGTTATTTGAATAAACTCTCCTGTAAAAATTCTTGGGTTGCCGTAAAATACCTAAATATTTTCTTATATTTTTTTTGGCTGCAAGTTCTCGACAATTCTTTGCTCTAAAGTGCGCTAAAAATGTTTCAATCGTGCCTAACCTTCAATTTTCCTCGATAAGAAATTATTTAAAAACGATAGCTTAAGAACCCGGAGAGTAATAGACAAAGCAAAATTTACCTTAAAAAAAAAAACAAAAGAATGAAATAACGAAATATTAAACGAAAAAAAATAATTTTTCGATATGTCAAAGCAAATACATAAATTGTAAATATAACATTCGTTAGGACATAACAGTGCCGTAAAGCGGTTAATGAATCCAGGTGACCTTAACTCTCTTTTGTTATCCTTATACAAGCAAAATAAGTGAAGTTAAATAAAACGTATACTGAACTAATATAGTTATTAAAGTCTATTACAAAAAAAAAAGAAAATGTATAACTTTAATTTAATTTGTAACAAAAATATTTAATGTTAACAGACCATCAGACAGTTCATTCTCTATAAAATATTTTCAAACAAGCAAATAAAAGACATTTTAATGAGACTTATTCATTATTGAATTGTTCTCTTTTGAAGCCTAAAAATACTAAGAAATTGCTCGCTGGTACAGCAGTCCCAAAAGGGAAGGCCATATCGGAGGTGGGATTCAAATAAAGAGAAGTAAGTCTGGCAGAAGACACATCCAGACTCAACGTATTTAATATTGCTGTTAAGTAGCTGAAGTGGTTTACCCCCTTATAAGATAAGGCTACCATTTTATCCACATTGAAACAAATTAGATTGGAATCGGACTAAGCCTTAATCATAACAAGGTCGTTGGAAATATTAGAATGTAAAGACGTATCAAACTCACTCCATGATATGCTTGTGTCGTTAGGAAAGAGAGAGATGCTTTCATTAATATGTATGTCGGTGATATCACTATTGTATAATAAAAAAAAATAGGTCCCAAGACCGAACCTTCAGGATCATTGGATCAAAAGCGAGTTCTTGGACATGATGAGCCTTCTTGGAAAGACTGTAGCAGTTGTCGCTCAAAAAAGGCATTTGATTTGTAGGCAGCAATAGCCTCTTTGTCTGAAGTTATTATAATGCCCTTTTGAGTAATTAGAGAGGAAACATCCAGTCAGTTGCCGGAGCTCGAGTTGGTGTGCAGTTTCGTCGTTGTGGTGGGAGGAGGGTGGTTCGCTGCATATTTTTCAGAAGGATCGGATTTAGCTGACCATCTTATTACAACGCCATGGGGCCAGAGGTTGCTACTTAAAAGCTTTTCTGCGGAGCTTCTTGATTGGGCCCCAATTTTAAAGCCAATATTTGAATTATGATTGATTTAGGTGGTAGCAGCGAATAAACTCTGTAGTGCCTAACTTTTCCTTTATATAGTGAACTATGTTGTTAGGTGTAAAGCCTGTAGGAAGATTTTTTACGATTGCGTATGTACCTCTAGAGAACCTTTTACCACTCAGACTATATTTCCGTTTGAAAAAATAAACATTTTCATTGTGAAACATAAAACTAACTCTGAGGTTTGCGACGATATTTTGACATGCAGGTTACCAGAAATTGAAGAACTTGCATATAATTGTACGTTTTAACAAAACGGTACACTTATGCGCACAATAAGGAGCACAGTAAATTATTTACGTGAAATTTGCACCTATTGTATAGAACTCCATAATTGGTCAACTAATAGCCCGGACCTAAACTCAGTGGACTGCACTACAGCTTTTGGGATTTACTAGAAAATATGATTTATTTAAACATCACGGTTAATAAGCTCAAGGCCAGGATCACTGAATATTGGAAAGAGTTTTCCCAAGATGTTTTTGTAGTATCCATACAGCAATGGCAGAGAAAATTACCAAAAGTGGTAAAAAATTAAGGTCATATATTGTTTCGTTTTCCTATCTCAATCCTTCGATATTACTGACTTGGGTAAAAAATCGATTTCGTTAAAATAAAAAAAATCTATTGCCAATATTCAAAAACAATATCTTTCGCAACGAGCTCAAAACTTAAATTCATTAAAATCAAGAATCTTTGGTCCACCCTGTAATATATTATACCAAAAAAACTATTCAAATCGGCTAAAAACCAAACAAGTAGTATTGCTTAATCCCTTACAGAAAATATATAGTATTAATTTATACCATTGTGAATAGCTTTTGTTACTTTATCGCAATCGAATTTTTGTAACGAATGAGCAGTTAATAATGGGAAATAACTCGATGAAAACTTAACAATCAATAACATAAGCAAAAGTTAAAAATTACTTTTTGCAGCCTCTTACACCATTCCTATGGTTGTAGGCTCTTCAACCGTGATGAAGATATCTAAGAACACCTACCCTATTTTTAAATAACATTTTGCTATTAATTTTTCCAGTACCTAGGAATAAAATCAAGGCACCTTTAACAAAATATGAACAGTAAAACAAGTAGGCTGGGTGTAACCATGTCAAAAGAGCGGTCTTTACTCGAAGTTCCATTTAAAATGGTTGTATTGATTTTAGAAGATACATTTTCAAGATTCCTTTTTGAATAAAAGCACTCCAGGGTTCATTCAATTATGGCGCGAAAAAGTTACTTCGTATGTTTCCCCAAAAAAAAAAAATGGAAGTTATCAACAATTAAAAAGTTCTTGATTCACCTTAGAGAAACGAATGGTTCATTGCAGATGAAGCCTGATTATGGCAGAAAGAGAACATCAAGGACTTCCAACAACATACAGCAAATGAAGAGAATGGTTGAAAACTTGCGAAGGGAGAAACATCTGTTAAACGTATCTTGAAATTAGATCTTAAATTAAAAGTATTTAAGAAGATGTCAACAGCTCCTGCCAAATTTCGTTTGCGAGAGCAAATACATAAAATTTGGTGTACCGATAAAAAATATTTACCTTAGGACAGCTTAAGAACCCCCAAAACAATAGGTTGGATTCAAGTGTTGCCGAAAAGAATAATATACCGTTAGAACACCTTTTAATTCCACGAGAGCATTTTTCTGTTTCAGCAATGGTGTAATTCTCGGAAAAATAACAATTTTCTTCGTGTTATAAAATTACTTCTGAGGTTTACTAAAAAGATATTTTGTCTACCAGAAATAGAAGACATTACTAATAATTGTGCCTTTCAGCAAGACGCAGATGTGCACAGGTCTAGAAGCACAATTAATTGCCTTCGGGAAAATTGATCCTACTTCATTCAATCTGAGAATTGGCCACCTAATATCCCGAAACTAAACTCTGTTGATTATACGATATGGGGTTTATTAGAATATTTGGTTTATTTAAATGCCACTATTACCACGGTTAAAGAGAGAAAATGGTATAAATTAATACTCTTTTCTGTAAGAGATAAGCAATACTACTTGTTTGGTTGACGCTCAATGATTCAATTTTATTTTAACAACGAACTCAAAAATGCAGCTTCACTGACTCAAAAAACTTTTGTCTACCCTGTAATTTTTGAAAACGCTAATCACAATTTTTTAAGGAAATCTTGTAGGTACAACATAAGAAATTATTCAAATCGGCTGAAAATTAAAAAACTTTTTAATAGGATAGTACAGGGTGTTCCTTTATAAAAGGACTTTTTTATCTGGTATTATAAAGACAAATGTCTTATACAAAAGTTGTAGGGTACTATAAGTATTTTTTAGGCAAATAATAATAATATATATAGGGTGGTGTGGAAAAACCCTGCGAAGAAGATTGTGTTTTTTTCTTATGGAACACCCTGTATCTTGTAAGCCTAGTTGATACACCTCGTTTTCCTGATTACGAATATATAGAGATTGTTACATTTATTTTAAATATTAACATCAGATAAACTATTTTCACAATAAACTCGGCTGGCGCGGCAGTAAGCCATGAATCGTCGACGCGCCTGTTTTGAACGCCACGTATTATATCTGACAACACTTTTGCCAAACGTGTCTTTAGAAGTTTAAAGTGAGTTATTCGGAGCAGGAAAAAATTTTAATTATAAAGCGCAGCAGAACATGGCGCAAAGATCGTGTTTACGATCATTTGGATTAATCTAATATTTATTATACGAGGAACTTATTGAATTTAGCCATTGGCTTTTTAGCAAAACATGTTAAATAATAAGATTTCTGCTCTTTCAGATTTATTATACATAAAATAAAAACTCATATTTCGTTAATGAAAGGAAAGTTTTATTTACAACAGTAATGTTTAAAAATTAGAATAATATATTATTATAGTAATATTTATAAATAAGAAGAAACTCACATTCAATTATTCAAATGCTTTGAGCAGAAATGTATGTTTTTCCTGTTTAAAATACCTGCAGTACTGAAACAGGACTCATCAGTCCACAGAATTCTGTTAAAGATGTTTGAATCCGTTTCGGATTGTTCCGATATATCTCTACAGAATCGCAAACGTTCTAGTTTGTTTGCTTCGGTTAAATGTTGAACTTTTCTCGGCTTGAATGGGTGAAAGTTATATTTTTTAATGTTCTATGTATTATACCAATACTTTTTTGTAGATCTTTAGCACCGTCTCGAATTGAATTGGCAGGAGTTTCTAGGAAAAAAAATAATAAAACTATGTATGTGGGGTAATTTGTTAAAAAGTTATAAATAATCATACCTTAGGATGGATAGGATATCTAATTCTATATCCTAATTAGTAGTAATGGTTGTTGTTGGCCTCTTGAAAGATTTACTCTCACTAAATCGTTCATATATTCGCCTAACTGTGTTTAAAGCAGGTATGCGCCTATTTCGATAACTAGTTATCTATTTCCGTTTAGCTGCACATCTATTTTTATTATTATTAATGTATAAAATATCAACTTTTTCTTGCTCCGAATAACTCATTTTAAACTACTAAGGACGCGTTTGGCAAAAGTTTTGTCAGATATACCTATTATGTGTCATTCGAAACAAGCGCTTCGACGATCCATGGAATAGTGCCGCGCCAGCCGAGTTTATTGTAAAAAATCGTTTTTCTGATGGTAATATTTAAAATAAATGTTACAAATTATATATATTTGCAATCAGGAAGCCGAGGTCTATCCATTAAGCCTACAAGATATAGGGTGTTCCATAAGAAAAAAACACAATCTTCTTCGTAGCACTTTTCCACACCAACCTGTATACATTAATATTACTTCCCTAAAAACTACTTATAGTACCCTACAACTTTTATATAAGACATTTGTCTCTATAGTACCAGACAAAAAAGTTAAAAGTGGGTTCCATTTATAATGGAATACCCAGTACACCTGCGCATACCTCAAGAAGTACAGGATGTCCCATTTTGGGTCCTTTTGTGGGGTATCTCCGTTATTTTTGTAGACAGAATGTTGAGGTTTTCACGAGAGTATTCTACGTTTTCGTAAAACTAAAGATACCGTTAACAAAATTTTCATAACCCTTTTAGATTTTAAGATACAGGGCAAAATTGAAAATTTTCCATTTTAAGGCACCCCTCGTATCTCAAGTATCAGATAACTTATCGAAAATGTGAAAACTGTTTCTTATATAACTTTTCCCGTAGAACTCAATTCCGGAATTAGTATACAGGCTCAGGTCAAAAAGCTATCGGACCCTACTTTTTTTTTTAATGGAATACCCTGTATATTTATAGACTCTAAATTTGTCTTTTTTTTACCTTTTCAAAAATATATAATAATATATATAACACGCTGACAATTTTCCGAAATTAAACGCATAATTGAATAGTAGGCTATGGCTATTGCATATGATAACAAACAAAAATAAATGTCAAATATTTGTCATCGGTTTTTGGATCGACTTTTTTTTATAGAGCAGTTTATAAACGTTCTTTTGGTATTTTTATTTAATTGATATTTATCAATTTTTTCGAATAATGGCAGCGTATGAAAATTATGAAAAATATAATATGCTGGTATGTTTTATACAGAGTAATGAAAATTCTGAAGAAACCTCAGAATTATATTTCCAAAGGTAAGTAAGCTATTATGGCTATGAAAATCTGTATTATCATTATAAGTTTTTGTTTGTTCGATATCCACGAAGAAGGCAACCGTTTTTTGAGATATTTGCTCGTTTAAAAGCAAATTTAGTTGAGTACGGATTATTTGTTCACCCGCATCCTAAAGAAATATAAGTATCATCCATACAAATTCAATATAATGCAACATTTGCATCCTGGCGACGCCGAGCGCTGGGCACTGTTTTGACAGTGACAGTGGTATTTGCAACAAATCGATGCTAACGATTTATTTGGCAGACTTGTTATCTGGTCAGACGAATGCTTTTTGAGGGAATTTTTAATCGTCACAATACCAGGAACTGGCATAGCGAAAATCAGCAAGGACGCTTTGGAGTGGGGTGTCATCTTTTATTTTGGGCAAACATATAGTTTATAGGATTTTTGAAGGAGGTCTTACAGCACGTAGATATCTAGAAATCCTTGAGGAAGTTATTCCAGAATTGCTCGAAAATATTCCATTATGATACGACGGCATAGCAGAACTTCGACAGGCAATTTATTTAGCCTTTCGAAATCTACGAATGAGACCAATGGTTCTTTTTAACGTCATTTAAAGAATTACAAAAATGTACCAACTTTACATTTAAAAAAATGGTCGTCAATTTAAACATCACCTTTAAAAAATTGTTTTTTCTTTTTTTAAATAATGTTATTTTTTTGTGTTTGTTATATTGTTACTTTATGCTATAAAACTGTTGTTACAAACTTACTGTTAAAAACTCTATTACTTTTATATAAGAAGATACCTATATGCAAGGTATCCAATTTTTCTTTAGCAATATGTGACTTTCAACTGTTTATTATTGTTATTCATGGCCTACTACATATTAAATTATGCATTCAATTTCAGAAAATTGTCATTTATTAGCGTCTTTCTGAGAAAAAGTGTATATATTTTTGAAAAGATAAAAAAAAGACAAATTTTATAGTTTATAAATATACGGGGTGTTTCATTTAAAAAATAAAGTAGGGTCCGATAACCTTTTGACTTGACCCTGTATACTAATTCCGAAGGCGGAATTGAGTTCTATGAGAAATGTTATACAAGAAACAGTTTTCACATTTTCGATAAGTTATCTGATAGTTGAGATACGAGGGGTGCCTGAAAATGCAACATTTTCAATTTAGCCCTGTGTATTAAAAACTAAAAGGGTTATGAAAATGTTGTCAACAGTATCTTTAGTTTTACGAGAGTAGCACGCTGTCGCGTAAACAGCAACTTTCTATCTATAAAAATATCGGAGCTACCCCGCAAAAGTACCCAAAATCGGACACCCTGTACATTCAATTATTTAAGGATTGAGCTGATTTTATTGTACTCCAGAACTAGTCATTTAACAATCCCGACCTAAACCCAGTTGACTACAGTATTTGGGGGTTTATTAAAAGATATGGTTCATTTAAACATAACTTTTAAGACGGTTGAGCAGCTCAATGCCAGTATCACAAAATGACACTAGTTTTCTCAAGATACTATTGTTGCTTCCATAGAGTAATGACGTAAGACACTACAGACAGTGGTAAACAATGAGGGACGTCATATTAATAAAGTATTTTTGTAAATCTTAATTTAATATATCTATTCGTTTTTTTTTCGTGTGAATCGGTTGATATTATTAAGGCAAATATTGACTAGTAAAAAAATACGATTATGAAGTAATAATAAACTTTAATGCCAATGTTAAAAAATATTATCTTTTTCCGGAAGATCCCAAATAATACTACCTAATTTCGTGAAAGTCAAAAACTAAATTATATTTTTACGACTTCAAAAACATGGAATCATTAACATCAAAATATTTTTGGTCCATTGTATAACTTTTTAGAATAAAAGCTAAAATTGCGTTGAGAACTGTTGTATCTATATTATACCAAAAAATAATTTAAATCCAGTGGAAACTAAAAAAGTTATTAAGGTGTAAAAAAGGGTCTACTTTAATTTGGCCCACCGTGTTGAATATCAAGTCCGGAGAAAATTGAATCGATATTTGGGATGGCAAATTATGAGGAAAGACCATGAACCAATCTTAACGCGGGAAGCAGAAATGATAAAATCCCTGGTCCTCTAAATGCTTATCGCAGCATCGAGTACTCCTTAATACAAAAACAATCTGGCGAATGGAAATATCAACTCTTCAAGTTATGAATAGTCTACGCACATTTATGCAAGTTAGTTTTTATAAAACATTAAGTTTTACACTTTATGGATTAATACCTAATTGTTGAAAGTTTTTATAAAACATTAAGTTTTACACTTTATGGATTAATACCTAATTGTTGAATTTTATTTCGAATCTATGTTACAATTAAATCATATACTTGATCGAGGTGTTATTCTTTTTCTCAGTAAACCTTCCAGCTGTCGTCTTTCACGCGAAAGTTCTAATGTTGTTTAGTTTTCAGGATCGTATAGTAGCCGATTAAGATATTGGGTACAAGTAAAACATCGAATCTGTATGTTGTGAAAGTTTTTATAAGTTTAAAAACAATACTTTCAATGTAAACTATTAACTCATAATGAGTTACAGCCATAAACATTTGCTCAATTGGTCGCGCACAGTCCACTTAGTTTTTTTGATTTTAGGAGTGATTGTACCTTTATAATTTTTTTTTCAAATTTGGTATGGTGTTTTATGATCGCGTATATTATTAAATAATTATAGTTATTAATTGGGTAAAATAAATAAATATGATTTATATATATTTTGTACATCTAATTGTTGAATAATTTTAATTTTTTCGAATCTCAAGACTGACAATGAAAATATCCAATAGTTTCATTCACATAGACCCTTACACTATTTTATTTACTTATACATAAGTGGTGGAACATAATACTAAGAAATTAAAAAATATATAGCTGTTTGTTTTATTGATAAGTAAAATGGACCAAACTAGATAGATTATTTTTGAATCTATGATTTTTATGAATAAGTGCCCAGACAGGAAATTATCGAACATCATGTAAATATTATATTGGGTAATATAAGGCATACATTTCATCAGGAACATATTTTCATGCATTTTATTGCTTGACAATACATAAAAAAAAAACAAGATTTGATTTTTGCGCCTGGTTCCATATAATAATTAAAAGTGAAGCATTTTTTGAAAAATGTGTTACCGGAATCGTTGAATCTGCATATGCGCAAACCATGTTGTCAAAAGTTAATTTTGTCCACAAATTCAGGAAAATGTTACATATTAAAATACGAAAACAATACTATTCCTACGATTTCATATCTTGAATACTGAAATTTACAATTAATATTCGTTAGAAATCAATATTTATGTACAAGGAAACGTTATATAAGTAGTTAAAATAGGGGAGCGCCTCCTCCTCCTCCTCTTCCTCTTTCTCATGTCCCTGATTCTTATCTTCCTCCCCTTTTATTCTCATTCGCATCATATTTTTAATTTTTTCTCTTTGTCCTCCCACATTTGATTTTGCATTCTTAAGTCTTATAAATAGGTGCATCAAGATCATTTTAGTATGCTAAGGTACGAGTGACTGTTAAAAGAAAAAAAATCTGTTGAATAAATCTATTAATAATATTAAAATTAAAATGAGTGAATCAGTCCAAATCGATCCATTCCGCTTCAGACAATTAGCCTCGAAGAAATTATACCAGGAGTTCGAGAAGAAACTATACCATTAGTTCGAGAAGAAGAAAATGGGATTGTTTTAAAAAATTTGAACAAAACTGAGAGTGAAGAGAAAAAAGTGTTTTGTGCTATTTGTTTTGAAATAACCGAATATTATGATTCATGTAGACCAAATACATGTTCCCACATTTTTTGTTTAAAATGTATTTTAAGATGGAATGATGAAAATTGTTGTTCTATAATGGTAAACAATTGTCCTGTATGTCGCACTAGATATTACTATTTGGTACAAATCTTCAAAGATGTAATTAGACATCATTTTGTTGTAGTTTTAAAAAGAGGATAATATTTTTCATAATTTGTGTTTGTGAAAACTCTGGTCAAATAAATTTGTAAAAAGTAAATGTAATATATATATATATATATATAAATTGACACACAGTTTTTCCTTTTCCTATATTGAAACGACAATATTCTTTAAGTGTTTTAATACATACTAATTTGTTATGGTTTGACATTTAATACTAATAATAATATATTAATATATTTTTTTCCTTTTCCTATATTAAAACAACAATGTTCTAAGAAGTTTTTTAATACATACTAATTTTCACATTACATAATAAAACAATTGTTATGGTTTAACATTTTTAAAATAAACAGTGGAAATTAAAAGTTATTATTTTTTAATTATACTTATAATATTAATATAATTTGCAGGTAATTGAATACAGAAACAAGCGTTAACAAAATTCTATCCTAATATATGAGCGCCTATAGTGGCAGTTTACATAATCTACACATACTTTTTACATATGATTAGCTATTTCATTTTTCGTTCTTGTTGCAATAAAAAAAATAGAGGGTCAGATGTTAGAATAAAAAGAAGTATTTTGCATATAGCACTGAAAATATATAACCGCTTATAGTAACAGTTTGACATTTTTTAAAATTAATATTGTTGACGTATTCTACTTATTATCTTTACAATTTATGTTTAAAATTAATATTTTTGACATTATCTACCCATTACGTTTATAACCTATATTTAAAATTAATATTGTTGAAATAATCTACACATCACCTTTACAAACTATGTTTAATATTAATATTTAACGACATAATCTTCTATCTCTTTTTTTTTCATTTTTATTGCAGTAAAAGCAAGCATGTTCAGGAATTAGTAGAAAAAGATGTATCCTACAAATAGCACAATGTAAATCAGAAGCACTAACAACATAAGCTCTTTTGTAGTGGCAGCTCACATGATCGGACTCCCCTCTCCGTAAATATCTCATGTGAATTGCACTACAAGGAAGGCAAATAGCAAATGTTCCTAGTCTTCGACTTTCAATTTTAGTTTAGCTTTGTATAACACATACATCTTTTTCTTCAAAATTATTAAATAATTCACTAGCCCTAAACTTGCTTACTTTTACGTCAGCCTCGGTTCCTAAATTTAGCAGTTGCCCATCCATGTCCACTCCTTCGTCAATTTCCTGATCATCTTCCTCCTCCTCTTCTTCCTCCTCCTCTTTTTCTTCCTCCTCAATATAATTAATGTCGATGTTAAACAAGAATGATCTTCTAACAAGCCTAGATGATTTGTCCAAAAATGAATGTTTATAACTGATGGAATCGCCTTCCAAGTTAATAAAAATTTCTTCTCTTTCTTCAATTTGAGCGGCGATCTCCATATTATTTTCTTCAATTTGTGCAGCGTTTCCAATCATATTTTCTGCCATCGTTAGGAGCTTTAGATTTAGATAGATATATTTGATAAAAAAAAAAATTTGGTTATAAGTTATAAATAATAGCGACAACTGATATTACAGCGAATGATACTGTATGATCACCGAGTGGTTGTTCTGAAGTATATATCCCATCGACCACCACTTTCACTACCTGCGTGATATCATTCTCAGATCCAACAGAGTTGTTTTTTTTTTCCACTGTCCTTTTTCCTGTCACTTTACCTCGGGGGAAAGGGGGCAAGGGGGGCTTCGCCCTTCTCCCCGCTCCGCCAACCCCCTATAAGGAGGAGACCTCCCTTAACCCCCCCCCCACCCTCACCCCATCTTCTTTCTCTCCCTTCCTTCTTTCTCCTTTTTTATTTTACTCCTTTTTCCTTCCTTCTCCTTTTTCCTTCCTACTCCTTTTTTTTACTTTCTTCTTTTTTAATCTAACCTAACCTAACCTAAGATCCCCCTTAATCCCCCACCCTCACCCCATCTTCTTTCTCTCCCTTCCTTCTTTCTCCTTTTTTCTTTTTCTTCTTTTTCCTTCCTTCTCCCTTTTCCTTCCTTCTCCTTTTTTCTTCCTACTCCTTTTTGTTCCTTTCTTCTTTTTTAACCTAACCTAACCTAAGATCCCCCTTCTCTCCCTTCCTTCTTTCTCCTTTTTTTCTCTCCCTTCCTTCTTTCTCCTTTTTTCTTTTTCTTCTTTTTCTCTCCCTTCCTTTTTTCTCCTCTTTTCTTTTTCATTCCTTCTCATTTTTCCTTCCTTCTCCTTTTTCCTTTCTTCTCCTTTTTGTCATTTCTTCTTTTTTAACCTAACCTAACCTAACTTAACTTAACCTAACCTAACTTAAACTAACTTAACCTGAAAAGGGTAGCCTGTAATTGGGGAGCCGGGATTTGAGTCTCGGGAATTCAGGGGTCCGGGGGGAGGAGAGGGGAGGGGAAGGGAGGGGGTACGCTCGTTGCTCGGCTTGGGAAAGTGGTTGTCGTTCAACTTTAAGTAGGACATATGTGATCAACTTTTTCATATAAAATCGCCTCAGCGAAGAGACGAATGCAATTGATTTCTGCATTCACACTGTGCAGGGCTCGCGAGTTTTCGGGTGTTTTCATTGTGTCTATTTGGTAATTTTTTAATTTTTATTTATATTTCTAACATTTTTAGTTGGCAAAATTTAATTCTTATTTATATTGGTGACATTTTTATTTATATTTGGGACACTTTTATTTGGTATTTTATTTGTTATTACGATTTTTTTCATAATGGACAATTTTTTGGCATCGAGTAGCAAAATAATTGAGAATGACTTTGACTTATACACATGTACTCAAATGCAAAATTTTGCAAACCAACAAAACAATGAAACAGACGTATTTACAACTAGTCAACAACAAACTATTCAGGACTTGAATGAAATTATTTACAATAGCCAAGTTCAGAATAATGCCAACAAACACAACAACGAAACATATTTATTTACAGCTACTCAACAACAAACTCTTGTCGATCTTAATGACATTATTGACAACAAAACGGACTTTATTACAACAAAAACTAAACAAACTCTTGAAGAACTGAACGACATTGACGAAAATCAATTCGAAAATTCTAGCTATGAGGATATTGTTTGTTTTCAAAAATCTAATCCAAATTATTTAACATTAAAATCGCCAATTAATTCTCCGAGACCAATTTGCTCTCCCTTTTTGTTTAGTGAAAATTCTGATTCGGAAGAAGAAATTGATCAAAATTTAAGTTCGGCTATATCTCCTATTAATTCACCATATGATATTGTAAATTCTGATTCGCAAGAAAAACAAATTGAAGCAAATTTAACTTCGGATATTTCTCTTAATAATTCACCAGTTGAGCAAAATTCAAATTCGAAACCATCATTTATTATTAAAAAAAAATTAAAATTAATAAAAAAAATAAAAAACAAGTAGCAAAGCTTAAGTGTTTGGGTTTCGCTATTCAAAATTTAACTGATTTGATCACAATTAAACAGGGAGACGCAAGTACGGTGAATTATGTTAAACAGGCCTTTGACAAATTAGTTGACTAATTTGAAGAAATGGATTCATAAAGTGAATTAATTTCTATTGCTTTTTTCAAAATTTGACTATAACTAAATAAAAATGCACAATATTAATTTTACTATTATTATGCAGAAAACTTCAAAAATGCAATTGCTTTTTTCAAAATTTGACTATAACCAAATAAAAATGCACAATATTTTCATTATTATTATCTAGAAAACTTCAAAAATGCATAACTGTGTAACATGTAATAAAGTCTTCACTAGAAAGGATAATTTATTGCGACATATTAAAAAACATGTTTGCGGAAATTCCACAACACTCACTAGTTGGTTGAAACAACCAAAGCTTATTAAAGGTAAGAACATTTTATTTTGACTTATCCGTTTCGAGGTCATGAACTATTCCATAATAATGGTCAAATTTATGTTGTGTATCTTTCACACCCTCATCAATATATGATTTGGGTAATTCATGAAAATCTGCTAAGTAATCTTTATATGACGGTGTACCAACATAGGTTTGAATTGTTTTTCTAGTTTGTTCCAATATGTCTGACAAGTTTAAATTTGTTGTTGTGTCACTAGAAAGATCTGAAGTTTCCGCTATAACAGTTGATGTCAATGGTTGTACTACAGAAGAGGAAGAAGTGATACTACTGTCATCTAAAAATGTTGGTAGTTCTGTGGGGAGTAACGGAGTTTTTCCTGTTTTCTGAGTTTCGTCGGAGTTGATGTTTTATAAAGCTTTGTAGGTGTTTTGAATTCTTCATACTTTGAAACTCTTTCTTCTTTTAAATCGAATGGTTCGGATTTACCAATATTTGAAATTAGCTGTTTAAGAGGTTGTGTTATTGATCTATAAGTTTGTTCTAATTCAGACTGAGCGGTAGAAGTAGCTAATTTCAAGCTTCGATATTTCTGCTTCACGGCTTGTCTCGATTTTATTAATTTTCTAGCTAAACGTTTATCCATGCTGTACAAGTTTTAAATGAAATAAAACTGCAAATTTTTCACTTTTATAAATATATAAAGGAATCAAATTTACTCCTGTATCTGCCTTCACAATCTTTGTCAATTACAAGAAAGCCATATGGATCCATCCAACAGTTAGCACAAATATTTTTAAACTGATCAAATGTCATATCCAATATACAGTGGTCGTTATATATATGTTTTAAACTCAAACAGTCCTGTTTAAATAAAATTAATAAGTTGAAATTTTCTCGAATTAGACGTTTAAGGATTGAGGAATATCCTTGAAAAATAAAAAAACAATCAGTGTTTCTATGCCTTCCATGCGTGAAATAGTCCCTAATAATAGATTGATTATGACAAGGAATATCGTCAAAAATGATAACGGAATTTGGCTTTATCTCATGAGGTGAAATAATGTTCTCATCGCTATCGTATTCAAAGTATCCAATTTTTTTCATAGGCTTTAACAACTTTCTTAAATATTTTGGTTGATCTAATGACTTTGAATAAACATAGACATTTTCAAACCTAATTCCATTAGGATGCTCGAGCAGTGTAAGCAAAACGTTGGTTTTACCGCTACCACTGCAACCAACTATGAGTCCTCTTTTTGAACCACCGCAAAATAAGTCACCATGCTTTCTCAACTGTTTACTTAAAATTTTTTCGTCATGATTATTTACTGGTAAAGAGAATTTTTGTTTTACAGTCCTCATTCTTAATCACACTAGTAAATATTTTTAGCTGTATACCAGAAAAATGTCAATGTGTTTTTAGTATAAAAAGAACTTCAATGACTGTGGGTCGGCATAAGTTGAAAAAAACTATCAAAAGACGTAATAGAAAAGGCTCTGGTTTAGTAAATAAATTAATTAATAAACTACCCTTCGAAGTTCATATACCAGGATATAATTATTGTGGTCCAGGCACCAACTTGGAGAAAAGATTAACTAGAGGTGACGTTGGTTTAAATCCATTGGATTCCGCTTGTAAAGAACACGATATATCATACTCTCAGACTGAAGATTTATCAAGAAGACACATATCTGACCAAATATTAGAAAAAAAAGCCTGGGATAGGGTAAAAGCTAAGGATTCTTCTATTGGTGAAAAAAATGCAGCTCTAAGTGTTGCAGGAATAATGAAGGGTAAAAGAAAGTTCGGTTTGGGATTTAAAGATAAAAAAGGGGGTAAACTTAAATCGAGAAAAAAACGTATCATTCGAACACCCAAAAAAGTTGGAGAATTTCTACCTCTTTTGTTTCCCATTCTTGGCGCCCTGGGTGCACTAGGTGGAGGCGCGGCAGGAATTGCTAAGGCAGTAAATGATGCTAAAGCAGCTAAACAGCAACTAGAAGAAATACATAGGCATAATATTGCAATGGAAAATGCTTCTAAAGAAGGCAAAGGATTATATATTAGACCATATAAAGGAAAAGGACTATTTATTAGACCTTATAAAGGAGGATCAGTCAAAATGAAAGCAATCAGACAAAAAAAAACTCAAAATAAGTTTTCCAAAAAGAGCACTTACGAACAATGATATTATTAAATATGTAAAGCTGTTAAAAATAACTGGCTTTAGAGGTGTTTTTATGCTCGATGAACTTCCAAAAAAAATTAATCTGAAAGAGTGTGGTATTGTAAATTTGGATAAAAAACAAAATAAAGGATCTCATTGGACTGCTTATATTAAAAATAATAAAAATGTAATATATTTTGATAGTTATGGAAATTTAAAACCACCTTTTGAACTTCTCAAATATTTTAATTCGAATGGCAAAGTGGATGTATTTTATTCTTATGAAAACAAACAAAAATTTAATTCATATAACTGTGGTCAACTATCCCTAAAATTTTTGCAAAAAAATATATAAACTCATTATTTGTTGTAATATCTCATTCATAAATAAACTGCCATGTCCACCACAATTGCCATATCAGGAAACAGTTCTGTTTTGTCTGCTGATTTTAATCCGCCCATATATTTAGAGGATGAAAACAATATTACCTGGGTTTAGCTGATTTTGAAACGTTTATGACTATTCCCAATATAAAAGAAGGATATAATCAATTTTATATAGATAATAAAGTAGTTGTTATTCCCGACGGAACTTATGACATTACAGATATAGAAACATACATAAGAGAAAGTATAGAAGATTTATTTCCGAATGAAAAATTTTTTTTTTCTTTTAAAAGCAAATGTTAACACTCTAAAAACTTTTTTAATGTGTAGTAGAAAAATTGTTTACCAAGGAAGATTCGATAGGAAAAATGTTGGGTTTTAATAGCAGGATACTAAAAGCTATGAAAGAGGAAGAACCAGATAATGTTGCAAAAATAACTAAGGTGAATGCTATTTGTATTGATTGTAATATTTGTGTCGGTTCTTACAATAATGGTAAACCTGTTCATATTATTCACCAGTTTTATCCAACTGTAGCTCCAGGCTATAAAATAGTGGAATCTCCTTTGCCCATTTTGTATTTTCCAGTTAGCGTCAAAGCAATTAACAATATAACCGTTAAAATAGTTGATCAAGACGGAGAACTTATCAGTTTTAGAGGAGAAACTATAACAGTAAGGTTACATTTACAAGGTAGTGACATATAAAATGGTTGTTAGATATAATAGAGCCTTTGGAATGAGACTTGCACCTACCACTATCAACAAAGTAAAAACTTATAAAAAGAAAAAGACTAAACAACAGTTCAGTATCAAATCCAACACCAACAAGTTAAGACGAGATAATCGTAAATTTCTCACATCTTTGGGTTTCACTGTTTTAAAATAATGAACATATTAAACGTAAACGAAAGGCTTTATGTAGACAATTCCATCGTTAGTTCAGAGCTTCACACATATCAACCATATATTTCTTCAAAATTCAATTACAATGATGAAATAAGGATCCCAATTCAAGAACTCGATGCTTACACTCTACCATCAGATAGTTTACTTTATATGGAAGGAAAATTAACTAATACAGAAGATAAATATAAGAAAGAGTTGCTATTTATTAACAATGGTATAGCCTTTTTGTTCAGAGAAATCCGCTATGAACTAAACGGAATTACTATAGATTCAATAAGAAATGTTGGATTAGCATCAACCTTAAAAAGCTACCTTTCCCACAATACCAACGAAAGCTTAAAACTGGAAAATGCAGGTTGGTTTCCACATCGAAAAGAAGGTGATAAAATTTTAGTTGATAATGATGAAAAATTCTCCGTATCCATACCACTAAAAATGCTTTTAGGATTTTTTGAGGATTACAGAAAAATTATTATGAATATGAAACAGGAATTAGTTCTTATTAGATCAACTGATGATTTAGATGGTGTTATATTCAAAGAAGATCCGGCACACCCCGTTAGTTCTCCTGACACTCCATTGGTTACTTTCGATAAAATTTATTGGAAAGTTCCTCACATTCTAGTTGATATGCCACAACAACTTGCTCTATCAAAAATATTAGAATCAAATAAAGATATATTGATAGGATTTAGGAGTTGGGAACTTGTTGAATATTCTTCTCTAACCGAAACAACCCGTCACACATGGCCGGTAAAAACAACTAGTAAACTAGAAGCTCCTCGTCATGTTGTGATTGGCTTTCAAGAAAACAGAAAAGGGAAAATTGCTAAAGATATGAGTAAATTTGACAATATTACCTTGTCAAATATTAGAGTATTTTTAAATTCTGAAAGATATCCTTATCACGATTTGTACTTAAATTTCGAAGAAAACAAATTTTCTGCTTTATACGAAATGCTTGCCAACTTTAGACAGTCTTACTATGGTGTTCCAAATGAACCCATTTTTAATCCTGAACAATTTAAAAACATTAGTCCTATTACACATATTGATTGCTCCCATCAAAAAGAAACAATTCAAACGGGATCCGTAGTAATGAGAATTGAATTTGAGACACACAATGCAATTAAAAAAGATACTTCTGCTTATTGTCTTATTTTACATGACAAATTATTTAGCTACAACCCTCTTACTAAAATTGTGAAACAATTATAAACTTTATCCCCACTCTTTTCATACTTCGATTTAATTTAAAGGCATTTTCAAAAGCTTTTAGTTTTAGTCATGACATCAAAACTACAACAACAAATTGAAAAATTTATTTTTAAAATTAATCAACTGAAAGAAGAAATTGCAAATTATTCAAGTAAAAAAATTCTCATTAAAAAATTTGCTGCTTTGAAAATATGAGATTGGTTACGGATATTCAAGGATTCAAGGATGAAAAAAATAAATTTATACCAAAAGAGCTTGCAGCTTTTGATGGTTATGAAATGACTCATTACATTTTTAAAAAGCCTTTTCCAATGGAGTTTCTTTCACCTGATTGTCACAACCAGGCGGTATGGCTAATAATGGATTTACTCCATTACATCATTTCCCAAAAATAATTGAAACACTTACGAAGAAAGCAGATTTTGTTTTTGTAAAAGGAACCGAAAAAAAGGATTTTATAGAGAAATATTCTAAAAAGCCTGTGATTGAAATAGATGAACAACCAGCGCTAAAGCTAATGGAACCAAAATGCTTCTATCATTTAAAATCACCTTGTATGTTTGCTTTGACAAATGTGTTATTTTTATATGACAATTGTTTTATGAATGAATAAAAATATAAAAAAACTTAATTACATTTTTACTTTGCATTAACTAACCATGATTTAATACAATTAATATGATACCTTAAATCTAATTTTCTAAATTCATTTAAAAGTTCACACTTATTTTTATATTTTAAATAATCATTACAAAATTTAGCAGCTAATTTACATTGTTCCAATCGATCTATATTCTTAACGTATGCTGACAAATCTTGTGCCTCTGCGTCTTCTTCGCCTACAATTGATAAATATTGGAAGTATGCAGCAGATATAATAAACTCTTCATACATTTCAGTAACCACTTGCTCCATTGTGAATATTATTAAATTTCTTCTTCCTTCTCAATTTCTTGAAGAATAGTATCCTCGTCAATAAATTGCTTCAAGTCTTTTAAATAGTAACCAAAGCCAATATCTTTTAGATCTCGAATAAGTTGAAAAACATTTAATGTTTCAAAGTATTTGTTGCAACAGAGGGCAGCCTTTACGAATTCCGCAGCTTGATTATAATAAAAGTCTATCCACTCCGGACCACTTGCCATAGAATATGAGAAATAGGTTTTTGAAAGATTACTAAATTTTTCCTCTAATAATTTAACTGCAATCAGCAACTCAGCCATTTAATTTATTTAACATAATATCTTAAATATGTGGGGGGACGTCTCTTGCGAATAGGATTAACTTTTCTTGATGATACCTGTTTTTTATCTTCGTATAATTGAAACCTCTTTTGGGGTGCAATAATAGCAGGTATAAATTGGCAATCTTCTCCTATAAATTCTAATAGGTGGCTTAATTCTCCTACAAAGTATGATTTCCCAAATGTATTGAAAAACGAAATAAGGCTTATAATTCCTTCTAAATAATCATCACAACAGTCAATTGCTTCCAAATAATCTCGTTTCAGTGGATAAAACAGCTTGGTGTATTCATCTTTCGAAATCACTTCAAAGAATTTGAGATATTTAACTTTTAACTGTCTGATAGATGTAGCTAATTTTTCGCGATCACACATAATTCACTTATTACTTGACACATTTTTTCTTTTTTGTTTTATACACAATTGGTGGGAAAATTCAAAAATAACTTTTTACGCAACTCGAGCACAGCTTAGTAAATGTGCCTCAGCATACTAAAATGATCTTGATGCACCTATTTATAAGACTTAAGAATGCAAAATCAAATGTGGGAGGACAAAGAGAAAAAATTAAAAATATGATGCGAATGAGAATAAAAGGGGA
Organism: Kuschelorhynchus macadamiae; assembly: GCA_030620095.1. Lineage (NCBI taxonomy): Eukaryota > Metazoa > Arthropoda > Insecta > Coleoptera > Curculionidae > Kuschelorhynchus > Kuschelorhynchus macadamiae. Next base: position 194,965 of record JAUTXW010001395.1, read on the forward strand.
GGAAGATAAGAATGAGGGACATGAGAGAGAGGAAGAGGAGGAGGAGGAGGCGCTCCCCTATTTTAACTACTTATATAGGTACTTATTATTAAATGAACTTCAACCGTTCTAAACAGATATACAACATTCGGCACGTCTCACACAAGCGGAAATTAAAAAAAGTTTGGCCAAAACCCAATAATATCAGACTGGTCCAAACAAGATAAAAATGTTATTATATTATTTAATGATAACCATAGTAGGCTATGACAATGTGACGCTCAAATAAAAATAACAATTGTTTTTGTTTTGACATGTCAAACTTACCAGTTGTAATGCGTATATTAAACCACTGAATTTTTCTTGACGTAGTGTCCAAGTAAATTAATTTTTTTAACAGTTGTGTGATAAGTAATAAGTTACATAACATGGAGGCAGACTGCCAAGGTATGTATTTTATTATTTTAATGAAAAATATATTTTACGTTGTCCCTTTATTTTAAATTATGCAGATGTAAAAATATTATTTTTTTTTGTTTTAAATCATTCATTATCATAAGGTCACGACTAAAAAAGTATCAACTTCAAAAAACTTCTTTGATTTCGGCAGCTTTTATGAAAAGGTGCATATAATAGCTAAACAATCAAATATTTTTTGCCTGCTAGTTTTTAGCTCTAGATTAAAAATTTGGTAGTCATCTTAACTAGTACAATAGAATTTAAAGAGTTTGTTTTTTAATAGGTTACACGTTATACAGGGTGTTTCTTAAGAACGTTAAAAAAAATTACGGCATATTCTTGAGTCAATTTTAAGTAAAAAAGTGTATATAAATAATATGGATCCGCAAATGTTTCGTTTCCGATATACAGGGTGTTGAAAATGAATGTTGAACAAATGTACCTTTTTGCTTAGTAAATATGTAAAAATAAGATTTATTCATAAAAAACTCAGAAGTTTGCCGACAAATAGACTAGGTGCTGCAAAAATATCAATACCTAATTTATAATTTTTAATAATACCATTCCTTATTATATAAAATAATACAATAAGACTATTCTTTTTAATTTCAGCTATTACGAAAATTTACAATTTTTATTTTTTTTGCTATGTTACTACAATCCTTAGTACAAAAAAAAGTTTTTCGAAATTTTGAAAATGTTTTGAAATTTTACATTTTTTGAAAATTTCAGTTTTTTTATATATCAACCTGTAGCTTTTTAACAGTTTATCTAACACACATTTTTTTTTAATAGGGCATCATTCGTGTTTCATTTTTCTAAAGCCCACAGTGTGCATGAGTTATACAAAGTGGCCAGAAATTAATTTTAGACTAGTTAGTGTCATAGGATAACTATATTTTATTGGAGTACATTTCAACGCCAGGGAATATAGCCACTTAAATTTGTTTGTTTTTAATTTCTCTAGCTATATAAAAAAAATAGGTGTTTCTATTGGAGCCAAAAATGCAAATACATTTAGGTTTGATTCTTAAGTCACCTGCCATGTTTTAAAATTCACAAAATTAATTTTTAATTATATTTTGATATACAAGGTGTACATAGATTTTTAGTATACTATGATTAATATTAATAATGAGAGTTAATACATTTTAGGAAAATCTAAAGGGCCTTATTTTTTTCTGGATTGCGACTCATTTAACTATTTCGAACTTTTTACTATACAGCCACTAGACATTTGTACAACAAAGCCAAATTCCTCATTCGGTTCGTTCCGTCATAGGCGCTAAAATAATAACGCGTGTTGACAAACGAGATCGTAACTTTCAAAACATCTTGTTCTTTTGCAATTTTACTAAGAATTTTAGTAAAGTAAGAAGAAGTAAGAAGTTTTTTTGCAATTTTACTAAGAATTTTAGTAATGTAGCAAACTATAATGAAATTTTTATTTTTAAATTTGCATAGTGTTGACTCTTATTGTACACCCAAATGAACAAGTTTTACGTTTAAATTGGTGAATAACCAATTTGCAACAATTTTCTAAAAACCGCAACTTAATATTCGTTTCTCGTGACGAAAATATTACATTTTAAATTTCCTTTAAACATTCGCCTGCCCCACTTATTATTTTGTCCAGCAGTTCAGTTTGGCAATTTTTTATATATTAGTATAGTACTATATTTTAAACCAAAACTGTATACATTTATAAGAAACAAAATGAATAATTACCAATAATCGTTGCAATTTCTATCTCAAAAAATAAACGAGCCGTGAATGATTATACTTTTCAGACTAGGGCATAAATATATTGTTGAAAATATGAATCTATTTTTATTTACCAAATTCTTGTTTTAGTTATTAGGATGCTAAGGGCCGAATTTAAAGGTGATGAAGCCCCGGTGCAATGAAGTCGTGGTAGCCTCAAAATTAGTTTGAATGTACAGGTAAAACGGAGTGCAGCGTGTTTCACTATAAATGGACCCCCTTTAACTTCTTTTTCTGATTTTATGGAAAAGTTTTTTTGCATACAGGGTGTCGCCAGACAAGATCAGCAAATAAATTCAAATGGAACAACCTATGTACGGTATGCTTAAATTATAGAGCTAATCTTTTTGATTTCGAATATATAGTTTGTTGTACTTATTTTAAATAACGTTAAAAGATGCATTTTTATACGTATTAGGGAATAACAACTTTAACAACTAAAATAAAACAAAATTAAACAGATTTATTATCATTGTTGACATTCTTTGGGACACTGTTCATCTATATACAAAGACGATTTCTGTTTTGTATATGTTCTTTTAACATTTCGATGGATGATATTCTCTTGGATAGATATTATTTTACAAATAACCCCATAAAAAAGTATCAAGGAGAGTTAGGTCTGGACTGTTCGGCCGCAACCTAATTGTTCAATTTTTCCCAATCCAGGTTTCATATCTTTCATCTTGTTGGAAAACAATTCTTTGCGTTTCATTTAAAGGTAAATCTTCGACAATCGATATCAAGGTAGAGCTATACCAGTCAGCGAATAGTCAAAAAAAAAAATTAAGACAAAATCCTATTATTTTTTATCCCACGCTACACATTTAGATACAGATTGGCGGCGATAACTTTTACTTCTAAAAACTGTGCGGGTTTGTTGGTTGGACAATAATGCATGTTTTTTTCTATTTCGAGATTCTACCGTACTAGAACTGGATTCATTAGACCTCAATAAATTGTTAAAAAAATTTGGATCCAGCTCAAGTCGATCAGGAAGCTGCAAAATTCCAAACGTTTTTGCTTGTTAGCTTGTGTTAAATATGGAAACTATGTCAGCTAAAACGGGTGGAATTTATGTTTCTTCAAGGTAATACGAATTTTTGCAATATTTTTTTGAAGATTTTCGGCGCAATTTTTTATGGACTTTGCAGGATATTCTAAATTAATAATAAAACTATACTATAGCGTGTAGTGCGCTATGATGCTAGACGTACAAAATCATATGCAAAATTTTAACTCACCAATTCATTTTAGGCCAATCATGTAAAGAAAATAGGTAAATATTAACATTCTCCTTTTATGGGCTTTCTAACGGGCATTTAAAAGTTATTTACAAAAATGTATTTTTTAAATTTTAAAATAAATCATACGTTACAGAAGGTAAAAATAAAAATACCACAAAAATGTACAATCTCAACACTGCTATTCAAAAGTTGCAATTTTAAAATCATAAATTGATAAACAAACAATTACGTATCGATGCTTTAAAGGATAAAGGTCATAAGTGACAATTTTGGTCAAGAATTAGTTTTTAACAAGGTTGAAATCAGTATTCTGCGTCGAATAAGCTGGGTTACTAGGATGAATTGTTCCTCGCTTAAGTCAACGGCAATTCCAAGAACATGTTGCTTATTATTATTAAGCTTTCAAGCGTCGATATTAGGGAAATGTCCAAATATGTAAAAAACAGTTTTAGAATTTAATCTATTTACATGTACACACGGTATATCGAAAATCAACATGTTGCTTATTATTATTAAGCTTTCAAGCGTCGATATTGTTCGGGAAATGTCCAAATATGTAAAAAACACTTAGAATTTAATCTAATTACATGTACACACGGTATATCGAAAATCAATCTAAATAAATTTCCACCCCCGGCTAAAATACTATTTCACGCTTCAAATATATAAAATTTCCGAACATCATATAATACGTACGGTAAAAATAAGAGTTACACTAAATAGTAGACACAGTGGTTGCCTCTATTATAGCCAGTAGTAGGCTTATATTTGTTATATTGAGTACAAGCTAAGTGGTTCTGAAGCCAAAAAATTGTTTGTTGTATACAGTGCGACAAACTTTTTAGTTCGGCACCAAAGAGTGTTTTTTATTGGGCCCAATAGAGGCTAATTTGTTGATTTTATAACCAGTCGAAGGTTTTTTTTAACAGTCAAGTTATATTACTTGTTACTTATACAGCATTAAATAACTTAAAAGGGCCTTGTAATTGCCAGTGCAAGAAGGAGAAGTATAATAGTTTAGCAGAGAAAAAGTAAGACCTTTGCTAATTACAACTAGTGTGACCCTTCCCTTTCTAGTGAAATTGTTAAGATTATCTTGGTCGCTAATTATAATAATTCATTGTCGATTATTCATGATATTAATTTAAATTATATATTTAAGTTAATATAAAGTTAATTTAATTGTGTGAAAGTTGTTTAGGTTTAAGATTTTGACAATATATCATATTTGCATTTAACTGATACATTACATAGATAAAAAAGCTCTTTCGTATTTTGCATTATTCTCGTATCTATCACAGTTTTCGACTTATTTGCAATAATCGATGCATTGCATCGATGGCATGTAGGCGAAATTAAGCAAAAAATTAAGAAAGGGGCTTTATTTTAAATCAACCGACATGATAATGAACAATAAGATAAAATTATTAAAGTTAAATTAAAAATAAAAAAAAATTATAAAAGTTGTTGAAAATATCCGCCTCTTGATAGAATGCAAGAATCAAGTCTTCGCCTCATGGACTGACGGACTCTGTCAAATATTCCAGTATTGCGAATGATGTCGCATGAAGCTGTTATTCTGTTTCTTAAATCTTCTTCTGTCTGGATTGTGGTCTGATACACCAATGTTTTCAGGTGTCCCCAGAAAAAGAAATTCAGGCTATTCAGATCTGGAGATCTAGGGGGCCATGGCTCAGGTCCCCTTCGCCCTATCCAATGGTTGTTAAAATTATTATTTAGGATCTCCCTCACCTCTATGCTGAAATGTGCTGGTGCACCATCGTGCATGAACCACATTTGATTTCTAAGAAGAACTGGCACGTCTTCTAGCAATACCGGGAGTTCGTCTTCGAGAAGTTGGCAATAGTATCGTCCGTTTAGCTTTGCTGGCAGTAAAAATGGACCTATCAAATAATTTCCAATAATGCCGGCCCACACATTTACTGAAAATTGTTGCTGGAAATTATTTTCATGTATCGAATGCAGATTCTCTTCTGCCCAAAAATGATTGTTATGAAAAGATAAACTTGTAGGTGGTGCAAAAAATGTAACACCCTATATGCTACCATCCACGATTTTAATATTTTATCGTAGAGGTTCTTAAAAATAATACATGTTCTAAATTTGAATTAATTGTCTTAAAAGAAACTGGAAAAAAACGCAAAAAACGAGAAAAAAATTGAAACTTTGACACCCTGTATAAGGAAAATAGTGCGTTTTTGACCATGTAAATACTGGCATTTTTTTCCTATTTTGTCGAGTACTATCACCCCCTGAAATACGTCCACGACATTAATTAACACCCTGTAATTGAGGCAAATTGAGTTATTTACGAAAAATGTATTGCTTCTTCTATTAAACGGAATTTATTATTAGTAAAAAGTGCAAGACCAGTTTCGTGAGCCAATAATTCCATCCCATTTCAATGCTCGAAATATGTCCATGTAAAAATGTTTAAAATAAAAATAGTTTTGGCTCTTGTTTTCGGGCTCCTCCTGTACTTTCCAAGGTATGGTGAAATATATGGTTTTTTTGTTAATAGCTGAATTTTGTTGATGAAAGAAAGTCTATTAGTTCACAAAATTAGTAAATTAATTTTACAAAATTAGCGCCTAATGGAAATACCTACCAAAGAGTGGTTTGCTTAATTGAAGTAATTAAACTGGTTCTTCGAAATTATGGATCGTAACTGCGTTTAAATAATCCTTTCCACTCTAGAAATATTACCTTGAAAATATAAGTGGATATCTAAGTTTTCATCTTCATTTATAGTAGGACACCTTGTAAATGATAGGGAATCATTAAATAATTTAGTGCCAACATACATAAAAAATGAACCGATAAATTCTAGTTAACCAGAAGGTACTTTTTGAAGTTTTTTTAATGCAAAATCATTAATGATATCGGTCTGTGGAACCAAAGTTGCCCTCCCGTAAATCCGGCCCCGCCTCTTTATAGTTTTATTTGGAAAGTTGTATCTATGTTCAGCAACAAAGTTATTATAATATTCCCTTAAACCGTCAAAATAGGAATTTTTCCGATAATTTTACGGGTAATAAGTTAAATCAAAGACCAATTGCAATACGAATTTGGTGTTTGACGACAGATATTGTTACATGCACAACACTTTTCTTTCAGTGTTTAATTTTTCCGTTTAAATCTGTGACGTTCTTGATGACACAAAAAAATCACTGCGTGTCGTATTTTATGCCATGTTTATGTAGGTAATACCCAAATATTGTCACTTACTATAGTTTATATGCATGTGTGCACGCCATAGACTATTATATTTTAAATCAGCAGTCACGCCCAACATTGTAAATGGCAATGAAAAACAGTAATATCATAATAATAAATACACTTATTTCTAGATACATTCAAAGATAATTAAAAAAATGCTAGGTATAATCGATGATAGGTATATAGATACAAATACTCAACAAACGGTCCACGCTGGCCACATAATTAACTTATTTTGAAACATCGTTCCTCGAACAAAGGAAGCATCCGTTCTCAGTGTTAGAAAGAGTGGTGCATAACTTCAAAGTTTACTTAATAACCAGGGTTCAAATAGGCGATAAAATATGTGGTGGCTAGATGAGCTGCAGATATTAAGGAAACTTTGATAACTATACACAAAACAAATTAGAGAACATGGATTTTGCAGCAAACAATAATTTGTAAAAATGTTGTAATGGCTATTCTCTTTTCGCTGTAGATTAGTTATTTAAACAGCATATTGCGTTTTGAGGACCAGTTTCTATCAGTTTTTTGCATGCATTTCTCTACAAAAATAACAGAAATTGGACTACTTCCAAAATCACGATTGGTATAAAAAAAATCCCCTTTTTCTATCTTGAGCTAGGCTTTCTGTGGCCGAAAAATGAGGTTTCAATTTTAATTCAATATACAATAACAAATAACAAAGAATCTTAATACTATCCAATATTTTATTTCATAACAGTTAAACTCTACTGGTATATTAATTGATACCTATTATATCTAAATTAAGTACAAATAAGCTTACTTACGTTTTACAATAAAATGTGCTTGCATTTGAAATATGTACTATTTTATAAAAAAAATTAAAAGGCATAAGATACGGTAAAAAAAGTAATTATTATTTCGTTACTTAATTATTGTCTGCATTTCACATAGAATTTCTGTTTTTAAAAAGATATTTTGTTCTAATCCATATTATAAAACAAGCTGCTGGTGTTATCTGATACAAAAACAAGAAGATATTTTAAAAAGTGCATTATCATGACAGATATACCCTTTTCGACTCTACACAAGCAAGTGAGCAGCACTGTTGGGATAAGACTTTTAAGACTAAAGAATTGTAGGTTCCTTTTGTGCTATAGTCTATTTATTGAAGAATGACATTAAACCAAAACAAATTTCAGTGCACGTCCATGTCGCTCTTCCACTCCACTTGGCTTTTCATTGGCAGTGTCTTAGGGCTCCCCCACTACACCTGGCTTTTCATTGGTGGAGATAGATAGATAGATAGCTATAGACTTTAGGAAAGTCCTGCGTAACGGAGGTATCATGATTTTAATAAAACTCAATATCAAGTATAGAAATATAGAATTAATAAATAAGTCTGTTGTATTTCACTGTGAAATTTCTGCCTTATAAATTATAGATTTTATTAATACGTAGATATATATATATATATATATATATATATATATATATATATATATATATATATATATATATATATACAGTGACTCACATCTTAAATGATGCAGTCAGTATTAAATAAAAGTAACTAATCTTAATGGCTGAATATTTATTCAAATAAAATTTAATTGTGAATTTTATTTGATATGAAGTATCTAAAGACATATAAATTTGTTTTTTGCTTTGAATCTTCGATAATTAGAAAACAAGACATATTTAACTAAATTACATGCGATTATAAAGTCACAGCTTATTTGATGCAGAAAGGGCAGATCGGGTCAAACCGCATAAATTTAAAAGTAATCTAGTAGGCGTTGTACCAACATTTTATTTCAATTGTTTTACGTACAGTTTGACGTTTGAAAGTGGTCTTTAATCAGTAAAAACGTATTTTTTTGAAAATGGGTCGTCGAACTACGATTTCTGAACGAAATTTAGTAATTACTCACTACAGAAATGGCTACAGTCAACGAGACATAGCCAAAATGACAAATAAGTGTCCCTCAACTGTCCAGCACATTATTGAACGTTACCGGGATGAAGACCGTGTTGAGAATAAGTCAAGATTACCTCCAAATAAGATCTTTAATGAACGCGAGGAGAGATGGATTGTACGAGAAGTCACAATAAATCCTAAAAAAAGTGCTCCAAAGTTGTGTGCTGAGGTGGAAAGACAATTCGGAAAAAGGTGCAATCCTGAAACAATCCGAAGAATCTTACGAAAAAATAATTTGAATGGCCGAACAGCTAGAAATAAACCTTTTATCAGTCAAAGGAATAGGCGCGTTCGCTTGGAGTTTGCCAGGGACCATATTAATAAGGATTTGGACTTCTGGAAACAAGTAATATTTGCCGATGAGACAAAAATAAACCAATTCGGGTCTGATGGAAAAATTTCAGTCTGGAGAAAACCTAATGAAGAACTAAAACTAAAAAATATGAAAGCTACAGTGAAGCACGGTGGAGGTGGGGTGATGTTATGGGGGTGCATGTCGTCCGCAGGTGTAGGTGATTTGCATTTTATAGAAGGAAATATGAATCAATTTATGTATTTGGATATATTAAGACAACATCTAGCAGCATCTGCTCGAAAATTGGGTCTTATTGACAATTATCGGTTTTATCAAGATAATGATCCTAAGCATACCTCTTATCGAGTTCGAAATTGGTTACTTTATAATTGTCCAAACGTTATCAAAACACCTGCCCAGTCGCCAGATTTGAACGTCATAGAGAATTTGTGGTTAATTTTGAAAAAGAAAGTCAATAGTGCCCCAATAGCAAACAAAAATGAATTAAGAATTAAGATTAACGAAGCTTGGAACGCAATTTCACCAGAGTACACTACAAAGTTGGTGGAGTCAATGCCTAGACGTCTAGAGGCTGTAATTGAAAATCAGGGAGGACCAACCAAATATTAGCAATCCCTATTTTGATGGTTTAGTTGTTTTTCTTAGGATATTTTTTATGTTTTGACTTTTGCATCATTTAAGCTGTGACATTAAAATCGCGCCTAGTAAGTTAAATAATTCTTGTTACCTAAGTACAAAAAAATCAAAACCAAAAATGATTTTATTTGTCTTTGGAAGTTTCATAATAAATAAATTTTCCCATATAATTTTGTTTTAATAAATATTCCGCCAATAAAATAAATTAGTTTTATTTAATATCAAGTGCATCATTTAAGCTGTGACTCACTGTATATATATATATATATATATATATATATATATATATATATATATATATATATATATATATATATAGTCATAGGAAAAATTTCAGATTTGACACTTATGCTTTAAAACATATTTTTCAAAATTCATATTGAGACGTTATTTAGTTTTATTTTTATCCTACCTTAAAACGTAAAATTATCCACAAGGGTACACAATGTCACGGTTTTCACGTACATACACATAAGACAATTAAAATACGACATAATATCACAGCTACAAATCAATTCCAAAAAAAGTAAAAAGAACTCTTTGATTTTTGGGAAAAAAAAACAATATATCTCTTCAAATACTGCTAAGAACCTAAAGGTTCGAAACGCCATACCACCAAAAATATACGTATTAGCGTAACTTCATAAGGTATTCCACTGCGACCAATAGTTTCTTCTATACAGTCCCCATACACCACTCTATCAAAATACTTAAAAGGAATCTTTAGTAATATTATACACAAAAACAACTATTGCATAAAAGATTCCTTTCAATTTAAAAAAAAAATTAAAAATACAAAAATTCCAAAAAAAAATATCTACTTATTTCTTTCGACGTAATATCCTTAAATTAAATAACCTAAATATTGATATACCATTCTTTTACCGTTAGGTCGATGATTGCATTACTACAATAGGGGCAAATAAAGTAAATAACATCTTTTAACGAATATCACAAAAATTTACAATTTACAATCGAAATCAAAGAAAATAACAAAATAAACTTTTTAGATCTAACAATACATGCGAAACTATTAAAACTGAATGGTATCTAAAGCCAACTTGGTCATCTAGATATTTAAACCACAAATCAAACCATCCAAGTTCCCAAAAAGAAAATCCGTAATTGTAGGTTTAGAAGATCGTGCCATCATACACTCTCGGAACCTGAATACCGGAAAGGAGCCTTACAAAAAGTCAAAAATGCTCTAAAAATAAATACATTATCCAGAACGTGTTACAAATAAAATTATTAAAATTAAAATTCACAAATTTTATAACTCAAACAACATAAAAAATAATCCGACATCAAACACGACAAAATATATATCTTTACCTTATCTAAACGGCTTATCCCAACCACTTCAAAAATTACTTAAAGAATATAATATTCAAACATGTCACACGGCTTCCAATCTACTCTCAAAAAATGTTTCCAAGTTAAAAACTAAAACCCCAAAAAACAAAAATACCCTGTAATGATTGCAGCAGTGTTTACATAGATCAAACCAACCAATACTTGGAGAACCAACTGAAGGGTCATAAGTATGACAATATATGTATTTTGACAAATATATGTTTTAAACCATATGTGTCAAATCTGAAATTTTTCCAATGACCTTAAATCAAGAAAATTTTAAATCAAAAGAAAAAATATATACTCAAGCTGGTCAAAGAAAATTAAACCAAAAAAAAATTATACACATATATATATATATATATATATATATATATATATATATATATATATATATATATATATATATATATATATATATATATATATATATATATATATATATATATATATATATATATATATATATATATATATATATATATATATATATATATATATATATATATATATATATATATATATATATATATATATATATATATATATATATATATATATATATATATATATATATATATATATATATATATATATATATATATATATATATATATATATTATATATATATATATATATATATATATATATATATATATATATATATATATATATATATATATATATATATATATATATATATATATATATATATATATATATATATATATATATATATATATATATATATATATATATATATATATATATATATATATATATATATATATATATATATGTATATATATATATATATATATATATATATATATATATATATATATATATATATATATATATATATATATATATATATATATATATATTGGGTACTGGTTTATTTTCTTAAAAGAATTATTTATTTCCTTAACGTTTCGCGCTTCATAGAGAGCTTTTTCAAAAGGATATTATTGGCTTACAACAAATACAAAACTATAAACATCGATTGACACACTAAAAACTATTACAATAAAATGTTAAAATAGGACGTTACAATTTTTAAAACTCCAGTTTAAAATTAATGTTAAAATCATGTTAAAATACATTGGTATAGGCACCTTGTAAATAAAACAACTCACTGCATTATAGTAGCAATGATGTTTCAGTTGTGACTTGTGGAAATTAAAAAAATACTACCGATATGTTTTTTTTTTGTTTTTGGCCGAAAGCGATTATTTAGATTAACAATGTTTACTTTATTTATATTGGTGTAAAATCAAGTTGATATTATAGAAATTATATTTATGATGGTGAAGTATAGAGTATATAGGCATTTTATTAAATGTAAAATACTAAATAAAAAATTAAAATATCAAACCGTGCTAAATCTGACTCAATTTCTCATCTTGTTTATCATTTACGGAATGTTTTTCTTTTTTGATATGAAACATCTCTTTAATGATTAATTTTTGATAGTATCTTTATTCAAAATTCTTGTGTCGGAAAAATTAAACTCGTGATTTTCTGATTTTTCATGTTTATGAAGGGCAGTGGACGCATTTTTTGTGTACTTGTGGACGTTTATTCTGTTCTCTAGGTATTGTGTGGTCATGCCAATGTATTTCATGGGTCAATTTATACATGGTACCGCATATATTAAGTTTGATTGTTTCTTTACTTTAATTCTTATTATTTTATTATATTTTTAATTCTCACCATCCCAATAGTCAAAAAAATAGTGTTGTGATTGGATTACCATATTGTTAACGTCTCCAAAATATCGCGCGGAAACATTAAAAAAGGTAAGACAAACTTTAATTGAAAATAATTTCCCACTTAAATGAATCAACAGAATTATTAAACAAAGGACATACCTATATTACAATAAATTAAATAATCCAACAAAAAATAAAAATGAAAACAAATCTTATATATCATTACCATATATAAACGAACTGTCTGAAAAAATTAAATACGCTCTAGCCAAACACAACATAATTGTTTGTCACAAATCCAATAATTTATTAGGTTCCCTATTCACACCTCTCAAAAGTAAAATACCAGTAAAGAAACAATCAAACTTAATATATTCTGTACCATGTATGAATTGTCCCATGAAATACATTGGCATGACCACACAATACCTAGAGAACAGAATAAACGGCCACAAGTACACAAAAAATGCGTCCACTGCCCTTCATAAACATGAAAAATCAGAAAATCACGAGTTTAATTTTTCCGACACACGAATTTTGAATAAAGATACTATCAAAAATTAATCATTAAGGAGATGTTTCATATCAAAAAAGAAAAACATTCCGTAAATGATAAACAAGATGTCAAGAAATTGAGTTAGATTTGCCACGGTTTGATATTTTAATTTAGTATTTTACATATAATAAAATGCCTATATACTCTATACTGCACCATCATAAATAAAGTAAACATTGTTAATCTAAATAATCGCTCTCGGCCACAAACAAAAAAAAAGCATATCAGTAGTATTTATTTAATTTCCACAAGTCACAACTGAAACATCATTGCTACTATAATGCAGTGAGTTGTTTTATTTCCAAGGTGCGTATACCAATGTATTTTAACATGATTTTAACATTAATTTTAAACTGGAGTTTTAAAAATTGCAATGTCCTATTTTAACATTTTATTGTAACAGTTTTTAGTGTGTCAATCGATGTTTATAGTTTGCAACCCTGGATTTTCTTAAAACCAAGGTCCAAGATTGCTACGCTCTTATTTAATAATAATTATTACTACTGTTTTATTTTAAATTATTTCAATCACAAAAAGGTATCAAGATTACAGCTCGTGGTGAACAGAGCTTGCAATGTAGATGCCCTAGCTCAATTAACCCGTGGGAAAACTTAAGAAATCTTAAAGAAAGAAAAAAAGAGAAAAAAAAAGAAATGAGCGCCACCAATTTATTACGACTTAAATTGGAAAGCCCCTTGATCTTCGCGGCACTTGCTTCCTCTTGATACTTTAAAAGAAATTTTAATAAAATTCGGACAGACAAAAAGAGTGAGCTAAATAAAACACACAAATAAAGTTAAAAAAAATCTATTTTTCCGTTACGGTATAAACGAAAAATATAAACAAAAAGTGTGTTATCAGTTACGGTATAAAAGAAAAACAAGTAAACAATAAGTGTCACCAAATCCAGCAGCACCTGGAAGTTCTGAAGCGCTCCCAACTTCAAACTAGGCCCGTGACATGGGATTAGTCCCGAATCTTGAAATTAAGTCCGTGACTTGAAATTATGTCTGTGACTTGCAGTTGCAATTAGCCCCTGACTTGAAATTAGGACTGTTACTTACAGTTGGCCCGTGACTTGAAATTAGGACTGTGACTCACAGTTGGCCCCTGACTTGAACCCTATGAAAACAAAAATTTTCTAGAATTTTTCATAGTGATTCAAAGTCTATAACGAAAACCCAAATAATTTTAATTAATTCAAAAAAATCCCCAAAAGGTTTCTACTGATTCAAAATTAACTGAAGTGTCAGAACAATAATTTAATTTTAAAAATGTAGTACTACCGAGAAGTATAAAAAAAAATATTTAATTAATTTCAAGACACTAACCAGAACTTTTCTTTAAATAAATTAAAACCGCAAGCAACAAAATAAAACAAATACAATAAAATAATTTAAAATGAAATCACTAAAGATACCATCAAGAAGCACAAAATACCCTGATGGGTATCGAAAATTCAGTCGAAACGTCGTGTCAATAAATCCAACAAATCCACAAATACAAACGAAGACCGAAAAGGAAAATTCTAAAATTTACTTTATCAAATATAATCTCAATAACTAGCGTTAACACTAAAATAAATACAAGGTTTCGACTGAATCCGAATGATTTAAGTTAGCAATACGTAATAAAGTAGAAATAATTCTAATACTTAAAAAAAAAAAATTGGCCCTGATGATGACCTAAAATTAATCGAAACGTTGGGTAGGAAAAATATAAGCACATTATTATAACTGACTCCAATAAAACTAAATTCAATTTACAATAAATAAATTTGTAACAAAATCGATTACTATAACAATTTCCTGTATAAAATAAATAGAAAATTTAGACTGACCTCGGCCAATTTAAATAGAAGAGAATAAAATTAAAAAAAATAGCTAAATCTTAACAAAAGAAGGTATGCATAGACCTGAAGAATAGCAAATATTTAAGCGAAACGTTGTGAGAATACTTACAAAAAATATAGATATATTAAGGCAGCAATAAAAAAAATCAAGAGGCACAAATATATTTAAATTATAATATAAGCAGCTTAAAAAAAAAGGGTTTTATTTAACTAATTATTTTCCAGCGGCAAATCAAAATGCAAAAAAAATACCATAAACTAAAAGAAAAGCAATTTACGTCATACTTAATTGTTACTGAAAACCTCTGCAAGCCATTTATTAATCTGTTTATTATCTATTAAAAAGAACGAATGCAGTAATCAAATCACACTATGCAAGCTGCTTAAATATTGTGGTTTTATTTTAAAATAAAAAAGAGCCAATTTACGATCCATAAAATATGGTTAATATAATAAGAAAATTAATCAAATTAGTGAGGTAAAAGATGTTCGACGAAATTCAAACTAAAAATGTGTCTTCGTATGAATTCGTTACACTTGCATTTAATATTTTAGATTTCAAAAAAAAATAAAAACTAGCCTCTGTTGCATCAAAAAAATAATCGTCTCACCCGAGCAAAAGTTAATTCCAAAAAAAAATGAGAAAAGTTACCAAATTACGAAATCGAAAATCAAGCAAAATTTAAGAAAAAAAAAAAATAAATACCCTTTTCAGGATAAATGATATTAAAGCAAATTACCTATCCAATAGGGTCACTCAGTTCTAGTCAGAAAGTGGTTTCACGTGCCAAGTACAAGGGCATGGAAAATGGCGGTCTGGTCCAATCTTCAGGTAAAATCCTCTCTTAGAGAGATTTTCTAGCACGAAAAATAACACTCACAGTGCAAACTATAATGTGCCCGAAAAACTATTGCGGTGTTGAGGAAAAATCCCGCTAACGGATTTCCAAGATTTTCCTGGATTATTTCCTCAGACTCGCGCTGAAGACCTGTGGGTTATCTGCAGGTGACCAGAAAAGTGAAAAATGTGTTCCCCCAGCTTCCTTTCCATTTAGAACTTTGGTTAACTAAGGTGGCGGAATACCATTGGCTAGAATATGTCAGATGCTAACAAGCTTGCCAAAAGAGCACATAGACGGACTAAAACAAGGATATGATTAACATGTTAGACAAGAAAAACGACTCTCCGACGAAATAATGCAGGAATACACTTGGCAACAGAGAAAAAGATGCCTGCGCTCTTGATATGAGGAAGTACCGGATGGAGGGTTTCGAGAATAAGTTAATATGGAAGTCTTATCCGAATAGATCCGAAAAGTTCCGAGACGACGCAACAACAACATTGACAGAAACAACTAACCTGAAATTTAAAAGCAACGCCTAGGCGAAATGGAAACGTAAATAAACAAATAATATTTAATTAATTACTCTAGTACTAATGGAAAAGGACCACTCAGAAAAGTTAAATATTAGTCCGGAGTAGAGTACCAAAGAGTCAAAAAAATGATGTGCTAATGCAGGAGTAGTTAAATGCCATAAAAATGTAAGTTGAGTTTAATTTAATAGAATTTTCCCAACTGTATAAACTCATTATTTAACCATAAAATAGGAATTTATTCATACAATTATTAACTATTTATTTTAGGAAATGCATCAGACGCAGACGTAACGAAATTTCAGTTTATAATAGGCTCCAACTAATTATGCAACTATGGACAAAACAAAAGTCGATCTGAATTTCGGAACATCAAACATTGATAGAAATTATAAGAAGGCTGTAGTTTATATAGTCTCAGGAAAAAAAAGGTAAGAATATTAATATTGAATCGAGAAATACCTTTGGTTTATTTATGTCTAACTTAAATGAAAATACCTTTATATGTTACATATTCACAGCAAAAGGGAACACGAATAATAAAATGTAGATTTAAGAGAAAGTATGAAGTGGTGTATATATAGTATCTATAGTCTAAAAATAATCCTATGTATATCTGAAAAGAAATATTTATCAAGGCAACCCTTTTTTTTTAATACATGTATTTACAGTTCAATATTAATACATAATATCGACTTTATATCAAAGAATTTATTGGGGTACTAATGATTTGGTTTTTTTTACAGCCACAGAAGAGTTATACAAAATATACGCTCGAATCTAAAAATGCAGCATATCTAGCCAAGGAAAACGAAAATCCCAAGACTTGTATAAAGGACTCGAAAACAGGTTTTCAAAATTAATAAAATTTAATTTATATCTACTCTGTATAATATATGGGAAATAAATAGTTTGTCTAAAATGCTATTTGAAGTTTTTCTTATACAGTATATAATTATTAAATTCGGCAAAATTAAATAAATCCAATAATTATATTTGAACTGATTTTTTTTTGGCGACATCTATGATTCGAACGCTAAACTTGTACCATTTACTGAAAATTATTCCTTTATATCTTTAGTTCAGATATAGGTACAAAATTAACTACTTATCGATATGTGACACTGTGTGTACCGAAATTTGCTGCAAAAGGTGTTGAATTTATATTTCACTTAAATATGAACAATGTAACCGCTTCTAATAACAAAACTACTAAAATCTAAGTAAATCAAACCAACAAGGTGTACATATTCATCACTAAACTTAATACTAAAGTAGTAGATTATAATATTAAATTAATCATACAATGAAATGCACTTATAACAAAATTAAACTGTTACAAGTTTTGTATTTGTTGTAGGCCAATAATATTCTTTTGAAAAAGCTCTCTATGAAGCGCGAAATGTAAGGAAATAAATTATTCTTTTAAGAAAATAAACCAGTGCCCAAGAATTTTTAATCAAAAAAATATTAGACATACGTACATATATACATATATATATATATATATATATATATATATATATATATATATATATATATATATATATATATATATATATATATTAAAACGTCTTCCAACACATGCACGCATTTGTTCATCAAATAGGGTATAACAGGGAATACTTACATGTTTGTTAATTTTGGAAACAGTGGGTCTTGTCTATAAGAGATACAAGGGTGGAAACCTTGATGCTATTGTTAGCTTGAGAGTACATATAACATACGGCAGAGTAACCATCTACCATTACTCATTCCTAAAAGTAGTCTCACCACGAACTTTTTAATGTTGAAAACATTAAGATTTTTAACCACCAAGGTAAAAAATATACTACCACAGATATATTTTAAAAAGTCTGTATCGTCTTTACTGAAAAGAAAGCCTTACTATAATTTACAAGAATTTTATAATGATAACTTTACCTAACTAATAACTTCTTTTGTGATCTTTCGGTGTTTTAGTCTAAATTTTGATTATTGATGTTTTTCTTTTATTATGTAATGCTTTGTCAACAAATGCTATGTATTTATGACAATAAAGCCTGTTCTTAAAATTAAACTAATATTGGGGATGGCGAATTGTAAGGAAAGACCCTGTAAAACGAATACTTGAATACAAATTTCGATTTGTTAAAGCCAGTTTTTTTTTCGTCATTATCACTTATCAACCGCAGTATTATTTTATATGAATAAAAATTGGGTAACAAAAACCATTTTTTATTGATTAGAGATACGCAACTTATAAAAACGCGTTTATACGAAAGGAGCATCCTTCAATATCATAGTTAAAAAGATTGGATATAAAACCAAGTGCTAGTATCAGTTTTATTGAAATTCATTATTTCATGGAGACACTAGGTGATTTCAGGGAAAAACTCAAAAATGAAAATAACCACTTAACTAACTACAGAAGAAACAGTATACAATTATTTTGATTGTCAGTTTTTCTTTCAGATCCATTAAGTAAAAAATATTTTATTTACATTACTTAAGTGCTATATTTTCCAAAAATTCACAAGCGTACAAAAAAATAGAATTGCTCTTGGTGGTTCGAGCTTTTTTGTTTTCTGTAATGAAGATTAATTCAACTTATCAACTTTCTTTTTATATTTTCTAAGGAATCTACCACGTTAACCATTATAGGTCTTTCTTCTTTAACATCTAAACATTTTAATATTAAATTGTAAATTTGCTCACTAAAGTTTATTCCGTTTTCTTCCCATGTGCCTACATTTTTATCCAGAATTGGGTCGATGGAACCTTCACACTCGTTTTCCATATGAGTTACCTGCCACAAAGAAATATTATTAAATTATGAATTAGTTGCCACAAAAAAAAATAAAAAACTAGTTGCTAAGCTGCGTTCGGATGCAGCTAATAAATAGTCAAGTTGTGCTTCAGCCATCACATTGTAAAATGGCGGAATAAATTATTTGTCTGAATAGTCCAGTGTATATAAGAATTTTTGAATTGGAATTGTCAGGTATCCTATTTGTTCAGTTTTTCTCATTAATTTTTTGCCCTTGGACCACTTTAAGCAACAAAGTGATTTCATGTGAACATATATGCGTACCGTTTTTGACAGAGTTGTCCAAGTACTAAAAATCTATTGACAAAAACTGTATAAAACTACTACTCTTAACTGTTACGCTTAATAATTTTAATTTTAATTTAATTTCTACAAGGTGGACTATTTTCAAAATTCATGCTGCCATTTCCTAATTTATCGCGGTGACGTGAGCACAAGTTTTTTATTTGCTGCTTTTAGTAGACTAGGCAGAACGTGTTTGCAATGACTGCAATATGCTCCAAGGGAACTGGAGTGAAGCATACAATCCTTATCCTATTTGCATACCACATTTTTTCATTAATTCTGCAGTAAGAAACTTGGTTCTTAGGTTTGAAAATAAATTTTTAAAATTTGACTACTTAACATATAAATACATTTTCTGTTCCCGCAATAACATGTTATAAAATTATTCGGAAAGATCGGTTTTACAAGCTGCCTTTATGTATTCAAAATGTATGAAATGTGCAAATTTAAGTCAACATAATTATTTGCCTTGTGTAAAGATAGCTCCATCCTGCCTACTACTGTAATCGTATGACTGACAAGAATGCCAATTATTTAGGCCAGCCAAAAAAAAAACAAATATTAGCCTAAAACAAGCAGATGAGCAACCGGATCATGGTGAATATTGTCGAAATACTGAAGGCTTAACTAATATTTATATTTATTAAGGATAGTCCACTATGTTCTAATTGTTGAACAGCAAAGGAAAATCCAGATACCACTAAATAGGGATCTACAATAGGTGCAGCAAACTCGGGTGGAAAAAGTTAGTTAGGGCCATCGATTGGAATAAAATGTCTTCTAAAGACAGGTGGACTCAAAACGAGGGTAGAAGTTTAAGTGGATAAGAGTGGTAGTATAAAGGTTAGCGACAAGGTTCTATTTGTCGAGCTCTGGTCCCCATCTTTACTACTACTATTACTACTACTACTACTAGCTTAAAATAACAAAAATATGTTCTTAAGTCAGAAACTAAAAAAAAATGTTCGCCGTTTTATTAGTCATGTTCTATTTTAGTTGAATCAGACTTTTCTTATTTCAACAGGTATGTGGGGTCCAAGGCTACTCACTACGATGGAAAAATCCATCGTCCTAACGCCATATATTATTTTTCGGAACGCGTTCTAAATAAATTAATGTCTCTTGGATACTAATAAAATGTTTGTTCCAAACCTTATAAAGACCTGTAGTCAATAAATGAATGATAATTTACTATATCATGTAAACATTATTGTCTTAGTTGCCTTAAATTCAGCACGCTTCTTTGCTCTTCATTCAACAACTTTATGAACAGGTTTGAGAAATTGATAGCATATTATTGATATACATGAGGAATGGTTTAGACGCCAACAAATGCCCATCAATTACTGCAAACATATCGGTGGGAATAGAAACTGGCAATACAAGTACAAAGTTTTGGAGGAGAACCACAAACTGCGATATGTCAGACTTGATCCAATGGTTTGAATATGGAAACGACAATAATTTGATAGATTTGTCCTAATTTTGAAGATCTGCCGTTTACCTTTAGGCCGGAAGCCGTATTGTCAGTAATGGATTAGCTTTTTTATTTCAACTTAAAAAACAGTGTTGAAGGGGTATAATTCTGTAGTTAGAGGGAAGTATTTCTGTTTTATTTTAAGAACAGGTTCTACTCGAGCAGTTTTCCGATTGATAGGAAAAATGCCCTTGTCTAGGACTCTTAAATAACCTGGTAAAATTAGGGGCCGTTCAGTTCACATTTTTAAGACGATGGCAGAGTTTAGAGATCTAGTTAGCGCCTTTTCTAAGCTTTTGATAAAATTACTATATTTTTTTCGTTTTTTTTTTGGCTGAAGATTGTAGGTTGGTTAGCAGATTCTGGACCTCAATATCACGACTTACTAGTTAGACTTCAACAACGCAAAAACAGACAATTCGTTTGTACATATCAGCCTATTAGCATAAGAATTTAGAATATTCTAAATATGAGAATGAACGAAACAGTACCGTTGGTAGTAGGTTTTCTATCCGAAATACTCTCGGATTAAAGTAATGAATAAGCACTTGTTTGTTAAGCTATGATAGGATGCCCGCAAGTCGAGGCTTGTTTCCCTGACTGTCGCAGAATTCAGGGTTGTACCTGCAGACAATGGAAATATCACATGCAATTCGACTATACTTAAGTAAAAAATGATACTTACGATATTTATATCACAAACATTTATTTTCAGACCCAGACTATCATTCTTGATAGAAATACCTCGACACACGCGCGCATTTTATGAGGATAGAAATGGGTTAGATTGGTGAGATGCCTTAAATATATTAACAGCAAAAAGATGTTTGGTCATGAAATTTCATTGCTAGTTACAAAGATAAAATGTGTCAAGGACCT
The DNA here is from genome assembly GCA_030620095.1 of Kuschelorhynchus macadamiae. NCBI lineage: Eukaryota > Metazoa > Arthropoda > Insecta > Coleoptera > Curculionidae > Kuschelorhynchus > Kuschelorhynchus macadamiae. Next base: position 216,856 of record JAUTXW010001395.1, read on the forward strand.
TTGGGGCAGAGTATGATTTTCACAATAATTAAATATTATATTTGTATGTACAGGGTTACTGATTATACATGCACCCTCATTAACATTCTTATTTTTATGGATATAAAGTTTCCTCAAGTTGTACTTTTTTTAGTCTAGTTTTCTACACAGGATATTTAGTTTTTTTTTTCTGAAATCAACATGTTTTCTTAAATGAAACACATATCATGGGTCCATCAAATAGGGGTCTTCTTGCTGATTACAAATATACCAAGTCTAATAACTTTCTTTTTAACTCTCGAGAAATTTGAGAAAACCCTGGCCTAAAAAGCAATGTATCCCAACTGACACGATGTAGCAGAACATTTTCCATCTTGCCCCTTAAGTCAGGTGGGTGTCTTTGAAGATGACGGTATCAAACATAGTATATTTATAATAAGAAAGATGCAAGCCATTTGATAAATACATAATATACAGGGTGTTACATTTACGAAATCAAAAATGAAGCTGATTTCAGAAAAATGCGGTATCTGGAAACTACTACAATTTGCTTTATTAAGAGATTTATGAAAACGACACTTACCAAATCACCTCCTTCCCTTTTATAATCAAGAGGTAATAGTGATGTTAGCAACTCCAAAAGTACAACACCGAAACTGTACGTGTCCAGTTTAATTGAAATCTCACCTAAATGGTATTCAGGTGACATGTACGCTGATGTACCATAGGGCGCTGTTTCCATATCAGTTACTTGGCTAGGAAGAATTTTAACAATTCCGAAATCGCAAAGCTATAAAAAAAGAATGCTTGTTACAGCCATTTACTAATATAAAGCTTTAATGCAAATCCATTTTTAATAAAACCCTTATTTACAAGCTTTTTGGTGGTGTATGGATTGATATTTTAGAGGCGATTCCCGGCCTACATCAATTTATATTGAATATATACAATGGAGACAGTCTCCATCTGGATTCCAAACATAAACATCGAAAATGCCAAATATGATTTTGGCGAAAGGTTCTTTTCAGACCGGCAGTAGTGAAAGGATACACACCCGGAATAAAAACATCGACGGGTTCTAAAACTGTACCCACCACAGCCGACTTGACTAAAGGTTAAATATGGTTATAAACTCGTTACTTCTAATGTTAGGCAAAAACTGATAATGAAATTTTTGGTCAAAAAGATGATTTGCGATAGAGTCGTGAAGTAATATGTAGGATGTCCATAATTTTGTTTATAATTCAAAAATGCAATTTTAAATTGTTTTTCTATTTTTACAGTCTTAATCAGCGGAAAATATGCTACTAACATGCTAATTAAATTGCTCTTGTATCTTTAATAATAAACAATTTAGCCTTAAGTTGAGTACAATTAAATTAAAAAAATATTGCTAATATACGCCCGATGGTGTTATTACAATCTACATTTTTATGATATTAGGCAGTTCATGTTCATATTTTGGTTTTCTTCAACATCTTCTTAGACATGTAACTCCATATGGCGCCGTTTTCAGACCTATATTACGATATACTGTTTTTAATGTATAATTAACCTCAGAAATATTTCATCGTCATTTCATTTCATTCATGTCTAGGGTATCCTCCATCTTTGGAGAGGTTCAGGCAATAAAATTGATTCAGGATCTTCCGGTATCTAAATTGGGTGCGGCCGATCCAATCTAAAAAAAACGGTAAATTTCATTTACCCAGAACTTGCCTCGTTATAAAATGAATTTAGTTCCGCTAATAGTCATTTAGTAATACATATATTCGATTCTTACCAATATTTTGTCAGTTTCTACCTATGACACACTTGATTTTTGAGTATAATTTAAAAGAAACTGAGTAAGTAGTTTTTACACTATTTTTTTAAGACCGTCATTTTGTTTCCTCATGTTGACATATATTCGTACCAGTTTATCTTTATATAACATTTAGAGATACTGCGAAATTTGAAGTGAATTAAATAAGATGTTTATTTTTAAGTTAGTTTTTTAAACATTTTATTTGGCCGCCATTTTGTTCCGCCACCTTCAACTCGTACCACCATTTTACCAGTTTATCTCTATATCGGTACTTCGTGCTCTGTTCCCAGATAAAAAAAATATATCACAAATATATTCACAAAATCTGAAATTAATTTAATAAGCAGTTTTTCAGGCTGATTTTTGAACATTTTATTAGGCCGCCATTTTGTTTTGCTAACTTGGACTACTCGTACCAAAATATTACCAGTTCTTTTCCGAAAATTTGAGGTAAATTTATAATTCGTTTTTTAGTAATAATGTCTTAAACACTTCATTAAGCATTCATTTTGTTCAGCCATGCTGTATTTTTACCAAAATATTACCAGGTCATTCCCATATGACCCTTAAATTATGACCAATATTTGAAGTCAATCGGGTAAGTAGTTTTTTAGCCACGCCGCGAACTGACAGACAGACACAGACCGATAGCAGACTGATGCAATTGAGAAAACATGTTTTGCATCTAAAACGTGAAGATATGTAAATCCTGGGAGGATGATTTTTATTTACCATAAAACGTACCAAAATTTTACCAGTCGATTTCTAGGTACTACTTGATTTTTGAGGTAAATTAGATAAATAGTTTTTTAGTAATATTTTTTTTTAACATTGTACTAGACCTCCATGTTGTTTATCTATATTGTATTTTTACCAAAATATTACCCCCTTTGAACTATTTTACTGCCCCTTAAACTCTGACCAAAATTAATCAATGTTAACAGTTTTTTAGATATGCCGCGAACATAAGACAGACAGACTGAGGGAATCGCGAAAACATGTTTTTTTGGCATCTAGGTACCTTGAAACGTAAACAGCTGAACAAATCTCCGAGGGTACACTTTTCACGGTTACAATACTTCCCTTTTACGAGGGTTGTAAAAAGAGAATATAAAACGCTGAAGAATCTACTGCCGTTGTCACTTTGTCAAAACCTACAAAAAAAAACTGACAAAAAATACAAATGATATTTTTTAACTAAATTCGTTATATAGAAAATTTCAAAATCCTGGCGATCTATAACACCCCGACAGTGTTTTCAATTTGGTTATCATTTTCAAAATATGTTAATTTTTGAATTTTGAAATAATAATTTTTTTTAGATATCGCTGAAAGTTGATTACTTAACTCAAGTAAGCTTTATTTTCCTTTTTAACTTGGTCACTATCAACGTATGTGTTATCAATATAAATGCTTATTATGTCTTTAAAAACATTAAACATCTTTTAATATTAGAATTTTTAAATTCATATTTTTATTCAAATCCGAAATCTTCAAAAACTTGATTTTTTCCTTCGGTATTTGATTGAAATCGGGAGGCATACGCTTAAAGTACAATTTTCTGAAATATATATTACTTTTTAAATTCAAATTTTCATTAAAATCCGAATTTGAAATCTTCAAAAACTTGATTTTTTCCTTCGGTATTTGATTGAAATCGGGAGGCATATGCTTAAAGTACAATTTTCTGAAATATATATTACTTAATTTTATTAAAATAGGTTTTCAAATTATGATTTTTTTTATATTACATCTCCAATGATTTCAGTGGTCTCCAAATTTTATTTTGTTCGGTACGGAAAATATGTCCACAATATATATATATATATATATATATATATATATATATATATATATATATATATATATAACCCCATATTGGGCCATACAAAAGTTTTTAGTTTTCTCGATATTTTCAATTTTTTAAAATATTGCAAAAAGCCAGAAAATTATGGTTAAAAAATGCATTAAAAAAAAACTATAAACTCTGTTGAGGTAAGTTAAATTTAATTTATTAACCAATACATTGATAATGTAATATTAATAGCATTGTAGTAATAAACCTAACTTCTAATAAATCACAATCAAAAGTTTGCATCGAAAATAACAATAAAATTTGCCTAGTTCAACTTTAAGACGTTTTCTTGAAGAAAATTGTTAATACACGAAGCGTACAAATTGAAGCAAAAACATCCTCGTTTAATTAGCTTTACAACGAGATATAACTCTTTTAAAAATATTAACAACCTCTAACAAAAAGTGTGTTGTGCAATTATTTTCGGTTATTTGCGTCTACAAGGGAATTGTACAACTAAAGTAATGGTAAAATATCCAAAAGATCTAGCAGGTCTTGAAACAATCACTTCTTCGATGACATATCCTTGTTTATTAAAACAATTTGACAGTTTTTCGAAAGTTGTTTGAAAGTGTGTATTTGATGTCCGTGTGTTCAACGATGTATATCGACGACTTTGTGAAACGGGTAGTGTACACAAGCCTCGAAACGAAGGTGGAAGGCCACATACATACTCTGTAGGAGTAGACGCACTCATCCTAGAACATTTTGCGTATCCTGAAGCCTCTACAAAAGAAGTTGCGCGCCTGTTTGATGTTTCAGGCTATAAAGTCTGGTCTACCATTAATAAATCTGGACTTCATCCATATCACTATACTCCTGTACAAGTGCTGGAGGAAGACGATCCTCGAAGAAGAATGGAGTTCTGCCGTTTTAAGCTAAACACCGATGCAGAAGATGCGAACCTCTTGAACAAAATATTATGGTTAATTACCACAATTTACATTATTGGGCACCCAAGTTAGAAAAGAATCCATGCCAAATTAGACCCACATCGTCTCAAAGGCGTTTTTCGCTGAATGTTTGGATGGGAGTAATTGTCAACTTTGTGATTGGTCCATATTTTTTGTCGGATAACCTTAATGCAGTCCATTATGAAGCTTTTTTTGCGACATGACTTAATGGTTCTGTTGGAAGACTTACCACTAGCAAGTTGACGAGATATGATATTTCAGCATGACCGCTGTCCCGCTCACTACCGCTTAACAGTACGGGAGTGGTTAAACCATCAGTTTCCAAATAGCTGGATTGGAAGAGGCGGGCCTATGCCTTGGCCACCGAGGTCTCCTGACCTCACACCATTAGATTTCTATATTTGGGGGCCATATGAAGGCATTAGTTTATGCTTCCCCCGTACCTTCGCTTCAAGTGTTACGGCAAAGGATTATCGATGGGGCCCAGCAAATTAGAACCAATTTTTCTTCGAGAATTACAAAGAGTGAAGTAAGAAAACGTGTTCGAGCCTGCATTAGAAGCAGAGGGGCACAATTTGCAGGAAATCTTTAATTATAAACCCGGCTTATGTCGACTTTTCATTCTGATTTTAACAATTAATTATTAGCTTTTTCGTTTTGTATCATAGTGAGTTTTTTATAATTATCAATTTCTAGTGAGTTCTTGTATTGTATTTTCATAACTCTTTATCTCGTTGTAAAGTTAAATAAATGAGGATGTTTTCGCTTCAATTTGTACGCTTCATGTATTAACAATTTTCTTCAAGAAAACGTCTTAAAATTGAAGTAAGCAAATTTTATTGTTATTTTCGATGCAAACTTTTGATTGTGATTTATTAGAATTTAGTTTTATTACTACAAATGCTATTAATATTACATTATCAATGTATTGGCTAATAAATAAAATTTAACTTACCTCAACAGGGTTTATAGTTTTTTTTTAAATAAATTTTTTAACCATAATTTTCTGGCTTTTTGCAATATTTTAGAAAATCGAAAATATCTAGAAAACTAAAAACTTTTGTATGGCCCAATATGGGGTTATTTGGATTCCATTTGAAGTCCCCTATCACCTCCTAAGGAATGCATCAAGTTAGAAAACACCCTAAATATAATATTTCAAAAGAGAAAGATGATTGTGCGGATGGATTCTTAAAAAGAAAAGGAAAAAATAAATCCGCAAAAAAAAGGGTGTGAAGTTTGGTAACCGCGCTACACGTGTTTCAGTCTTATAAGACTTCATGAGCACAGTAATTTAACCAAGTTAAAAGATATAGGAAAGTTGTCGAAATTTCTAGAAAACAAACGTAGATTCACTGACAGGAGCCCGCCACACATTTGCAAATTTGTCAGAAAAAAACCAGGGTAGATTTTTGACGTCTCCACGGAGGTGACCTTAGCCGCCTGCCGTGACATTCAAGCCCAAGGTGATAAATCAAAAGATAATATGTATATGTATAATAATGTTTATGTTTACTCAGAGGTATGAACACGCTACCAATCTAAAGAACATATCTACAAAATAGTATAGGTAAATGTTATTGCCATAGATATTTTTATTTTATTGGGGATATAAACCTAACTGAATAAAATTTGAAAAACAATGCCTTAAAATAACGATTGGATGAAGATTCTTGGATATACAGGGTACGCGAAAATGACGATGAAATATTTCTGGAGTTAATTCAGCATTAAAACGTATTTAAAACAGTTTATATTAATATAGGTCTGAAAATGGCGCCATTGGAGTTACAGGTCTATAAAGATGTTAAATACAATCTTTTTACAGCCTTGAACCTATCCAGATTATGGCCATGAAACCTGATAAGAGACAGAAGGTCTTTTATTTATGCCTAATTTGCAAGTTTTAAAATCCCGAGTTCAGTTTCTATTTCTCCATTCGAGACATTCGAACAGAAAAATACAAAAGTATTTTTCTGATCAAGAGGCAAATTATTAAAGTTTGTAAATAGTAACAAAAAATATGAGAAATTGTTTACTTAAATTACCCGTATTAAACATTATTGTACTGTGTTTTTCTAACTTTATGTGTGAAAATTGAAAATGTATCACCAGCTCCACCACTTATCTTTACATACAAAAATTTTATTAGCTTTTACGAAATAGAAAGGTACCACGCGTCGAAAAGTAATCAGATTTTATAATTTTATTATTATTATTAAAACCCTCGTCTCTAAGGCAAATTCAGACAACATATTTTACTTACTTTGGCATTGCAGTCCGCATCTAGTAAGATATTTGCTGACTTAATATCTCTATGAATAAGAGGTGTTGAAAAAGCTGTATGTAAATATGCAACAGCTTTTGCAGTTCCTAAGGCCACATGCAGTCTCTGCTTCCACGCCAGTTTTTCTGGATTCTTCTAAAATTAAAAAAAAAAACGCAAAAATGATATTGAAATACCTAAAAACAAGGAAACAAGTATACAGTAGTCAAGAAATATGCACATAAAGGATTTGGGGATAATTTTATACATTATTAGTTTTCCAAGAAATATTATTCCCTAATAATGAAAAACTGCTATAATTGTAATTTTTCTTTTTGACACTAATAACATCATTGTTATGTAAATATTTAATAGTTATAATGGGTCAATTGTATCAGAGATTGTATCTGATTTAGTTATTTTACTGTATTCCATTTATATTATGGCATAAATTTATTTTAGGCTCACTAATTGTAATATTGATGGAGGACGGTATCGGTGTAGTGTGTATACATATTTTCACCAAAGATAATATCTACTACTAGTATTATAAATGACATAGGTTTGTTTGCAAGTGGCTTTCTGCTACAAAAACTAGATATTTCATAAAACATACTGTTTTCTAACTCCGTTTTAAACAAATAAAAACCCAGACAGATTTAAATAAAAAGCCATTTTTTTTCAAGAGAGTTTCTTGGCTTTTCTAAAAAAACAGGTCTCTACACTCATCTCTGGTTTGTACTGAAACTTCTATAAGAAAAATAATGTATACATATACGTTTCTCTTGTTTATTCTTAATTGCAGTGAAAAAACCTAAAATATGATTAATTTCTTTTATATTACCTTTAATCTATAATTCGTTCAAGCTTACTCAAATAAATTCTACAAGCGTTGTTAGAATGTTAATTGGTACTTTTGTGTAATTTTATGCTTGAAATAATACATTTTCGTCCTAGTTTTCAAAGAATGACTCCTGTCTTAACAAGTTGTTACAACTTTAACTTTTAAATATGAAACACGAAAAAATAATGATTTATGTTAGAAGCAAAAAGAATGTACATACAGGGATTTCATTTGTATTTTGACAACTACCTACAGCTAACTATAGAAGATACAAACTTTAAATATAAAAGTTTTTTTGTGTCATCTTTTAAGAATATCGCAAATTAAAAAGGAGAATTACACACAACATTTTTTTTTAATGAAACACCCTGTATGGTATTTTTTCATTAACTGCTGATTATAAATCCACTAGGTTTGTACTTTTATTTATTTATTTATTTATTTATTTATTTACGGATATACCATTTTACATAAGAAATAATAAACAGTAAAGCATTGCGTTAATTAATTACTAAAACTAATTACAATAAGAAATACTACCACAAAAATTCTAATTATTAATGACATTTAAGAATATAATAATCTCTACGTCTATGATGTCAGACGTCTCACGGCACTTTTAAAGGTACTAACTGAGCCATGGATTGGCAGATTATACTTATTAAAATTACGTTGCATTCTATTAATTGGGCTATGCAAGCCATAATTTCGGGTGACGTTTTCTGGGTAAAATAAAAAATTGGAACGGGTTCGATGTAGGGCATGTAAAGATATTTTACTTAGTAAATAAGAACAGTCAACATGCCCATTAATTAATTTGAACAAAAAACACATATCGGCCTGCAACCTCCTGCCCTGAAGTGAACACATACCCAAAATACTAAGAACACGGTTGTAATTTGAATGATTATCAATTTGGGGTATTCCCAGCTTAAAACTACATATTCGTAAAAAATTTTTTTGAACATTTTCTATTTGATTGATATGAATCTCATAAAAAGGAGACACACCGGACTTGCATATTCCAGAATCGATCTTACGTACGAACAATACAATAATTTCATGACATGACATGAGAAATCAGTACTAAATCTAGAAATATAACCCAAAGACCTAGATGCTCGCTGTATCACACTTATGATATGGCCATTAAAAGTTAATCTACAATCAAACAAAACACCAAGGTCTTTAACCTCATGAACTCTTTCAAGTGTAGTACCATTTATGATGTAATCAAATTGAATAGAATTACGTGATTTTGAGAAGGTAATGCATGAACATTTACTTGTATTTAAACTTAAACCATTTAAATTTGACCAGTGAACAAATAAGGTCACCTCTGACTGCAAACATTGGCAATCCAGAGAAGTAGATGTGTATTTAAATATTTTAAGGTCGTCAGCATACATAAGAAAAGAACTATGTGGTAAAAAGAATCTTAAATCGTTAAAAAACAAAATAAATAATATGGGTCCACAATGAGAGCCTTGCGGGACGCCTGACGGTACTAAAATTTGATTTGATATAAAATTATTAATTCTAATACTTTGCGTCCGCCCAGTTAAAAAACTACTTAGCCATCTAAGAATGTGATCACCTAGCCCTAGTGCCTTAAGTTTAGCCAGTAATAGACCATGATTCACCCTATCGAACGCCTTCGAGAAATCGGTATAAATAACATCAACTTGATATCCCCTCTCGAAAGCGTTCAGCAAGTGGTTCACATAAGTTAATAGATTAGCTAGGGTAGACCGAGCAGGCTGAAAGCCAAATTGTTCATCCATAATTACGCCTTTACAGCGCCAAGACAGCGAAGAAGACACCAATGAATCAAACAACTTTGGAATGGTTGACTGGATACAGATGCCTCTGTAATTTGTAACGTCGCTGCGATTACCAGATTTAAAAATAGGAGTAATGTATGAATGCTTCCAGAATTCAGGAAATACTCCAGAATTCAGCGAAAGATTAAAAAGAAAGTGTAGTGGTTTACTTAATGTGCAGACACATTTATTTAACAAGATAGGGGGTACCCCATCGGGACCAGAGGATGTTTTCGGATTAGATGATATTATTTTATGAAATATGTCAATTAAATCTATCTTTACCTCATTTAAATTAAGTACCTGAGAAAGGGTAGGATAGTATTCAGGTATTTCATAAGAGGCATCTGTATACACGGTTGAGAAATAATCGGCAAATAAATTTGCCGTTTCTTCACCATTATTGCTTGCTCTGTTATCAAAGTGCATACAGTTTGGATATCCGTTTGATTGTTTAAAATTATTAACATGTTTCCAAAATTCATTTGGGTTATTAATTAAATTTGATTCCATTCTGTGCACGTAAGATTGATAACACTCTTGTTCTAGAGCCCCACACTCCTCTCTAAGCCGCGAAAACAGCAGGCAAATTTGAATTCTTATAGCGTTTATGCATAATTTTTTTCTCAACTATAAGTCGTCTGAGACGAGGGGAAAACCACGTTGGAAAATTGGAGCTCTTAAATTTTTTAATGGGTACAAATTGTGAAATACCCTGGTATATTATATTATAAAAACCATTAACTGCCTCATCGATATCATTTTTGTCAAGCAGTATTTCCCAATCGACTGAAGCAAAAAAATCATTTAAAGCTAGGAAGTTGCTATTTTTGAAATCATAATATTCTAAATTATATTTTAATGATTCATTTGAAGTCGAGAGAGGAATGTCACAGGAATAAGCAATATGATGGATACTAGTATTTAATTTAATTAATTTTGTAAAGCACAGGTCAAGAAAGATATTACTATTATTAGGAATATTTATCATTTGAAATAAATTAAGAAAGCTAAAAGAGTCACCTACAAGATTAGCAGCCGACAGCGGAGAACACTTAACACTAACACTATGAGCTTCATTAGACCATATGGCACTAGGGAGGTTGTAGTCACCAAACAGCACAAGAGCATGACCAGGATTCGCCTCGATTATGTCACCCACAGCCCGGCAATGGTCACTGTAAACCTCATGAGGGGAATTAGGGGGGATATAAACTGCACCAAAAATCAATTTTTTGTTTCCCTGAGATAACGAACAGAACAATTGCTCAACGGATTTGACAGTGGTCTTGAGTTGTTTGGATTTAAGCTGGTTTCTAATGGCGATAAGTACTCCACCACCTCTAGATTTTAAACTTGTTTCAGAGTTCCTGTCAGTTCGATAGATGTCGAATCCAGGGATATTGACCTCATCGGCCGAGTGACCATCGGTGAGCCAAGTTTCAACCATAAGTAAAACATCATAAGTACTAAGGCAAGCTTTCCTACGTAGATCCTTTAATTTAGAGGAAATGCCACCAGCGTTCTGGAGGTAACAGCTTATTAGTTGCCGTTTTTTGGAGGACGTCTGTCTTTTATTATTTTTGGAATCCCATGAAAGTATCGTATAATAAGGTCGCTTTCACCATTTTCCTTTCTTTGAGAGAGTTCCGAGTGCAGTTTTTTTATGTGGTTACGCTGAGAGATTGTCATGTCAGCACTAATACGAAGAGCAGATTCACTCACTATTAACTGTCTTCTGTTTTGTAAACATTTTTTGGCTGTATCTGATGATTCGAAAACGATACGCAGCGGGCGTGGTCGATCACACACTCGGCCCAACCTAACAGTCTTGAAGGAAGCACATACAATATTGATTAAGTTCAACATAGTTTTTATTTCGGAGCAATCGTGGTTGACTCTTGCTTCAGCATTACTGGACAAACTTTCAGCCATGTTATGAACGATTATATTTTTCTCTCTTATAGAACGCTCTTGCATTTCCTTAAGAACACTTTCGGTATTTTTACTCTCAGCCAGCGCAGGTATGTCAGTGATGACGAAATTATCTTGCTGGGCTTTAATATTGTGTAGCTCAGATCGAATTTCCCTCAACTCAGTGTCCAGTGCCGAAATTCTATTTCTATCCTCGCTGAGTTTTCTCAATTCCTGAAGCATTGTTTGGATAGTGGCGCTTTGTTCCATTATTATTTTATGCAGCTGAGTTATAGCCAGACAAGCATCACTGGAATTAAAATCAGATCTATTCAGAAGTAAAGGTAAATCAGGCTCTGTCACTCCCGAATAAACACCAATGTTACTTAAGCGCCTATTTTCACTAATATTTGCTATAGATGACCTAGCTGCCAGCTCCATTGGCATTGATGTGCAGCAAGCTATGCCAATACTGTTACGATGAAATGTAATAGCGTTGGTAGAGGTTTCAGTAGTGGGCTTATTTAGTTGTTCCTTGCATGAGACACAATGCCACGGTATCTTCTGACTTGAACACAGTACAATTTCGCTGCCTGTTAATTGGGCACATTTTGCATGGAACCAAGAATTACAGCCCCCTGCACAATCAATTTTATATGAAGTTTTACCAATAACTTTATTACAAGCTTTGCACATCAATTTACCCATTTTCCGTTGTCAAAATGCAATAGCGACGTGCAGCGCGAAAACTCCCCAAGGACGAAGAGTTGTTTACAATTCAGTGATCCGAATACCGAGGTTTTTGTACAAATTTTTAAGAACTTTGATGAGCAAAAAATATCAATGGATATACACAAATTATCGTAATTACAATAATAACTCTTAGATTGCAATTTATAGAACACCAAAATTCGACGGGCAACATTAATTCCGAACAACGGCAAGAAATGGTTTATAAAGATTTCATTAGAAATTTCAGTAATATAGCAGCACGTAAATATATATGTAATTACCTTTACTAGCTAGTAGAGATGCCATTATAGTCTCTAAGAGGTTTCGTATAATTGTTCCTGAACAATGCAGGGATCCCTCCCAGTCCTTCCTCAAACAGGAGGGCCTTGTCTGGTTTACCGACGGATCTCTAATGGAGGAGGGATCTGAGGCGGGAATCTATGGGGAGAGACCCAGGGCGAAAATGAGTCTTGCTCTTGGACGTTATGCGACTGTACATCAGGCTGAAATAAATAATCTTGGACTGCGTACAGGAAAACTTTTCTAGAGGATATCACGACAAGCATATCTATATATGCTGTGATAGTCAAGCCCCGATTAATGCTCTGTCCTCGAACAGGGTTAATTCGCTGCTAACACTTAAATGCAGGAGAGCCCTAGAGACGCTGTGTCCAATAGGATTAACCTCATTTGGGTGCCTAGCCAGCAACACTGTTTTCACTAGGCCGGAACTTGCTCTTGAAATTGCTCCTTCAGCTGTCAAGGATAGGATTAAAATCGCACCGTCGAAGAATTCCGTGCTAAATGGCATGATCTAGCAGAACTGAGACAGTCTAAGGTCTTCATATCAGACCCTTTTAGCCGTTCTGAGTCTGGTAGCCTTCTAAAACTAAACAGAGGCCAACTTAGAACCATTACCGTGGTCCTAACTGAACACTGGTGAAATATTATCTGCATAAGATTGGACTCTTAAATTCTTAAACTACCGAGCATCTGGTCTGTCGATGTGACGCTTTAGTCAACCCTAGCTTGAAAGGGTCCTTTCTTTTTTTAAAAAGGAGTTGGCCCCTGACCTGACATGTCTACTTGAGGGATAGCACAATGGGTCCAAGTAAGCCTAAGTGCTATCCTTCTCGGGCTCCCCATCTATGTCTAATGAGTATAGTCGCTTACAACTATTTATTACCCTTTTTTTTGCAAGAAAGAAATTGTTCAACGATAAGTTTTTTTTGCTTTGTTTGTTTCAAGGTAAGTTCTACACTGAACCCAAGTGAAAAAATTATAAATACTTAAGCTTTACAAGAGCCAGTTTCAGATATATTTATTTGATATTTGCGATTTTAATGAAGTAGTCTTACCTTGGTTTTACCCATGTTACGACTGTGTTTATGTCATTAATTCTTCCTGAATTTTTATTAAGCTTAGATCTTTTCAGCCTGAAGAATATTGATTCTCCTACAATTTTCTAGGTCACTCTACCCTTTTCTAAAAGCTATATAAGACCACCAGAAGAAAACCTTTTGATTATTGATCTGGTAGCTGTCAAAGCAGAAGTTGCGAGGAATCTAAAGTTATAAAAAAAGCGTGTAAGGAGTAACCTCCTGGACCCACCATGCAAGATTACAGACGATTAAAAGACTATGAAAGCAAGACATAAACAGAAAATAAGAAAAATGTTTGCCTACTGAATGAGAGGCAAGGTAACCTAATGCAGTATTTCATGCAAAATTTCATAGAATACATGCAAAAGCAACTTCAATTTCGTTGAAAAATATCAAATTGACATTTTTCTTATTCAAGATACATCGTTAAAAACTCAAAGATTCTCATTTCCAAATTTTAATACTTTTAAAACTGATAGACAAGCAGATTCAGGAAGAGGTATGCTTGTTCTAACTAAGAAAAACCTGATGTCATATTCGGTGCCTAATCCAGATGACAAAATAAAAGGCACCTACATTAAAGTAAAAATTAAACAACGTGTTTTCAGAATGGGTTCTGTTTATTGCAGTCCGGCTTTTCAGAAAAAAATTCATTTCGATAATTTATCAAGCATTTTTAACAATGATGATGTAACACTCATAGTGGGACACCTCTATGCCAAGCATCGGGATGCAACATGACAAATACTCGTGGACTGGCATAGAGTAACAACCAGGAGAAGTTAAATTAAAATATTTTTAACCACCCTGACGTAATCTCCCATCCAGTTGTAACTCATGAACTCAGTACAGAACAATAGAAATAAACATCAATTGCCAATTAGAGAATGCAATAATAGAATTAACAGATAAAATTAATTTAGTAGTAGCAAAGTAAACAGTTACAAAAATGTTCAGACATAGTAAATACGGAGAACTTCTACTAGATTTAATGAAGAAATTAACCATAAAAAACAGACCTAAAAATTTAGCCTCTTGTACGGGCAATCCTGAAATAAAATTACAAGCTAATTGGGCCACAGCTGGAATTAAAACTATATTAAAAACCTTTATAACTTGCAATATGAAAGTAAATTAGAATCTCTGAATGTACAATATTATAACGCACAAAAATTCTTTCAAAAGGTCTGAGATTACCATTGCCTTATATCTTAAATAATAACACAGTAATTTCAGATCCAACAGAAAAAGAGGAGAAATTTTCGCAGATGTGCTGTTTGAGTAATTTAGCGAAAATCCCACAGACGTCAGGATTGCCGATACGATTCAGATCTAGAATACAATAAATCATATGGAAATTACGCCTATATATACTTCTGCTCACGTTCAGGAAATAACCGAAAATCTAAACACTAAAAAAGTTCCAGGAATGAATGCTGTAATAAACATGGCAATTAAAAAAAATACCTGAGTCCATCACAAAAGACCAAGTACTAGTAACAACAAAATTTCTTAAAATAAACAACTTAAAGAGGAAATAAATGAAAAAATTATTTTACCAGCGGAGCAGTTTGGTTTTAGAGCTGAAATAAGCACTACAAATCAAGCTACTAGACTAGCCACGGCCATCATTAAGGCGTTAATCAAAAGATATCTGAATCACATAGGAGTAGTTTTTCAAGATGTGAGTAGATCTTTTGCTAAAACTTGGCTCAACGGTCTGATTCTTAAATTAATTAGGTATGGTCTGTCCAGTTTTCTTACAAAAACTATAATGTCCTTCCTAAGCAATAGGGAATCTTATCCATCGGCGAAAGGGAATCAATAAAAAGAGAAATAAGAACACTGGAAAAATAAATGTGAAGAAGACATGAAGAGAAACCAAGAAGACATGAAGAATGAATTTAAAGAAGACATGAGAAGGACTCGAGACAATGTGAAACAAGAAATGCAAGACAGAAAAACAATCCAAGAATAGCTTACAGCAAAAATGAGAAAGAATGAAGAACTCGAAGCAAAAAAAAAGACCGTATCACAAGAAGAAACCCAGCGAACGTGAAACAAGAAGTACCAGACATTAAAACCCTAAAAAATGTGTTGCCGAACAACGACAAATGTAAAGTATGAAAAAGGATCAAGAAAGCTTGAGCAACATACAAAAAGTGGACGAAGAAATTCGCCAATATGTATTATTGATTAACCTAACTTAACCTTAGAAAGAATCAAGAAAATATAAAACATGAACTTAAAGAAGATATAAGCAAGACTTCAAACAGAAAATGGGTCAAATATGAAATGAAAATATACATCTAAGTACAAAAGAAAATTAAAGAAGTTTAAGTTGCTTTACCTAGCTTACCTTTACCGAAAGACGTCATAAAAGAAATTGGTCAATTGGAGAAGACAATACCCATATTAGTACAAAAGTTGGACGATCAAAATTCGGCGCCACACGTTAGTCCGGAAAAATTAATAATACATATTGACTGGATATTTAAATTTTAGAAAATATTTTACCTGCACTAGAAAAGATAGATAATATTTTATTTTCACTGTGGATGTGCCTATTTTAACTTGCTTTAACAACTGAAAATTGGTAAAAACACCAGTGAATCCTTGGAAATACATTTTATCTCATTTTGAAACATTAAAATAAAACATGTTTATTTTATTCTTAACATTTGCACCCTACAGGAAAATCTAATTAACAAAATAAATATTCTCTACAGTGTGTTCAAAAAAGTAACATGTGGAAACCATTTTAATATTTAGGCAATATTATGTTAAAACTATAAGAGATATGTATTAGCTTCAATGTGATTTTAATAGGAAAATATGTATTGTTGGGCGCTAAATGCGCATTTTTATGAAAAAATCAAATCTAGAATTATAAAATAGAAGTAGATTTGTCCATTTTCGACCATTTTTTGACCACTTTTCGACGCAAATGCCTTCGCATATAATTTTTTTTTCCACAAAATGGCTCTTTACCGCCTTGCATTGATCCTTTGTCTACGTAACTGCAAAATTTGAAATGGTAAATCGTACTTATATCTTTATATTTCTGCAGCGCGTGAACCCTTTTGAACCCATTTTTAAACGAAATGTAATTTAAATTGCCTATACATAACACATTTTTTTGAGGTCGGACGTGCAGGAGGTTTTCTCTAATACGTAGGTACCTTTTCATATCACTTTGAACTTGACTAGACCTTGTCGCTGGTTTTTCACTTTTTGTCTGCAGTTCTCCCTTAAATTCACTAAGACTGGCACTTTAGTGAATTGCATAGAATATGAATATTAGAAAATTCTTTTACTTAGTAACCAAGAAAGTTGCAAAAAAACTAACACAAAACTGACATACCAGCACGTTTGACTCGAATGTTGCCCAAAGGGTTAGTTTAAAGAAAAAGTTAACATAAACAAATTTATACAGAATTGCATTCTCTACAAATTCAGTAGAGTAACCTTAAATAGTGGCGACATGAGTGTTGCACAAAGTTATGCTTTGGGACGACCTTTTTCGATGAATACAGATTTTGGCTTTCATTGTGTTTAAATTTAAAATTTTACATTAATTAAAAAATTAAATACATTTTCATTTAAACCAGGTAATTAAAACGAACACATGAACGAAAATTAATTTCTAAATTCTCAATATTATAAATTTCTTAAACTATTGGCTCTAAATAAAAAAAATCACTAGCTATAGCACTCTCATAACATTTTGGGATAAATCCAGTACTTTCCTTAAAAATAATTTCACGCTGTAAAATAAAGCAATTAAGTATTGTTTCCCCTTTTTAAGTGGTTTATAATTTTTTATTACACCAACGACTGAAATAATCGAAAAATGTTAAAAAACTGAATTTAAAGCGAAGAAAAACCATCTGAATTTTGTAAATAGCGTTATTAGTTTAAAATATATTTAAATTTTAAGGGTTTATTTTGCAACATTCCTGACGAATTAGTAAAATAATCTTTAAATATTCATATTCTATACATTTTTTAAGGTGAATGTAGTCTAGAAATTTTCTTCTTAATGTTGATAATCTGAACAATACTTTTTCCTAAAAAAAAAGCAAATAATAAATTTAAACTAGGCTGCTCGTTTTTGTCAATATTGTCCATGTTTTGTCCAAATCTCATTTCCCAAATTTTTCAGTTGATAAGATGGGTATCTAAACATGATTTTTATAATCACACTGAAACCACCAAATTATTCCGTAAACTTTGTTAAAACTTTCTATATTCTACTGTACGGCACTGTATTTCTATAGTTCAACAATCTCAATTTGTAAAGAGATAAATAGTTTACAAGAAATATCTATGGTCTCAGGCCTTTACCATTTGCACTTATAAAAATAAACTTGAGTACGTATCGCCGAAACTATAAAAATGTTATATGAAAAAAATCGCATAACAATGTAAAACAACGTAAATAAAAATTATGTAATATGAGAGCTACTATTGCCTACCGAAAAAAACATTATCGCAGTTCCCGATTTCACCATTAAATCTAGGAGTCTCTTATTTTTCCCTTAGTCTATGATTTTAATTCAGTTTAGTTTGAAATTTTGAAGTGTAAACAAGGTTAAGGTTACTGTAGTTACGATTATTAAGTATAATCAGTGTTTACCTTTGCTACCTGTAAACTGTGTTATGAATAAAATGTATATTCAGAAAGTACGTGTTTGGTTACCCGCCAATTACCTTCCGAAGTCTAAATTAAAACTCACCTGAAGGGCATCAAATAAAGAGCCTCCTGGAACATACTCATAAACTAAACAATATGTAGATCCATCGCACGAATACCCCAGTAGAGACACCAAATTTTCATGCTTGTACTTGTATAAAATCTCCACCTCATTCCTAAACTGCTTGGTGACTTGATCATTTTCATTTACTAATTCGACACTTTCCAGAAACATTTTCTTTACAGCTACAGGTTTATCCAATAGGCCAGTAGCCAAAAAAACTGATCCAAAAGCTCCGGCACCCAAAAGTCTCCCGTTTTCTTTATCTGATGAAAAAACGTTTGTTGCTTTTTCCAATTCACCATAAGAAAAATGAGGTAGTTGAGTGTTTAGAGAAAGGTTTGGAAGAGGAGATGGACAATTTGTGTTTCTAGAAGCTAGAGATTTAGGGTCAGAATGTGGTATGACTAAAGGAATGTCCGAGTTATAACTTGGGCTACTTGACTGTAGCATCTCAAAATTGGGTATCAAGTCTGAATCAGTAGATACTTCTTGGCTAAGAACATTTATAGATGGAATAAAGTGACTTTCCATAGTTGATTCGGATATATTTATCGTTTCTGTTGTGTGCTGACCGTCACCTATCGGATATTTGATGTTATTTCGGTTTGAACCGGAAAACATCTGGCTAAATGCAGGAAGTTCAGTGCTAGATGCATCGACGGATATAACCTCTAACTGATCCTCCGGTCCTGAAATCACATTTTAAGATTAGTTAATTTCTATCTAAAAAAAAATGTATTTTACACAGCTTTTTCTGTTTAATTAAAATAGACACTTCTATACAGAGTGTCCCATAACTTATCCGCCATAGAGCAACAGGTGAAATTTGACATCATAAGAAGATTTGTATAATACATGTGCTGGCAAATGATAGTCGTTAAAAGAATACGGGGTGTTGAAAAAGAAATTTTCAATAATTTTAAAACGGATAAAGATATCAAACTCAAAATTAGTGTACTAGCGTTTTGGAAGGTGAGAAATCCGAATTCATTATTAGTTTGAACCTAGCTTCTAGAGGGCACTTGCCACATGCTTAATGACGAATTAAAGTTTCTGTATTTTTTTAATCCATTATCAAAAATACGTAGAACCCAATTTATTTAAAATAAATAAAAACATTTTTAGATTTTCTTTATCAGATATATAAAGTGTTCGCCGTGTACCTCAATACACTTTCTTAGGCTCTTCATCAAGTCGCACCTCACACTCAGGAGGGCATTTCCGGAGTTTCTAATAATATTGGCAGCCTCTTGAAGTATTTGTATAGGTTCTTCTCGTGTATTTATTTCATCATTGTATACTTAAGCCTTCATGTGAGGCCACAGATAAAAATCCAATCTATCGATGCGGGAAACATTGATTTAAGTAATTTTGAATGCGGGTGCGCCCCTTCTTGCTTAAACCACATGTCTTGTCTTATGTTTAAAGGTATATCACCCAAAAGGTCCAGTAAATAGTTTTCTAAAAACTTTTATGTTAGAAGTGTCTCGCTCTTGGTAGATATGGATTTTCCAGGGCGTAATAGTGATTACTTCTCCAGTTAAAAACTTTTCGTCTGGTAAACGTTGCTTCGCCGATAAACAATATCTTTTTCAGGAACATAGGGTTTCCGTTTCTTTTATTTTGTACATTTTGGCAAAATTCTAATCTAGCTAGTAAATCTTCTGGCATAAAATGTTGGATAGGCTTAAAATAGTAGGGAAATCACTTTTCTGTACGGAGAACTCTTGCGACTGTAGACTTATTTATTCGCGTAGCTTCTTCCAAACGCCTAGTGCTTAGCTCAGGGTTTTCTTCGATACGAACCAAAATGGCCTCTTCTTGTTCTACCGTTATTTTTTGGATCGTCCACCAGGATAACTGTTGTCATTGTCACGTATTGGGTTGTCAACATTCATGGCACACTTTGTGAAATGCATCTTTTCAGCCACTGATAAGATGTGCAATGGAATATTCAAAGATGAATATGTAGCAAACGGCTTGAGATGTCGATATTAACCAAGAGTGCGTTGTTTTACGCAGAAATGATGAGTCTTTTCTACAGTCTCAGCTTTAAAAGGTAAAAAAATAAACAACATTTAATTCATTATTAAATATGTAGCAAGCGCCCTCTAGGAGCTGGGTTCAAACTAATACCGAATCCGGATTTCTCAACTTCGGAAACGCTAGTACACTAATTTTGAATTTGATACATTTATCTGTTTTAAAATTATTACAATTTTTCGAAAATTAAGTTTGAATTTCAACATCCTGTATATTTTTAACGACTAATATTTGCCACCACATTTATTAAACAAATCTTCTTATTTTGATCTCTAGGATCACATGTTGCTCTATGGCGGATAAGTTATGGGACACCCTGTAGAAACGACAAAATGAAGAAAAAAAAATGTTTATTTTACACTAGTCTCTCTATTTTAATATTTGCGTTTCCATTTAACTTTCTTAAAAATATTTGGAATTATTTCACCAAGAACATATTTCAATAAAATGTAAGTTTTTAGAATACTCTGTATATAATATAATTAGAGATCCATATATAAAGATTTTTTTTGGCGATACCGACAACCGGCCGATATTTTATTTAGACACAGATAGCGGCAATGGTGTTAAATGACAACTGGGACCAGCGGCAATACGTTTGATAAACGTGAAAAAAAGTGAGGAAAATACCCAATTGAAATGTTTAAATATATTAGAATCTCAGGAAAAACCTATAACAAAATAAACAGATTAATGCCTAGACCTGCAGAGAGCTTAATATTTTTACATCATAAAGAAGTCAGGCTTATTTATTAAGTCAAAAATTTAGAAGCACAGTTTGTTAATAGTATTTGTTTTAAGTTACTGATTTTTACCCATTTGTTTTATTTTTCATGGAAAATTTGAGATATTTGAATGTTTACATCACAAATATAAATAAAAATTAGTCACTTTCTTAGAAAAAAAAAAACTAATTTAAGAATAACTATTAATAAATAAATAAATAATAAACTTCTCAACTTTTGAAATGCATGCCGTTTTTTTTGTTATTCAAAATCAAAGTTAACTTTATACGATTTTTAAACCTTAAGTTTTTGTGTGAAAACAAGTGTCTATTTTAATATTAATATATATTAACGATACACTTAACAAATTACTTTTTATTTTATTTTTCTTTTTCCAAATTGATGGGATTACTCCACTTTTACAATAAACGACGTATATTATATAAAATTAAAATGGAGGAAATATCAGATGACCTATAACCTTAAAAACAAATTATCCGATCAAATATTTCAGGTAAGAGAATAGAACAAAATAATGTTAAATTATTAATAACTGATCCACTGAATAATTTAATTTCTAAAACCAAACGAAGTGCAATTAAAGATAGTCGAAATTTCGAGTAAAATAATGACTGTATAATCACAGAGAGTTACGGAATTTATCAAATATTTAAGTTTGGTGCTAAGACTATCCACATTCCAGAGGTAAAAAGTTATTGGCAGTTTTTTGACGCATTATTGAAGGCACGATTCATAACACTATTAACTCTAACTTCAACAGACACTGACTTTTTCACTGAGCGATTACTGGCAATGTAGGGATTGTCATTTTTGAACCGAATCTTACATGTAAATCTTATATAACTTTTTTAAATTAACTCTTCCTTAAATTTCTTCTTGCTGCTTAGATAGTATATTATAACAGATTCGCTAGAAAAGATCACCTTCATATTCCGAATTCTCTGGCCTGGCAGCCTAATCTAATCACTTCAAAGTCTATGGGTTCCTCAATTTCAAGATTTTCAAAAATTTTTGAAAATTGTAACTCATCCATTTGATTTGCTGGAGTTACTTTCTAAAATATAAAAAATTATTAACTTTTTAGCTAAAATACTCCTGTCCTACATTTCAAATATTGTTCCATGCTTGCTGCTTGAATGATGAATAGTAGGTCTAGTTCATTAGAATTACTGAAAGGCTTATTTATGTTCTTTTGAATGGATCTATGAAGTTCACTGAAAGGAGAAACGCAGCAATTATTTCTTTTTTTTTTTAATTGTAATAAGCATTGAATTTTGCGAGGGACGTCTCAATTCTCCTTTTATGTTCAAGAAAAACAATAAATATCTGCGAAATTAATTCAATATTTTCCTGTTTAAAGTATTGTTTTTGTTTAACAAATAAGTCACGTGACTTCTGGCATCATTAATAACACTGGGAGCAACTGGTGTAGCGGCCGACGCGGAACTATAAGCAAACTTGTTGAACTTATTTTACAATTTTTTGAAGGTGGTCGATAATCTTTATAAAAAGAAGTTACTTGTCAGATTTTCATTATCTTTATTGTTAATTTATTCACAACGTTACAAATAACATAGTATCCTTAGTCATTATTACAGGCAATCTAAGGCTAATTTGAAGACTACGTGTTTCACACATCGCAACTATACTTCTTCTAAAGAAAGCTTCAAAAATGCCAAATATATATATATATATATATATATATATATATATATATATATATATATATATATATATATAATTATTCATTTAGGTAGTAGTAGGCTTTCTCAAAAATTGCTCATTCCTTTATTTTTTTTTAGTATATATGGCTTTCCTTACCTATCTACAATTAATTTAAAAAACATTTAGTGGTCTAATTATAAAATGACATTTACAATTTTTCTAAAACTGATTTAAAATTTTATACTATTGACAATAATTATTACAAAATTAATGAAATAAGGTTACATACCTCGAAAAATACATGTTGGTTATTTATTTATATTTGAATGATAGGTAGCAAGTTAGTGGTTTGCCAGGCAACTCATGGCAAAGTTTTAGGTAAAAAAGTGTTCTTATCGTAGTACGTTTTTTTTTTTTGAGGAATTTAAAGATAATTTTTTGCTATTTTTTAATTTAAACCTTAGAGTAGAATCAGACATTCACAATGATATACTACATTTTAAAAATAATGGCTTAGACGAAGTTAAAACTATCCTAAAATATCAAAGTGTGGTATATTTGACTTAAATTTTTTATGTCTTGTTTGTCATTTACTGCATTTTTTTCTTTTTTTATGTGAATCATTTCTTTGATAATTAATTTCTGATACAGGTTATCTTCATCAATGATTTTGGTTTCAGAAAAATTAAATTCGTGTTTTGTGCTTTTTTCATGTTTGTGTAATGCAGTGGATGCATTCTTTGTATACTTATGCCCTTTTATTCTATTTTCTAAAAGTTGGGTGTCATACCAATATATTTCATAGGGCAGTTTAAACAAGGAATTTCATATACGAGATTGGATTTTTTATTTTTGGGAATTTTAGTTTTTAATTTTGTAAATAGGGAGCCTATCAGTTTCTGGGCTTTATGACACACAATTATGTTATATTTTCCTAAGATATGTTTTAATTTTTCAGATAACTGAGATGTGTATGGCATTGCAATATATTTTTCTTGCGTATTATCTTGTCTTACGTTTTCGTTATGATTGTTATAATATATGTACGTCCTTTGTTTGATAATTTTTTTATCAGTTTTTCTGGGAAATGATTTGCATTCAAGGTTTAATTTAACTTTATTAAGGGCTTCAGGACGGTATTCACGGTCAACTAGACCAATCACAACACTTCTTTTTTGTTTGTATGGATGGTGGGAATTGATATCGTCCAGACCAAGTTTCTTTTGTAAACCATTTAGTTTTTAAATTATTTTCTTTTTGTCTTATTATAGTGAGGTCGAGAAAATTTATTTTGTTTTCTGATTCAACTTCAAGAGTGAACTGAAGTTTCGGATGGAAATTATTGAATGCGAAAAGTAGTTAATATCACTAAATGTAATTTCTTTGTATACTAATATACCAAATGAACTCATAGTTAGTGCTATAAAAGGCAAATGGAATATTATAAAAAAATTTACAACTCTAACTCAGCCTGAATTCTTAGAAGCCTTACATCTTATAATGTCAAATAATTATTTTCAATACAAAAACCAATTTTATCAACAACTTGATGGATGTGCTATGGGCTCACCTATTTCCTCTACAATCGCACAAATAGTTATGGAATACCTAGAAGAGGAAGTTCTTGAAAAATTGAATTTTAATATTACTTTTTTTAAGAGATATGTGGATGATTGTTTAGCATCAGTTCCAGAAAATAAAACAGAAGAACTACTTTTCACATTCAATAATTTCCATCCGAAACTTCAGTTCACTCTTGAAGTTGAATCAGAAAACAAAATAAATTTTCTCGACCTCACTATAATAAGACAATATATAATATGGACGATATCTTAATTTCAAGTTGATAGGCGAAACGTCAAGTTAATCCCATTGTTTGATTTTGCAAATAAACCTATACCCAAGAAAGAAGTCCAATTTATATATATATATATATATATATATATATATATATATATATATATATATATATATATATATATATATATATATATATCTATATATATATATCTATATATCTATATATATATTATATATTTATATATATATATATATATATATATATATATATATATATATATATATATATATATATATATATATATATATATATATATATATATATATATATATATATATATATATATATATATATATATATATATATATATATATATATATATAACATATAAATATATATATATATATATATATATATATATATATATATATATATATAATATATATATATATAAATATATATATATATATAATATATATATATATATATATATATATATATATATATATATATATATATATATATATATATATATATATATATATATATATATATATATATCTATATATATATATATATAATATATATATATATATATATATATATATATATATATATATATATATATATATATATATATATATATATATATATATATATATATATATATATATATATATATATATATATATATATATATATATATATATATATATATATATATATATATATATATATATATATATATATATAAAGTCCTAAAATAAAAATATTTGTAGTCGTTACCTTCATGTGGAAATAATATTCATCAGAAGCCTGCCTAATGAAATTGTTGATGTTTTTTCTTGTAAATACATTGGGTTTCTTTGATTTAAATCCGGAGGCTTGTCTTTTCAACTATCACCATAGAAAATTTAATGTCGGCGTGTCCTTTTATATTCACGCATGAGGGTAACATATTATATCTGCTCTGAAACATTATACTATACCAACCTAGCAGATTCTAAAATATCTCGTGGAATACTGTCTTCATTTTCGGAGTACATTTTTTCTTGATATTTTTTATTTAAACAATATAAAAAAGTTTAAATGCGTTAATTAATGTCAGTCACCAACTATCCACGGGAGGAAAAGAGGCACGTTCCTTCCTTAAAATGTAAATAGCTATTCTTTCCCCGATGATATTAGGTGTAAAAATATTTTCCGAGAAACAGAAACTCTAATCTCCGACGGCCGATTCATAGTATCGTTTTCTTTCAACAACTCTGAGCGTGATCTAGGCGATACCTATGCTCAAGTTGTATGTAGATTTTTGTTGTATTCTGATTTCATGAAACATTAGATAGCCCAAAACCGGAATATTGTTATTGTCAGCATAATTGCGTTTTGAAACCAAAAAGTGTAAGCACTAATATTCGTGTTGTCTGCGACGGTTTTGCAATGGTTACCTAGCAATGCGTTCTATAAACGAGCTTGCTGATATAGAGCAGCATTGTTTCGCCGGTGCTAGCAAAATATTAAGGACAGATATTTATATTGATTACATTCTCAGAATGAGCCCTTCTGTGTCTTCTGCTCTTTCATTACAAAAGGAGTTAACCAGCTTGCTGAAAGGTCGAGGTTTTGAACTACGCAAATTGGTATGTAATTCTCCAAAATTATTGACTGCCGTTCCAAACTCCGAAAGACAATTGACTTTATCCTTTTATAAGGGAGATCTCGGATTCGCAGTGGAACCCTCACTTCGACTCCTTTTCTTACTTTATTTGATCATTGGGTTTCTTATCTCCAGTT
Source organism: Kuschelorhynchus macadamiae (assembly GCA_030620095.1). Classification (NCBI taxonomy): domain Eukaryota; kingdom Metazoa; phylum Arthropoda; class Insecta; order Coleoptera; family Curculionidae; genus Kuschelorhynchus; species Kuschelorhynchus macadamiae. The sequence goes on from JAUTXW010001395.1 coordinate 243,181, forward strand.
CTTTCATTAACATTCATTATGCAGTGCTCGTGGTTTAAAAAAACCGGAGTGTGATGAGACTCCACATCAAAATAAAATTTCTGCTTGGTGTAAGAAAAAAAATAACTCATAGAAATGTCAATACTTTAACTTCCTCGTACTACCTTTAGATCATTATCATGGTTTCTGCGATCACCTACAATTGGCTATGGGGCTGTTAATTATTTCAGGGTTGAGGGCTGTTGTCAGCTTTGCACTGTGATGTTTATTTTTTATGTCATGATTGCATTAAATAGAGTTTTTACAAATACAAAATATATGGTGCAGCTATTAGTTATTTGCAACAGTTATTTTTGGATCAAAACAAAGTTTAAACACTTTAACTTTAATTTTAAGGTTATTATTTGCTTTTTTTTTAGATATGTGCCTTATCAATACAAATCAATTGAACGAAATGCTAAACGCTTATTAGTGGGACTAAAATTAATACTAAAACTAAAATTTATTGCATTAACCAAGCTAAAGACTTAAACTTTAAGTACTTTGCAAATGTCCCAAATTAACATTTTATTTTAGATTCTCATGAAAACCAACAAATAATAGGTTGAAATACTGTCAATCGGGGCTAAGTGAACAGTAATGTGTAAAATTAGTCAATTGGTAGTTTCCGGAAATAAACCGGAATATGTGATCCACCGTTGAGAATTTAACAGTTCTTTCTGACTGTGCCAGCTTGTCCCAATACTTGTCTATCTATGTATATTTAAATAAATTCCCAGCTTTTTTAAATAAATTTTTAACCGTTACAAGAACATACCGTGGTGTAAAATGAATTTATGAAAGTTATTTGACCGTTTCTTTGTGTTAATATCCAGACGAGGTTTCATGTCGCCAGCCTGCTTTATCCGAAATCGAAGAGGCCAAATTAAAGGAGGTGCTGCAAATATGTGCTGAATGGGGGTTTGAAAAGCACAGACATAAGGGTCCAGCAGTTTTTAAACCGGAGTGGCGAGAGCGGATTCAAAGAAAACCTGCCAGGAATCGACTGGTTCCAATCCTTCATGGACAAGCATCGAGAGCTGACTATCAAAATATCATCATCCCTATACTATGAAGTGAGTGAAGAATATTTCAGAAACTTACAGACGAGCCTAGTCGCCGTCCCTGCCCAAAATATTGTCAACTTTGACGAGAGAAATTTTGTGGACGATCCGGGGCAGCAAAAGTAATTACACGTAGAGGCATGACAGAATCATGGATGTATCAAAAAGTAACACAACGGTTATGTTTGCCATAGCTGCAGATGGTTCGTTATTGCCAAACATTCATACGCGAGTTGGACCAAAGGAGACCTGGAAGAGTTCCGTTACAACAGAACTCTCAGTGGATGGTTTAACACCGAAATATTTGAAGAGTGGTTTCAAACTATCTTAATCTAAACAAACCTTACTGATTGGTGATAACCTGGACAGCCATTTCATAATTAAACTCAATGAAGAATGTGAAAACAATAACATTCGTTTTGTTCTCTTGCCTCCAAACTCCATGAACTTTCTTCAGCAGTTGGACGTCGCATATTTTAGAGCATTGAAATCATCCTGGCATCCTAGAGGCAAGTTTTGGAAAAATTTAAACTAAAGCAAAAAGGTATGATTCCGAAAACCAAATTTCCAAGAATCCTCTAAGAAGTTGTAGAAAAAATTGTCGATCTAGAGACAATTCAATTCCCGGGTTTAAGGCATGTGGCAGCCCTTCTACCCCGATGCAGTGCTTCAAAAGATACCGAAAAATGCAGGAGAACAACAATAAAAACGTGGTTTGAACAAATATAATTTTGGATCACCTAGACGGACTAAACAGAGACAACTCATACAGTAAAGAGAGACAAAAAAGTTGGTATCTTGACTGGGAAAAGCGTGTCATCGCCGACCTCATCCAAGAATTGATAGACAAGATTCCAAAAAAGCAAACTAAATCAACTCCAAAAAAAGAAAATTCAAAAGCCTGACTCATCATACGAAGATAAGAATTTTCTTTCAAGGCAGCAGTGTACTAATGGACCTAGACCTAGATAGTGACTTTCGGAACATTCCCTCCGGTTCTGGAATTACCGGAAATAAGACTGATGGAACGGATAGTGAGATAAACAAATCAGAGATTCAAGATAGTGTTAAACCAAATTATTTCATTGAGAAAGTCAACAAAAAAGAATTCACTGTTAATGTCTTAAGAAAGAAAAGCATTCACCGAAAAGGACATTTTGTTTACCCTGAAATAGCCGATATGTCAGTTGTAAACAGTAACCAAGTGGTAAAAAATTAGACCTAGATCAGTGAAAAGAGGAATGAACATTTTTAACTTTGGACCATTTTTTTTGTACTTCCTTTTTATTTCGTCTGAATGTTCATTTTGTTTTTTATTGTTTGCTACTTTCTAGTACAGCAGGAAGGTAGTATTAGTAAGGTAAAAGTTTCAATGTTTCTTTGTTTTCTGATGTCTCAGACTTCAAAACTTTTATAATATATAATTCAATATTTTTCTTACCTATGTTTCGAGACTGAACATTTAGATTAAGCGTTCATTTTTTAATTTGTTAAGTTATGAAAACCAGAAAGTTAAATGAGTAGTTTATTTTTTATTCTTTGTCACTACAGTATGCTGCTTTATTTTCTGGGGTTTTATAGCATGAAATATGAATGTTTTTATCTTATTCCAAATAAATCCTTAATTTTGATATTTGTTGAGCTTTTTTTTTGCGGTGGGGCAAAAATACATTATTTATAAACATTTTTGGTGGTTCACTCTCCACAGGAAGATTTTTAAATGGATATTTCGGCAGCAATAATGCTTGATTTATTTTAGCCCAAACATAGGGGGAAAATGAATCTTTCTTGTACAAAAATATTTCCAATAAAAAAAAATACGTATTGGGGGTATATGGTCAGGTATGCTCCTAAAAGTTTGTGGGAATTTTACGATGGGTAGTTTAGAAGTTCTCTGTGAAAAACCTTTACTGCTATTACAAAAAGCATTTATAAGGGCTGTATGTGGTATGCCACGTAATCTTTCACACAGAGTCCTTTAATAACAGAAATTATTGTTATGCTTCGGGAGCAATTCTGAGTTAAAATCGGGTTCCTTAGAGTTAAACATATAAAAAAATTAAATCATCCCCCTCGTTTTGAAACAGCAAGGGTTTAAAAATCGGAACGGGATTCTGAAATGAATTGTCATGCTCTTCAGAAAAGTAAAAATGTATGTAAAAAATAAATCTTGACAACAACCAAAAGATTCATACTGAATTTTGTTTATTAGCAGTTGTAACGTGTGATTGTCTGTACAAACGTACATAGTACTAGATGTAGTAGTAGTCATTTAATGATGTTCTATGTTAAAGGTGTCGCAAGTTATTCTGTCCAGTGGAAACTGAACTAATATTGATATATCACATCACAAGACTTTGCTGTATTTAGAGTAATATGTACTATATTATGATATTGGAAACAAATTGTTCTTTTACTCTTCCTTTTCTTTATTAAAAAATATGTCTTATTCATGTTTTCATAAATTAAGATATTCTTCCATTAGGAATTATAATTATCACTTTTTAAGACTAAGGGACTATACATATCATTTATTTATTACCAGTTTTTATACAATAATTATGCAAGTAACTTTCACTTACATTCAACTCCCGAAATCATACTGACGGCAATTTATTTAAACCAGAAAACCTACCGCATTTTTATTGTGACAGTGATGATGACGGTATGAACGGAAAAAAATACCCCCAACTGTGTTTTCTAACTTGTTACATCAAAAAGATTACGCCCACGGATGGTTTTGTAAAATTGCTGACAGTTAAAAAAAGTCTCTAATTGCAAATTACTGAATAACCTATACTTTAAAATGAAACTACTACGGATTATCAACTACTATTTAAAAATGAACTCTAAAGTTTCTGTAGAAGTGGTCAGGAATAGGAGACTAAATGGTGTCAAGATATTTAAGTCTAAGGTTCAAAATCATATTGGTGTAGTCATTGTTAAAATATTGCACCAAATTATTATTGAAATATATCTGACTATAAGCAAGACTTATTTTAATTACACTATTCTTGTACAAAGAAAATATACTTATCTCTAGGACAGCCCTATTTGCAAGCTCCCGAGGTTTGACCTATTAATAATTTTTGTATGTACTTACATTTAATGAACGTATTATTACATTTTATATTATTTAATTACTTGTGTATATTAATTTATTCAGTATATATTATCCCATCGTATAAGTAATAAATTATATTGTTTGAATTCCCACTTTTTCTTTTCAATTTTATTCAGTTCTTGAAATAATAGAAATAGACTTAAATACTTACACTTTTAAAAATCAATGAATATCCACTGTTCAATTTTAATCATATTTTATAAGCCTAAAAGTGGCTGGTTATCCTTAATTGTTTTTCTGTTCCAGAATATTAAGTGTACAATATCCTTTCAAACGAATAGACCTAATTAAGATCAAGCTTAATATTGACAACATTCAAACGAAAATCTCATTCAATCCAATAAAGATTTTTTTCACTGCTAATGCAAAAAATGTATTGTATGTATGTAAATATGTTTTAAAACTGATATGTGTTATTCTCTAAACTAATAAAGCGATATGAATGCTAGCGTTCAAACACGAGAACTTTCAGTTGTTGATTTCTTGATACAGCTGAAAATCAAATTTTATTTAAAAAGAGCCTCTAAAACTCTGATGATAAAACAGGATATTTCTTAAAACTGAATTTGCTCTAAAAACTACGCCACTGGTGAGCCAGGTCGTTACGTTGAGGCCCCTGTTGCCATTTATTGTATACCTTGTTTATGAGATCAGTCCATCTTTCTTCGACTCATGCAAAATCTGTCAAACAATGACTGATCTACTTTTGGAAGGAAGGATCTGCTGTTTCGTGATATTAAACCAACTTTACAAAAGACTCTTCGGTAGATTTTTATTTTCTTTGTTAATTTATTTCTTCTTTTCTTTATTTTTTTTCTCTTGGTTTAATTTTCATAATATTACTATAAAATGCCAATTTAATTTGCAATTCGTGACGGAAAGGACGATTCTCTCGGCTCACCGGCGTGATCCGATAAAAACTTACTTTCGGAACTCCTAACCCATGGAATGATAATATGGTAAACGTCCTTTTCTAATTATATGTTTGTGTGGAAAACTCCTATAGATAAATAACTTTTAACATTTCTTTCATGGATGTTAATGTATGAACGTTGATGCGTTAACAAATATGTAGTCATAAAATTACCTTTAGTTTATGCTTGGTAATGACTAGAGCTATCATATAATCCTAGTCAAACGTTGGGAATAAATTAACATGCAAGTTCATAAAGGCACACTTTTATTCTTTTCTATTTTATAGTTCCAATCACGCGAGTTTTATTAAAAACAGCACACATTTTATCAAATTCGGCAACAGCAGACATTTGTAGATTACCATAATTGAATTTTGAAAATCGTTTGATAATTAAGTTCTCTATATGAAGTCAAAATTAGGCTAGAAAAATTGATATCCATTCGAAAAGTTAAGACGTTTAATTGAAATATAATCACAAACATACATACTTTGTATAATTGTTGTTTCACAAATGACTTAAAATTAGTACAAAATAATATCAAGATCGAATGTGGCCTTTACCCAAAGAATTAGGTACATCCTATACAGCCACATCTTTTGCCTAATAGTTCTTGGTACATATAAGCTTGAATATAAATTAAGGTGCCCTTCCTTGTGTATTCTATTTTTGAGCTATGGTATTCTTCTATATAAATCGCGATACATTTATTTGAATGATTTATTAATATAAGGTATTCTGTACTAACCTGGAGGCAGAAGGACTGATAAATCAGGAACCACCGCGGAAACATCAGGTTCTTCTACAGATGATTTTTCTTCATTAATACTGTCATCTGAAAATTTCATCATGTCTGAAAATTCTGTTGAAGTATGAGACCTCGCTCTTGGAACAACTAAAGGAACGTTAAAAGATTCTTGCGGAGCTGGTACCTCATTAACAACAATTTTAGGAATGATCTGAGGAACACAATAATCTTTTAGCAAAATATGAAGCTTAACTTTTTGTTACATTTATAACTGTTACAACGTACATGATTGATAAGTAATAAGATAAAAATAAGAAAATTAACGAAATAAAAGTAAACATAAAAAATGTGTAAATTCCCTTTACCCGGAACTTCCCTCGTTATGTTTTTCCATTTGTTAGGAATAGTGAAGTGTGACCCAATTTAGTTTAGAACATAGTCAAGTATATATGTGTCATATATACTGTCTTTTCAAACATTTTAATTGTTTTTTTTTCTTTCTACCTATGCCACACTTGACTTTTGGGCATAATTTAAAATATTTTTAATAAGTAGTTTTTATATTGACATATACCGCCATTTTGTTGTCATGTTGAATTCGTAACAGTTTATCCTATTTTTATATTTATTTCTGCAAAATTTAAAGTCAATTGAACAAGATTTTTTTTACGTTCATTTTATAAATATTTTATTTGATCGCCGTTTTGGTTTTGCCACCTTAAATTCGTACCACAACTTTGATAATTTATCTGTATATCACACTTAATTCTTCATTTAAAAATTGAAATTAATTTAATAAATAAGATTTTCGGGCTGATTTTTTTTCTATTTTATTAGCCTGCTACTTTGTTTTGCTATCTTGGATTTGTATCAAAATATTACCAGTTCATTCCTTGAATTTTCTACAAAATTTGAGGTAAATTGGATAATTAGTTTTTTAGTAATATTTTTTTTAACTTTCTAAATGGTTTTCGTTAACGATTCTCTTGGTACGTTAGGGTGGTGTATTCGTGTATTATTTGAGATTAGGATCCAGTAAAAACAAATAAAATTTGTTTTTGAATCGTAGACGTTTCGCAACTATATTATTACAACCTCAGGACACATATATACATTCCATATCCTGCATGAAACCTAAAAATATTAGCCGACTTTATCTACTCCGTTGGTCCTTAGATATTTCCTCACTCGAAATAATACACCACTCTAACACAACAACAAGAGGTTCGTTAACAAAAACCATTTATAAAACTTAATATCTGCGAAATATTTGCTCAACAACGCAGTAGGTAAAGACTGATAATATGGGTTTCGTGCATGATTTAAAATCTATATATGTGTCCTTAAGATGCAACAATAAAGTGGCGAATAGTTTAAAAAATTACTTTTGTTTTTTTACTGGATCCCCAAATAATACACCACTCTATAACATAGAACGTTTAGAAACTTAATATCTGGAAAATATCTGCGGACCAACGGAGTAGGAAAACACTGATAATGAGTTTCACGCAGGATATGTGTCCTGAGGATGCAACAATAAAACTGCGAACCGTCGACAAAAAAAAGACTTGTTTTTTTTACTGGATCGTAACCCCAGATAATACACCACTCAACAAATTTTTGTTAACAATGTTCCGCCATATTGGATTTTTGATTTTCACTAAAATATTATCAGGTCATTCCCATATAACCCTTAATTTTTGGTCAAAATTTTTTTGCTATGCCGTAAACAGACAGACAGACCAATGGAATTGAGAAAATACGTTTTGGGGCATCTAGGGAACTTGAAACGTGAAGATCTGAAAAAATCTCGGAGGATGATTTTTTCACAATATACAATACTTCCCTTTTACGAGGAAGTAGAAAATAAATTAAGATAAATAATTTTTGAGAATATAAAACCGGCTTCAAAAAAAGTACTGAAAACTAAAAAATAACATTTTTAACGCCCTTCAAAATTCGACTTATGAAGTCGGCGTCAACCTAATAAACAATAATAAGATATTTCTTGAGGTAGTAGAGCATATTAAATCTTTTATAAGTATACATTTTAAAGGAAAACAACTGATATGAAATGCATGGCTTCCATTATTATCTAGTAATTAAATAGTAGTTTGACACCGACTTTATATAAAATTTTTAAGGTCGTTTAAAATTTACTAATATCGGCGTTTTCAAGCGCGCTTCAAGCCAAGCCGCATATGAACACGGTTTAAGAACGAGCAAATTAAACGTTCAGTACCGACCTCGAAGCCGGTTTGGAACACTTAAGTCAAAAATATTTTAGGCTTGACTTGAACCAAGTTGCTTCGTTTTATGACAAAACGTTTCAAGCCTGTTTGGAATCAGTTGATCTGATTTGCTTCCAACTTGAAGCATGTCATTACTGTCAAGAGTCACAATTTTTGACTTTTCGTTTTGTATTTGCTTTGTTTATTTGTTATTGAAACGGAACCTAATAAAACTAACAATTATTAAAAATTCCAGTCTTATTAACGTTAAAAGAAGTCGGGAAGACGCCTCAGCAATATGTGCTCCCTATTTGCAGTTGATGGGGCAAATTATTTCTAATAGTAATATTTATTAGTAATATGGCACTAATTCATTATGATAACGAGGAGCGTAGGAGAAAGTGAAGCTGATGGCTACTATTTTTTTTTCAAACAAATTTATTTTTTAGATACCGTCAATTCCAAGCTCATGATGTAAACAACTGAACGCTTGAAAAAGTCGATATAAATGAAGTAATTTTTTTACTTTTCAGTACTCTTTTGATATTTTAGTTGCTAAGATATCCATTTTTGTGACGTTACTTATTCAAATTGATATTGATACTTTTGGCAGTAAAGTGACAAATAAACAAATTCTCGAAAGTTTTCTTAAATTACCGAGAATTTATAGGTGGATAACATTAGCGGTAAATTACCGTTCTCGGAGAATATTCACAAGAGCCCTCAGATAATATCATCATACCGTGCCCCAAAAATCTTATTACAAATGTGAATACATTTCCGCTGGAAGTTCTTTTACTTACCTGAACATGTTTTTGTATCTCCAGAGATTTTTTTCGAATTTTTTCAATAGCAACTTGTGGGTAATTAAGTTTATCCAGATGCCTCTCAACCTCAGCAGTAGACGGGTCAACATGATTATCTATTTCTGAGAGACTTGTTGGTACAACTGCTGCAGGACCAGCGGATGGTCTTGGGGGTGGTTCGTCACCTAATAGCTTTGCAATATAATCTGCAGCTCTGAAGAGCTCTGCTTTTGTTAAAAGATATTTTAGATGACCAAGTGATGCTCTAGGCCTACCAGAAGTTCCCCATTCATCAAATAAGATTTCTGTGCATGGTCTCTTATATTGTGAACTCCCTTGCTCAATAATCCTAGAAAATATAAACAGACCAAATAAAAACTTACCAATCCTTACCAAAAAAAGAAAATTAAACCAGAATTATAAAGATGAATATCTCTCTTTATATTGTTTATGAGCAACACAGAATGGATAATGTATATTTTTAGTTGCTATGTATTAAACACTTTCTGTTACTTGCTAGAAATGTTTTAGACTAAATCACAAATTAGTCACCTAATACGGATACATAAAATTGCTGAAACTAATTATAGTTTAAAAATTACATCAGAAAACTATCAAATAAAAAGTAGCACCCCGCCAAACTGCACGCCAGTGTGAACATTTACAAATAATTTATCTGTGTGTTTATATAGATTGTTATGGAAGAAATAGATATGTATTTAAAAATGAGTCTTTAACACTTGACATCAGAAGTGAGATACTGACTAGAAATTAGTGAAGAAAACACTTATGCAGGAAGTCGAACATATCCCTGGTCACGAATATGTGTTTGGTTGTGACTAAATCGTGAATTTTTTAAAATTTTGTTGAACATTTTATTTCGAGACGAAGTCTTTGTCTCGGTTAAATATTTTTAAAATATCAAGGTCATACGTGCTTAGCCCCTTGCGGGCAACATCGGATCTCAATACAATACAAATACAAAAAAAAAACAAAAAATCAAAGCACATTATAAAATCTAAAAAAAACTTGAGAAAACCTTTTTATGTAAATTTTAAAACCAACCTAGATTTAACTTATATCATGACTCCAAATATTTATACAAAAAAAAGAAATATTTCAAAAAATCAAAGCACATAATAAAATTTAAAAACAATTGTGGTTATAGTTAACCTTACCAACGCAGATTGAACCGTAAGACCTCACTAGAAACTTTTCAAAAAATTTCTGTAGTTTCATTTCGAAAGCAAAAGAAGTTTCGTAAATTTTTGTGACTTAAGAGAACCTTTTTAAGTAAATTTGAAAATCATATTTTAAGACCAACCTAGATCTGACTTAAATGTTGTGTTACCTGTGGACCTTAAAAACTTAATATATATTTCAATAAAGTTTAATTTTAACACTAAGCAAGAGCTGTGAGGTATCACTAATTTTGTGTTTTTGATCTCAAGAAGATATTACTAGTACAGTTATTAAAGATGCGAAAGTTCTACTTGGCGACAAAACAAGGAATGTCTAGAAAATTGTACTACAAAACTACCATGATATTACAGAACAATTTAACAAACTATATTGATTTCAGTTTTTAATACAAAATTATATAAATTCTACAAAAATTATTAGAGTATATGAACACAGTAAAATACATTTTAATTCAAAGCCTCGGCCCCTCCTAAAAAATCGGATATCTATTTTACATCCCCAGACCATCTTGATTTAATTTTCCTAAAGAAAAAGTATTTCCCGAGTTATTTTTAAATAAGTGTATATATAGTAAGCAACAAGTACACTTTAAAAAGTAAGTACCTTAAAAAGATGTGTAATACATTTTTCATTTTAGCTTTCCTGAAAACCCTGACAGGATCTACCAAAATATCTTGCAATCAATTCAGATCATTTTAGTTTGAGTGATATTCTCACTTAGCCTGACGGTCAAAGAGTTATTATGTCACATGCAAAACTAGCCTTACACCTTTGTATTTCTGGTTAATATACCATATGCTTGTTAATTATTTGGTCAAATAGTTTTTGAAATCTCAAATTGCAGTGTGACTGGAATGACCCCGAAACAAAAAGAAAAAAATTGATAATGTTTTAATTTTTTACATCGCCGATTTCACTTCAAACTGCGTTTCCATCGATTCCTAAATTATCGGATATCATTTTATGATTTTTTTTTTAAGAAAAACCAATATTATCGGTATTAACAAACAAGTGTTTGGGTAATATCTAATACAAAGATAAACTTTCTTAGAAAATACGTTTTTCAATTATCTGTATTGTACAAATAACAAGAATCTAGTCCATGCCAGTTCGTGCCGTGATAGCCGGTAGCCAAACCAACGCCAATGGTCGGACGAGACAGTCTTGTTAATACGGGTCGATATGTCAATTCGATTTGTTGAGTGGATTTATTTAATTATTGAGTGTTATGTTAAGCTGTCTTTAACAATAAAATTACCTACCTGATAGAATTATGGCCTTTTTCGGAGGTTCTTTGAATAAAAAATTAGATCTGCGCTTTGGTCCAGGAAAAATTGTCGGTATAGCGGTTATCATAAAAGCGCTTTACACAGCTTGTAGAAACCGCAAAACATTTACATTTACTTTCAAAGTGATAACTTATAATTATAATAACCTTTTTCTAAAAGATCTTCCCTTCCAGCCGCTCTAAGCCAATTGCTAAATCTAAAATTATTATATTTTTATACTATAAAAACTATAAATTAGGCTACTTATAAAGTACCTACTTGTTAAAACATATTTTGCGTGAACCTATTAAACTTACTATCAGGCGTAAAAAATTGTAAATGTTAATAATAAAACCAACATCCTTTATTTATATTTATTTATCCTAGATACCATTATCTTGAAGTAATTTAAAAAGTGATTTATTGCTCCCACTTCTATTTGAACAATGTAAATAAAGGCACTAATAACCAGGCATTTTTACAACCACAAAAAAATTAAATAATAACATAAGCTCTCGCACTATCGACATCGCCACTCGAGCAAGCACTTACTATGTCTCAGATGGCTGGACATCCGTAGGAGGCGGAGTTTCACATAAATTCGCTGTGCATGCGTTAAATAGGCACTTTCGTATCTGGTGTAGGTCTATCTGGGACTTACTATGAGAAGAGCAGTCCTAGAGCTAAAAAACCTAGAAAATAACAGATTTTGCTTCTTGGTAGCTCGTATATTAGGGGATGTAGCGGTCTACTCAAAGGTTCACTGGTCATGCCTTTGAAATGAACTGTAAATGATGAGACATGGAGTTCTTCAGGATCTTATTCATGAAGCTTATAAATATTGTGAAAATTTTACAAAGATGGACCTCATAATATTCTTTCTTTATAGAACCAAAGTTAGATTCGGTTACAGGTTTGACATCAAAGTGTTAAATGACTTTCTGTCTTCGACTATGAAGACAATTCTAATTATTGAGGGGTTTCCATACAATATAAACAACAAGGCTTTAAATTCTAGAATTAACGATTTTAACCAGGAACTGTGGCTGCAGGTGTAACTAATTGTCCAAAATCCACCTGTTGACCTTCTAACAATTGATCTAGAAAAGAGACTGGCACTACTTCAACATAGTCAAGATATTAATGATTACACGCCTGTGATCAATATGAAATTCTTCCACCAAAACACACAACAAAAAAGTGACACTCAGAGTTTAGGTAATAAAGGGCTTCCATTTTGATTCTGGTAATGATAGCGATAATTTTAATATTTCTGCAGTTTCTGTCTCTAAATATAGTACATTGATATGTTTCGATAAAAGAGTACATCGACATCGTAGAAGCAGGCCCGGAATTTCGTGTGAAGGAAGTAAAAAAGAGTACCACGCTATTTGTATGGCAAAGAACGTTGATATTATAAACTTGCTGAATACCATACCAGGGCCGTGTTGGAAGTGCTCGGACTGTAGTACACACTGTATTTTGCTTAATTCAACGAGAATTCATGATTTGGTCGAAGCTAAACTAAACGATGCCCTGTGTGCCCTGAAAAATGAAATAAAATCGGATTTAGGTAAAATCTCCGAACCTGAATTCGAGTGTTATCAGACCTATGCAGATGCTTTAAAGGACAAATCTAAACCCATCATACTAATTCACCCCAAAAACAATAATCAACTGGCAACTCCTACAAAGGCTGATATTTTACGCAATCTAAATCCATCTTCAAAAAATCTTCAAGTGGAAAAGATCAAAACAGTGAAGGACGGTGGGCTTCTAATCGGGTGTAAGACCAAAGCTGATAACGCACAACTAAAATGCATTGTGCAGCAAACGATGTCTGACTCTCATAACGTAAAAGAAATTGGGGCTTTCCTTCCAAAACTGCAGCTTGTTGGGATAACTGAGAATCTCTCCTCTGCAGACAACAGAAACATATTCTCAGAGGTTTCAAACTGTAAACTAAAAAGAACCCCGGGGTATATCAAGCTACTGTAATGGATAAGCCAGTGTATGATAAGGCTATAAAAGCAGGTAATTTATTTGTAGCATATAACAGTTGTACTGTATAGGATGTATTAGATTTATTTCGCTGTTTCGAATGTAATGAATTTGGCCACTCCTTTCAAAAATGTAAGAATCCATTTTCATGTCCTATATGTGGCGAATGTCACGAATTGTCGCAATGTCAATCAAACACAAAAAAGTGCACCAATTGTTTAAAATTAAATAATTATATATATCCACTGATCACGCTGAATGGGAAAGAGACAAATGTTCGGCTTGTATGGAGGCAATAAATAAACTTAAAACCGATTTAAATATTTCAAAATAGCAATTACAGACTAATTTTTCCTGGTCACCGGTAAACGCTGATTAATTTCTTATGCTTGTTTAAATAATATTGTTTATATTATGTATCGAAACATTCCGTAGACAGACTAATCTACATGTTGGGGTATGTAATTATTAAATATTTGCTTCAATTAATTTAAAGTTAAATATTTTTATTCAATTGCGAAAAAGCCAAAAAAGATTTTTGTTTGTCACTCCTCTTCCACTGAAGTAAAAGCAGGTATTGATAATATAAAGAGTAACCTAGTGTAACAGGCTTGGTAAAGGAGTTATACTCCAAATTTGAAAACCAAAATAAGTGTAAGCCTCTTAGAAAGACCTACCGTACCGTCATATCTTTGTCTACATAAACTATGGAAACTACCTGCTTCACCGCCTCTACACAAACTGAGACTACTCCAGTGGATATTCCCATTATTATTGAGGGCTCCAAAACACTAGCTTGTAATAATACTCAACGGTGGCACTATGTAATCGTAAAAAGTCTTCCTACATGCTATAGTTCACTATGTAAAGGAAAAGTTAGGTAATACAGAGTTTATTCGCTGCTACCACCTAATCAATCATAATTCAAATATTGATTTTAAAATTGGGACCCAATCAAGAAACTACGCTGAAAAGCTTTTAGACAGCAATCTATGGCCCCATGGCGTTGTAATAAACTGGTCAGCTGAATCCAATCCTTCTAAAAAATTTGCAGGAAGCCGATCCCGCTGCCTGCAGATCCTATGTAACTTTGGAGAGAACGATCCAACTTCAAAGGACCAGAGAATGCCACAAAAACTACTCCAGCAATTCCCCGAAAAAAAAATTTAGATAATGTAACGTCCTGAGGAACTAGATTCTTCAAAACTTTCTGTTGTTATGGGTCTTAGTATGGTTCTAATTAATATCGCTTCTCTAAAAAATAAAACTCCACAATCGCTAGGTATGACAGAAATAACTCAGTTCATGGAGGAACACTGATTCTTTCTCTAAATGGAGATTTCGTGTCGATAACTAAATATGACCATTTGTTAGCGGATAACTTTTTTGAATTTTCTAGAGTATATAATCAAAACTTTGATCTCTATGTAATCTGTGTTTATAGATCACCAAATTCTGATGTACAATCTCTCTTTAATTACCTGCTAAATTTGCTAAATGGTCTACCAGTAAAAGGCAGGAAAATTCTACGAGGGGACCTTAATATTGACTATGCTGTTTGTGCCACCCAGAATTATTTGATTTTTATATTCGACTCTTTCAGTCTTGCAATGCATGTATCGTCTCCAACTAGAATTTCAAAATACTCTTCTTCTATCATTGATTACGTGGCGTCTGATTTTTCTCTATCAGAGGTTCAATCTCTGGTTTGTAGCACATTTCTTTCCGATCACGAAGTAGTATTTTCCAAATTTAGTATTCCTGTTAGGTCCTTACAAAGACCTTGCCATAAAAGCAGAATTTTCTCGGCCGCCAGTTTTTCACTATTTCATAATATTTGCTTAAACACTGACTGGAATTGAATTTGAATATGTTTACTCAAATTTTAGAACTTTCTTAAAGTTTTAAGTGCTTTTAATAAGGCCTTCACGCTTAAGACTATCGAACCTAAGTGTCATAAACCGTGGACCACGAAGAAACTACGCATTTCTGCTAAAAATATGTGTTCTCTCTTAAATATAAAAAAATTCACCGACTCCATTCTTATTCTCGACTATATCTCTAATTATAGGGGGATCTATATTAAACAAATCAAGTCAGCAAAAAATATATACTATCAAAAACGTCTAACAAAGTCTAAAAAGGTTTCAAAGGAAACCTGGTACATTATCGATGACCTCAAAAGCAAATCAAACCCTGTGACTGATATTGCCAAGGCCAAATGACCTAAATGATTATTTTATTAATGTAAGCAAAAATGTTACCTCTGGTATCTCGCCAAATTTGGACCCTCTTTCGTTTCTCCCTCCATCGAAAAATGTCGCTGATCTTAAGCCCTGTTAGCAGCATGGAATTATTGAAAAAAATTAATAACATCACAAGCAAATCTTTGTGACGCACTGATGGCCTATCAATTAAAATATTCCTGCTCCCAGCCATAGATGCCCTTACAACACTAATAAATGAATCCCTAATAAAAGGTATATTCCCTGAATGCCTCAAACAGCTATAATTATTCCTCTTCATAAAGGGGGCGAAAAAACTAACTCTTGCAATTATTGCCCAATTGCCTACTACCATACTATCAAAAATCATTGAAATTAAACATCAGATAATATCCCCGGATCAGTTCGGATTTTTACCCAACTAGTGCACCAGTGACGCTATCTTCCGTTGCTTAGCGACGTCTACTTATCCCTCAATAACAACCACCCCACCGCCTCAGATTTTTGTGACTATGCAAAAGCCTTTGACTGTGTTAGTCATGAAATTTTGATAAGCAAGCTAAATTTTTATGGAATCCGTGGTATTTCTTTAAATTGGTTTAAATCTTATCTCGGAAATAGGAAACAATTTGTAAGGGCAAAAGGTTCTGACTCTGATTGTAAATTGATTACAAGTGGAGCCCCTCAAGGTTCGGTCTTGGGACCTATTCTTTTTTTTGTTATATATTAATGATATCACCACCTAAAAATTAATGGAAATATTTCCCTCTTTGCTGAAGACACAAGCACAACATAAAGTGATTTTGTTACAACGTCCTTACATTCCAATATTTCCAACGACCTTAGTCCCTTTTCGGGCTGCTGTACCACCGAGCAATTTCTTAATATTTTTAATATTTTTTCTATTTTAAAAAATAGAGCACAGTGCCAATACTATTTCAAAAAACATGAAATATTAACACTTCCTGCATTATTTATTTCAGAAACCATCTGTTTGATGAGAAAACATATTCCATTCCAATCAATTATTTACGTCATAAAACTTTACAATCATCTTCTAGAACACTTAAAAACTATACCTATGTTTGCACTCTTTTGAAAAAAAACCAAAGCATAACTCATTGAAAGACCTTTTTACTGCGTTAATGATTTTTATAATGAATAAGTCTCATTAAAATGTTTTTAATTTGTTTGTTTCCTTAAGTCTTTCTGTGTGTCAAGTTCCAGCTACTAGCATAGAATTTGAAAATCATTTTATAGGGGAATGAACTGCCTGATAGTCTGTTAAAATTAATTATTTTGGTTACGTATTAGATTAAAGTTATACATTTTCTTTTTTTTTTTAATACACTTTAATTACTATATTAGTTCAGTACACTTTTTGTTTAACTTCACTTATTTTGCCTGTATAACGATAACAAAATAGAGTTTAAGGTCATGTAATTTTAATTTCAATGACATCGAAATTATTCATCTCGCATATGTATTGTTTATTTTCTTTTGTTAAGGTCGCCTGGACTCATTCACCGCTTTACGGCAATGTTACTAATATAACGAATGTTATATTTACAATTTATGTATTTACACTGACCTATAGAAAAATATGATTTTTTTCTCGATTAATATTCATTGTTTTCTTTTAAAGAAAATTTCGTTTTGTCCATAAATTGATAATCAAAATGTGTCAACTGATTAGATGTAAATTTTCAGATTAAGCAATACACTACAAAACTTGTATTAAAGTTCAAGGCCAGTGTGAAATCAGCAAAATCTGGCTGTTTTAGCTTAAAAGAGCTTCTAGTAAAAATTTAAAATTTAGTATTTTAGGTACAGTAAAATATAAAATAAAACTGACCACATTCTGACATATAGCTAGCTACACTCTGTATAAAATTATTTTTAGTTCTTCATACATTACCTTCTAATCAAAGATATTCTACGCAACTGACTTAATTGAACGCATATTAAGTATTTAAAATATAAATCAAAAAATCGAATCGAAAGAGCAAAAATTAAACGGATTTACTTGGAGCCATAAAAGTCTTTAATCAGGAGGCGAAGAATTAGAACAGGTCAAATTTTTTGAAAAATTGATTTCTTAAAGTTCAGTTCAAAAATCTTAATATTATTTTTACAGCCATATTCGGTAGATCATTTTTAAAACAACTCATTGAGTTCTTAATAGGAAAAAAAAATTTTGAGGGGAGACAGTTTCATCCATTTATTAAAGTGTGCGACTGTGATGTTTCATAAAAGTTCATTTTGCTATAAATAGTATTTTTAATCTTTAAGACGTCTAGGGAACAAGGAAAAGGCCTATCCCATGAAATATTTCACTCAGCTAAAAATTGTGTAGTAAAAAAATAGTTAGTTACTACATTCCAGGCCTCTCTGACCTGCTACCCATTAATATTTTATGTCATTTTCAGGACCTTAAGTTACAACATTAACTATAGAAATATAATTAAGTTACATCAAACAATAACAAAATTATTATGGAAAAATTGTTTTCCGCATTCTAGATTTATAATAGAATATCTCAGTTGGTGAGCAGTTCAGAAGAAAATCAAAATAATATTGTTTTTCATAGTCAGTTCGACCAAACGTACAACATTTTATTTCTTTTAATACCATTTCTAAGAGGATATGGTAGTAATTCTAAATCGAATTTATTTCTCAAGGTTTTATTTTTGGACGATATCCTCATTATTATTCATTTCTTTTGGAGAATATGTATTAATTCTGTTTTTTGGCAATGGCTGATTTTCGCCCCAACTTTGGTCTTTTATTACACTGTATAACTAGTGTACGAAAAATAAAACCTTCCATTTATAAATTTTAAGAAAACTGTAATCATTACGAACAACAACATCTAATCTAACCAATTTGTAAAAAACTAGTGAATGTCACTTTTTTTGAATCCTAAAACAGCTGAAATTCTGCTTTAAATAAGCCTAAGCTCATTCAGTTGAAATAAAGATTTCAGAAGATACAGATGTTTAAATATTTCATAAGTCAACAGCTCCCCCCTGCCTTATTAAGGGTGATATGAAAATAGTTTTACAGCCAAAGTGATATGAAATTAACTTAGGTAATAAAAGTTATATCTAGTTCTGGGAGTTCTTGTAGAATTTTTGAAATGTATTGCTCTTCCTAGCAACTACGCCCCTTTGAGGTCAATTTAGAAACTTAAAAATATTTTCATTCAATTGCTCTTATATTTTTATATATATATATATATATATATATATATATATATATATATATATATATATGTATGTATATATATATATATATATATATATATATATATATATATATATATATATATATATATATATATATTGTATTCTTTGACGCTCTTTCAATAATATATTTTTCTTAATTTTCTTGATTTAAGGTTATTATATTTAACAGCAAATTAGAAGGTATCTTTTAAAAGATATATTTTAAAGTATTTAAAATTTACGATTTACCATAGAACGGAAAATTATCAAATAAATAATACCACTAAACAAAACAATAAAAATAAACTAGACCATCTAATCCTTAAGCAACAAACTCCTTTAAAAAAAAACATCATCAATGTGGGTAGAAAACCTAACAGATCAAGACATTCCAAATTAAGCAATGGAAATTTTAAGCTTAGGACCTAATTTTGCAACCGAAATAAATCATGATAAACTTTTGCCGACTACTAACATATTATTATATAGTATTGAAAATGGTATAAATCATTTGAGAGGTGTAGAAAAAGTTGAAATTAGAGCCAAATTATGTAATGTATTAACAAACTTTAAAACTAAACTAAAAAATCAAACAAAAAAAAATAAAAAACACACAATAAACGTAACAAAAACACAAAGATTTTTAAAAAATAATCCTTCTATAGAAGTTCTAAAGGCTGATAAAACAAATAAAACTGTATTGATGAGTTCTGCTGACTATAATATAAAAATGAATGAAATACTAAATGACATAAAAACATAGAAAAAAATTAAACAAGATCCCACGAACCAGTATCAAAAAATTAACAACGAATTAATTGACTCTTGGGAAAAAATCTAAAAAAACTAAAAATTCGTAACGCCGTTCCTCCCAAAATATACTGAATACCAAAATTGTATAAAGAAAATATCCCATTACGACCAATTGTCTCATGTATTCAATCTCCATTTACACCACTATCAAAGTATTTAAAAGAAATCCTGAAAAATATTGTACATAAAAATAATTAGTATATCAAGGATTTCTATCGTTTTAGAGGAAAATTAAAAAATGTAGAAGTTCCAGAACATTACCAACTAATATCGTTTGACGTTGTATCTCTGTATAGAAAAGTTCCAATCTCCTTGGGTGTCAAAATAATTAGAAAGAAATGGTCTGAAATAAAAAATCCACAGATATACCCCAACATGAATAGGAAAGGAATGGAAAGGATATAACTTGCTGGCAAAAAGTTTCAGTAACTTAAAAACAAAAACGCCAATTAATAAAAAGAGCCATATACTTTATCAAATTCCTTTCAACATATGCAACAGTGTTTATATTGGACAAACCAGCCAATATTTAGAAAATAGACTAAAAGGTCAGAAATATGACAAAAAAAAACACCACAGCATTAACAAACCACGAAATATCCAAAAATCATACATCCAACTATGAACAAACTAAAATATTAAAAACCGAACCTCAGTTGAAAAAAGGAATTTTTTGAGATGGCTGAAATTCATAAAAACAAGGATGCCATAAACAACAAAAAAGATATTAACAACCTAAATAAAATATATATATATCAAATTCAAATTTTATTTTATCTACAAAAGATCACATATAATGATATTAGAAGGTCAATTCATACAACTTATGTGTGTCTTAATGCTAGGTATACTGTTACAAAATATAAAATAAAACATAGAAAAAGGATTTAAAAAACAAAAAAAACATACAAACATAACGGTTAGATTTGACAAACATTGTGCAACATATATAATGTATAAAATACAGTCGAGTAGCTAACTAACTGACAAAGTTAATCACTAAATTCGTTGAAGCTGTAGAAGGCATTTGTCCAGAGGTACTTCTTTAATAGCTTTCTAAAGGAAATTTCTGTTTGGACCCCCTTTATTTCTGCAGGAAGCTTATTATATATTTTAGTACACGAGAAATAAGGAGATTTTTCATAGAGTGTAGTTGTGTGATTTGGGATAATTAAGTCACTTCTATGTGTTGTTTGGTAACCATGGACTTCTTGATTCCTAGCAAAATTGGACTTATTTTTATATACATACGAGGCACATTTCATTAGATATATGGATACCAAGGTAAGTATTTTGTTGTCTATGAAGATTTGTTTGCACGATAGCTGCGGCTTCAGACCAAATATGAGTCTCAATATTCTCTTTTCTGACAGAAAAATCCTATTTACATTTACTGCCCGACCCCAGAGTATGATATTGTATGACAGATGTGGGTATACAAGGGCATGGTATGCTGTTAGTAGCGTTCTTAGTGGAACAGTATGCTTGAGTTTCAGTAGTGTAAAATAGACTGTGTTGAGTGTTTTTGAGATATGTTCAATCTGTGGTTCCCATTTAAATTTTGAATCTAGGAAAGTACCCAGGAACTTAACCACAGGAGACATATTTTGAATGTCAACCCTATGATTAGTCTTAAAGAAATGCACACTTTGGATCTTGTTACTGTTGAGTATCAGTTGGTTGGAGAAGCACCACCTATTGATACCTGACAGGCCTTCTCAATTTGCTGAAGAATCTCATGTTCTGATTCTGCTGATATGGCCACTGATGTATTGTCTGCAAACTTTATTGTTGTCCCTGGAAGAGTTAGGTCATTCATAAACATATTAAAACTCAGTGGTGCTAGCACAGACCCCTGTGCATGGTTTTGTGGGCGATGTTGACCTATTTGCCCCAAAGCGTTTGTTAATTTTATATTCTGTTATGGACGAAAAAGTCTCCAAAAAGATTTGCCACGTCGTTGGGGTCCATTATTTCTTGGTTATTCAAATTTAATTTTATTGGCGCTTCCTCCTTTCTGGGGTTAATATTTGAGTTAATTATTTGCCAAATTCGTTTAAATTTGTTAGTAGAGTTTTCTATATTCAACTTATTTAGTTTATTTTTGCTTCCTGGACCTGTTTTGTGTACAATTTTATCTCTCTCCTTATATAGTCCTAGAAGTTTTTTATTACTTTATCCTTTAAGGGTGGCTTTTTCAATTTTATTGGACACGTATCAAAATGCCAGGTGACGGTCGTGATAAAATTGTTAAAGGACACATCGACGTCCTCTCCACATATTTCCTTCCAATCTTCGTTTCTGAGCATATGCTTAAAGTCATTCAGAGTTTTGGCTCACAGGGATCGTATCTTTTTATTGGTACATTTGCCTCACATTCGGATGGTTTGATTCTGATTTTTAACCTTTGCAATAGGTGATCAGATAAGAAATGTTCTTCGATTTTACATTTTACATTGGTTTGGCAAAAATTGGTAGTAACGTAGTCAATTGATGATATCGATGTACCTATTTTATTCGTAAAAATTCTGGTGGGACCCTCACAATAGTTTCTTAAGTTAAATGATTTTAGTACGTCTTCCAGCATTTGGGTGTTGATATCATTTCTCTTCAAACTGTCTATGTTGAAATCCCCACAATATACAATTTTTGGATTGATGTTGGATGCTCGCGATACAAAAGTATCAACATCTCCTACTGGTGGTCGGTAGGCAACTACTATTGCTAGCTTATTTATATCTGCACCAATTTCTATTGCACAGCACTCAATGTGCATTTCAACATAATCATCCCTAATATAATCACTCACAGTCGTTGTATTTGTCTGATTTTAATACAGTGAACGTCCCAATAATTATAAAATTTAAAATGTTTCAGTGTATGTCAATAATTTATTTAATAATTTAACGTTCTATAGGAAGTCTTAAATTTTAAATATTATTTGTTATGTAGAAATTGTGCTAAAAAATCTTTTATGTTTGAAAAAGACCAAAACAAGGCATTAAATATAATGACCTTAAACCAAGAAAATTAAGAAAAAATATATTATTGAAAAAGGGTCAAAGAATAGTCAAAGTCAAAGTCAAATATAGCTTTAATATCAAAAGATGAAAATCTCATTGACAAAGTAGAACTTAAAATAAAAAATTACAATCTAATTAAATTAATTATTTTAGAGATATATGACTATAACAATCTATCCATTCACTGGCAATCTTCACAAATACACTAAAACACGGGACAATCTTTACAAATACACTAAAAAGTCATTAAATAAAAATTAGTTTAGCAAATAATAAAAACCTGTACAAAATAAAATATGTATAAAATAAGATCCCAGAATGAGATTCAAATATTAAGCTTATTAAAAACAACACAGAAAAACAGTACTATTAAAATGAATCATTAAAATATCCTGTCAGTGAATAGAAAGGTTGACTCTATAAAATACTTTTAACTCCCTTTTTAAATTTCCTAAAAGAGTCAATTTTTCTTATAGCCTTCGGAAGGTGATTAAATATTTTTTTCCCATTATGTATTACCGAATTCTTAACTAAACTGGAAGTTGGTATAGGAAGCGCTGTTATATGGGTATTGCGAGTCATGTAAGCTGGTGTGGTTTGAATTTCCTCTCTAAATTTTTTAAAAATCAGACTGGCTGTCTCGAGAATAAATATACTTGTAAGTGTCAGTAATTTATTTTGAATAAATAATGGTATACAAGAGTCTCTTGGTTTCACTTGTTTCATGAATCGCAATGCTCTTTTCGCATATTATATATTAATAATTAATATATTATAACCTGGACAAGATCCCCAAAAACATATACCATATCGCAAATGAGATTCTATCAGAGCAAAGTAAACATTTCTAGCTGTTAGTAGATCCATTTCAAGAGCTATAACTCTTAATGCAAAGCATCCTCTGGAAAGCTTTGTGGACAGTTGTGAAACATGTTGTTCAAATTTTAATCTTTCGTCAACAAACAAACCTAAGAACTTATTATATTTTACATAGCATATCTGCTCGTCATTCATTACCACATCCTCCAACTGACAATTAAAACTTACAATATTTGTCTTAGATATATTAAGGGTAAGATAATTAGCATCACACCAGTTTTTAAGTTTTACAAGATCGTAAGTAATATTGTTTTCCAACAGATCAGGAGACTTGAAATGCCACAAAACAGTAGCATCATCAGCAAACATTGTAAAGGATCCAGATATATCTAAATTTGCTAAATTGTTTATATATATGAGAAATATATACAGGGTATTAATGTCACACAGATTGAGCTACTTATCCCGGAAAACATTAAATACTTTTGGTCATTTGTACGAAACTTAAGAAGGGACTCCAATCTGCCCAGTGTTATGTATTTTGATGGGCATCGCAAATGCTTTTGCTACTTACTTTCAGTCTTGCTATACTTACCACCATAATTTAGACTTTAGTAAAATTGATCCAATAAGTTATTCAGGAAAGATACTATCAACATATTGTTTTACAGAGGCAGAAATCTTTAATAAATTAGAGGACCTTGATCCTTCCAAGAAGGCTGGCCCTGATGGAATTCCTACTATTCTATTGCAACGATGATGTGAGTCATTGTCTCAGCCTCTATGTATAATTTTTCAGAGACCCATTAATCTGGGTTCCTTTCCTGAATTTTGGAAGTTTTCTACCCTTCTGCCCATTTTCAAATCTGGTGATAAAAGTGATGTGAAGAACTACAGAGGTATTTCTTTACTTTCACATATACCAAAGCTCTTTGAGGCAATTATCACTGATCATATATTTGAGTCTTTAAAACACTATATTACGAGTATGCAACATGGTTTTTATCGTGGTCGTTCAACAACTACCAATCTTGCAATATTTCAAAACTACTTAGTGACATCAGTTGAGACTGACAAGCAGATCGATGTTATTTACACTGACATATCTAAGGCTTTTAACAGCGTTTGCCATCAGCTTCTGTTATGGAAATTACAGCAAATTGGTTTTTGTGGAAAATATCTTGAGTGAATCAAATCGTATTTAATTAATCGTTGCCAGCAAGTCAACATATGCTGTTCAGTCCCAAGGGAGATTCTTGTGACATCGGGTGTCCCGCAGAGTTCATATGTGGGTCCAGTTCTCTTTCTGCTCTCTATAAATAATATAATATCCTGATTCGATTTTTCCAAATGTCTTTTATATGCAGACGACTTAAAATTCTTCTCACCAGTCTCCTCAGACTCCAATCCTCTGCAGTCTGATATGGAAAGGCTCGTCAAATGGTGCAGAACTAATTATCTCTCTCTTAACATCTCGAAATGTAAAGTGCTCCGTTTTCACAAATGTATGAATAGCATACCCTCCACCTTCTTCATAGATAATGTAAACCTTGAAGTTGTTAGTTCTTTCACGGAACTAGGTGTTATTTTTGATGAAAATCTAACTTTTAATCTACACATTGATAACATTGTACTTAAGGGTTTTAGACTTCTGGGTTTTATAAAGCGACATAGGAAACATGTAACTGATACCAAAGCAATTGGGTGTCTCTATAACTCATTGGTTCGTAGAGTTCTAGAATATTGTTGTACAATATGGAGTCCATCATACCAGTGTCACATCGACAGAATTGAAAAGGTGCAAAATAGGTTTTCAAAATACCTCTTACATAAATTGCATTTCCCATATCAAGGTCTGTCATCTAATACTAGAGCTCTTCTTTGCGGCCTTCAAACCCTTGAATTTAGAAGACAGAAGGCACTTCTGGTCTTTTTGCATACATTGGTGAATGGGGGGATTGACTGTGAAGTGCTGATTGACTTGAAGTCCATCATACCAATGTCACATTGACAGAATTGAGAAGGTGCAAAATAGGTTTTCAAAATACCTCTTACATAAATTGCATTTCCCATATCAAGGTCTGTCATCTAATACTAAAGCTCTTCTTTGCGGCCTTCAAACCCTTGAATTTAGAAGAAAGACGGCACTTCTGATCTTTTTGCATATATTGGTGAATGGGGGGATTGACTGTGAAGTGCTGCTTGGATAGTCCCTTTTTTAGTGCCTATTAGAAGAACAAGACAATCACAGCTGTTTGTTGAAAGGTACCACCATACAAATTATGGGTTTAGCGGATTTGTTGACCTAGTTCACAATTACAATTGTCACTTCTCAGAATATGATATTTTCAGACTAAGCACTTTGCAGCTGAAAAGGCAGTTAACCGGATTGGTTTTGTAATGGTTTTTGGCCCATATTGATGTTAGTTTTTGTTTATTTGTAGTTGTGCAGTTTTATCATTATTCATGTATTATTTTATTTCAATTGAAAATCTTTCTTATTGGTAACTTGTGTTTGCTGATCTGACATATTTTTTCTTAGAGTTACTGACTTCATTATTTATTTATTTGACGTTATTTGCGAATGCGTACCATTTGGAATGTTTAGCATTCTGTAGGATACGTTTCTGAAGGGCCACTTGTCCGATGCATGCATCGGCTATGTCCTTACATGGAAAAAATTATTAATTAATTAATTAATTAATGTCGTGGATATATTTCAGAGAGTGATAGTACTCGACAAAATAGGAAAAAAATGCCAATATATACATGGTCAAAAACGCACCATTTTCGTTATACACGGTGTCAAAGTTTCAATTTTTTTCTCGTTTTTTGCGTTTTTTTCCAGTTCTTTCGAAGACAATTAGTTCAAATTTAGGACATGTATTACTTTGAAGAACCTCTACGATAAAATGTTAAAATCGTGGATGGTATATACAGGGTGTTACATTTTTTTGCTCCACCTAAAGTTTATCTTGCGGAACTTTTTTTTGGAGCACCCTGTATGAATTCTGATATAAAATTTAAACTCTTTGTTCATTTCTTTAGCTCTTTCGTATTTTGCATTATTCTCGTATCTATCACAGTTTTCGACTTATTTGCAATAATCGATGCATTGCATCGATGGCATGTAGCCGAAATTAAGCAAAAAATTAAGAAACGGATTTTATTTTAAATCAACCGACATGATAATGAACAATCAGATAAAATTATTACAGTTAAATTAAAAATAAAACAAAATTATAAAAGTTGTTGAAAATGTCCGCCTCTTGCTGGAATGCAAGAATCAAGTCTTTGCCTCATGGACTGACGGACTCTGTCAAATATTCCAGGAGTATTGCGAATGATTTCGCATTAAGCTATTATTCTGTTTCTTAAATCTTCTTCTGTCTAGATTGGGGTCTGATACACCAATGTTTTCAGGTGTCCCCAGAAAAAGAAATCCTGGCTATTCAGATCTGGAGTTCTAGGGGGCCATGGCTGAGGTCCCCCTCGCCCTATCCAAGGTTGTTAAAATTATTATTTAGGAACTCCCTCACCTCTATGCTAAAATGTGCTGGTGCACCATCGAACATGATTTCTAAGAAGAATTGGCACGTCTTTTAGCAATACCAATACTTCGAGAAATTGACGATCCGTTTAGTCTTGCTGGCAGGAAAAATGGACCTATCAAATAATCTCCAATAATGTCGGCCCACACATTTACCGAAAATTGTTGCTGGAAATTATTTTCATGTATAGAATGCGGATTCTCTTCTGCCCAAAAATGATTGATATGAAAATTAGGTATGGCATTAGAAAAATTTGCCTCATCGCTAAATAAAATTGTGTTTCCAAATAATGGATTTTGGGTTAGCATTTGTAAGAACCACTGGCAAAAATTTAACCGGAGTGGAAAGTCACGTGGGAGAAGAGCTTGGACCCTTTGGATGTGGTAAGGATACATTAAGTTGTCTAATAAAATTTTCCATACAAGCACAAATGAAATGTTAAGTGTTGCTGCGATTTTCCTCATACTGGTAGCAGGATCATTTTCTACTGCATTCATGAGTGGATTTCTTGAATGATCCATTTTTACATAGCCGATTATGTACCTTTGCAAATGTTGTTCATAGAGTCGTCTGGCTAACAATTGCCGTTGGCAAGTCCATAAATGAAATGAATTTCTGCATATTCTTGATTTGTGAATTCAACCATCATTAAACAACTCGAAACAACTACGGAAACGTCAAACAAAAAATATTTCTTACAAAATGTTAGTTTAAAGAACAGAATTAACAAATGATCTGCCTCAGCCTACTACCTTTTTTCACAGTTTCATTATTTAGCCTACACTTAATTTGCATCTATGGCAATTATTGCAAATAAGTCGAAAACTGTGATATATACGAGAATAATGCAAAATACGAAAGAGCTAAAGAAATGAACAAAGAGTTTAAATTTTATATCAGAATTTATACAGGGTGCTCCAAAAAAAAATTCCGCAAGATAAACTTGTAGGTGGTGCAAAAAAATGTAACACCCTGTATACTAACATCCACGATTTTGATATTTTATCGCAGAGGTTCTTAAAAGTAATATATGTTTTAAATTTGAACTAATTGTATCAGAAGGAACTGAAAAAAAAAAAACGAAAAATTGAAACTTTGACACCCTGTATAACGAATATGGTGCGTTTTTTACTATTTTTGATCTATTAGAATAAGCTATTTAAACACTTACTTAAAATGCTCAGAATTATATTTGGGTAAATTATCAGGTGCAACATCACTCTTGTATCCATTGCAGCTGAGTTTTTTAGGTATTATGGCCATGAGACTTTTCCATGAATCTGCATAATCCAGAATTTCACTGAGCTCTCGGACAACACTTGGATGTAATTTTCTAACTTCAAGTGCATGATCCATTTGAGAAATCATCTTGTCTTGTAATTGAAACTTCTAGATATGCTGTTAAAAAAAAAATAGGAATTAAATAACCCAATTCACTATGGAACTTGGAAAGTATTTTTCTATCATTAAACCGATTGTTATAGAGGGCAATAAATATGTGTAGAATATTGCAATTCAGTAATATTTTATTCAATATAATACCATAAACTCACACTTTACATAGCTTTTTTAATGAAATGTGCAAAATATTAGTTTTACGATCTAGAATTATTGTAAATCCACCTAGGTGACCAAACACCTGTATGTACAAGTTTTAAGTTTTAATAGACTACATTTTTATGAATTACGTAGTATTATATCGATAATACTACATCTTACAGCCTCTCTATAGGCATGTGTACTTTACAATATACATTCAAAATACAGACATAAATCTATTCAAATTAGAGACAATATACCGTTTGCACTTGCTGTTACATTGTTTGAGAATGGGCTTGTTTTTTATTTCTAGTGGCGATATATAATTTTTTTATATGTATTGATAATAGGAATGTCTAGATATGTATTTAAATGACTAGCAATGTTTAGCAAATATTTTTAGATTTGATGATTTATGGACCTATGAATAAGTCACCATGCTGTAGTGTTTGGAGATTTCCTCAGAATATAGTAAATTGGCAAAGAACAGTTTATTTCTTCTATATATCAAAATACAAGAGTTCTAACCACACTACACCATAACTTGTTACGTTCTGGACGCGCGTTTCGCTAACCAAGTTAGCATCATCAGCAGATGATATAAACTAAATTAACTTATCCTAACCGAGACTATTTATAGGTAAATGTGGTCACACTTGGTTGCACCCGACTGCACCGTTGTCAAGTAAACAATAGAGGGGACTATAGGGAATAGGCCGTCTGTCTTTATTTAGTGCTTTCTTACCACATTTAACTATTTCTATACTCTCAAATGCATCCAATAATATATTATTAGATACATTTTTAATCAACTTAAGATTATTTATTCCTATTCGGTGATCTTTTTCCAAAGCATGTTGGGCAACGCTTGATTTTTCTGTTCTTCCATATCTTAAATGTGCCATGTGTTCTTTAAAATGAATGTTTATGGAGCGTTTAGTTTGCCCAACATATTTTAGATCGCAGTCATTACAGCTAATTTCATAGATGCCACTCCTCTCCCTCAAGTCGACTTTGTCTTTGGGGTTTTCAAGGAGATTTTTCAAACTGTTCTCCGTTTTGTAGGCTACTCTAAAACCTACGTTTTTAAATACTTTACTATGAATTTATTGGAAGCCTCAGGTGTTTGAAGAGTAGTGGCATCTTTTAACATTTTCTTATGCTTATTTTACTAATTTATGTACAAAATTATCATTATATCCATTACTTTTAGCTATATTTTTAATCCGATTCATTTCATTGTTAAAACGTTCTTTACTTAATGGAAAATTGACTAACCTGTGAGTTAAGAAACGGAATGCTGCCATTTTGTGTTGACGGCAATGAAATGAGTCGGGTGTTATATACCTATCAGTATTAGTAAATTTCCTATAAATATCAAATTCTAATTTATCGTTTAAAATTAATGGAAGGATATTTATTGTTTAGTGTTTCTAAGAAAGTGTCCAAATTTTCTGTTTTAGTATCAAAAATAGCAAATATATCGTCTACGTATCTATACCACACCCTTGGGAAATACTTGAGTTCTTTTTTGAAGTGGGTTTCTAATCTGCCCGTAAACAAATTTGCAAGGAACGGAGATAAGCAATTGCCCATCGCAGTTTCCTCAAGTTGTTTATAATATTTATTGTTGAACTGAAAAAAATTTTGATTCATACATAATTTTGTGAGAAGTAAATATTCATCAATAATTTCTTTCTTCAAATTATTGATTTCAAGTAGTTCCTTTAGGTACTCTAAAGCTAGTGGTATGGGTACACTAGGAAACAATGAGCTTACATCAAAAGATATTAAAATTTCACCTTCTTTTAAGTGAACATTCTTAATTTTATCTAAGAATTCTAACGAGTTAGTAACCTCAAAGTTATCATACGAGATATTTAATGTGCTGAATTCTACTAACCATTTTGAAATATTGTATGTTGGTGATCCAACAGCTGAAACAATAGGTCTCATGGACTTCCCAGGTTTATGGATTTTGGGAAGGCAATACAGTTTAGATAACTGTGGGTTACTATGTGTTAGTTTGAATTTTAGTTTATCGGACACAAGGTTTTTACACTGTTTTAAAGTACTTTTTACTTCTGTTATCATTTTTGATAACGGGTTTTTCTCAATTAAATCGTAAGGACCAGTTTGAATCAAATTGTCTACTCTTTCAAAATAATCTGTTTTGTCTAGTATAACAACCCTATTTCCTTTGTCAGCTTTTAAATAAAAACATTCCTTTTTCTTCAGTCCCTGGATAACTTCAGTATTTTTACGAGAAACATATTTTGACTTGTTGTTAACAACGTTTTTTGAGATTTGATTTCTGCAAGCCTCTCTAATGAATCCCTTAGTTGACTCTGGCATGTATTGAATGGAACTTTCGATATTCCCTATAATAGTTGGTAAACTATTTTTTACTGGAGGCTCTGCAAAATTCAAACCTTTATTCAAAAGGACGATTTCTCTATTATCAAAGGACTGCGAAGAAAGATTTTCTACAATGTTCTTGACTTCTGAAGTAATTTGTTTTTGTGGTTTCAACTTTCTCAGTTTGTTTTTAAGTGAACACATTTTCTTCAATAATTCATCGATAACTACGAACATTTTTCTTTGGAAATCTAACCACTGTTCAAATTCTAAATTACTAAGTTTATAAGTGAGTTTTTTATATAATCCGTATACTTCAATTTCAAGCATACATCGTTTGCTATACAGATTTTTAATTTCTAAATCTAGCCACTTTTGTTTGGCAAAAAATTCAACCTTCCCAGTAACGGGTGTTTGTTAAGGGATCTTGACTGAAATGAATTTAGGGAAAACTGAAAAAGACTTGCATGATTTTAGAAAGCAAATATCCGCTGCTATTAACCTAATCTTAGTACAGTACTTACAATAAAGGTTTTGTTCTGTTGACCGTGAAGCCATGTTAAGTCCTAACACAGGAACCTGTGGTGGAAGATAGATCAAAATACAAGAGTTCTAACCACACTACACCACAACTTGCTACGTTCTGGACGCGCGTTTCGCTAACCAAGTTAGCATCATCAGCAGATGATATAAACTAAAGTAACTTATCCTAACCGAGACTACTTATAGGTAAATGTGGTCACACTTGGTTGCACCCGACTGCACCGTTGTCAAGTAAACAATAGAGGGGACTATAGAGAATAGACCCTCTGTCTTTATTTAGTGCTTTCTTACCACATTTAACTATTTCTATACTCTCAAATGCATCCAATAATCTATTATTAGATACATTTTTAATCAACTTAAAATTATTTATTCCTATTCGGTGATTGTTTCCCAAAGCATGTTGGGCAACGCTTGATTTTTCTGTTCTTCCATATCTTAAATGTGCTATGTGTTCTTTAAAACGAATGTTTACGGAGCGTTTAGTTTGCCCAACATATTTTAGATCGCAGTCAATACAGCTAATTTCATAGATGCCACTCCTCTCCCTCAAGTCGACTTTGTCTTTGGGGTTTCCAAGGAGATTTTTCAAACTGTTCTCCGTTTTGTAGGCTACTCTAAAACCTACGTTTTTAAATACTTTTTCTAGACTTCTCGTATATCTGGGATCATATGGAATTACTATGAATTTATTGGAAGCCTCAGGTGTTTGAAGAGTAGTGGCATCTTTTAACATTTTCTTATGCTTATGTCTATTTACTAATTTATGTACAAAATTATCATTATATCCATTACTTTAAGCTATATTTTTAATCCGATTCATTTCATTGTTAAAACGTTCTTTACTTAATGGAAAATTGACTAACCTGTGAGTTAAGAAACGGAATGCTGCCATTTTGTATTGACGGCAATGAAATGAGTCGGATGTTATATACCTATCAGTATTAGTAAATTTCCTATAAATATCAAATTCTAATTTATCGTTATTTCTAATAACTAACGTGTCGAGAAAAGGTAATTGCCTATTGTTCTCCTTTTCGTACGTAAAATTAATGGAAGGATATTTATTGTTTAATGTTTCTAAGAAAGTGTCCAAATTTTCTGTTTTAGTATCAAAAATAGCAAATATATCGTCTACATATCTATACCACACCCTAAAGCACTAAATAAAGACACAGGGCCTATTCTCTATAGTCCCCTCTATTGTTTACTTGACAACGGTGCAGTCGGGTGCAACCAAGTGTGACCACATTTATCTATAAATAGTCTCGGTTAGGATAAGTTACTTTAGTTTATATCATCTGCTGATGATGCTAACTTGGTTAGCGAAACGCGCGTCCAGAACGTAACAAGTTGTGGTGTAGTGTGGTTAGAACTCTTGTATTTTGATCTATCTTCCACCACAGGTTCCAGTGTTAGGACTCTTCTATATATGATTAAATGACTAGCAACGTTTAACAAATATTTTGAGATTTTATGATTTAGGTCCCATGCATAAGTTGCCATGCTGTAGTGTTCAGACATTTCTTCAGAATATAGCAAATTGGTAGAAAACGGTTTATTTTTTCTATACCGGGTGATACTTTTAAAACTTACAATGGCTGTATCTGTGGAACCCAAAAAAAAATATATATATAAAAATTTCTATAATAGGGAGTGTGAACCAAAACAATATAATAGCTAACCTGTTTTCACTTAACCCCTCACCTCAAGCCACCCCAACTAAATAATCTTAAATGGCAACCTCCTACTTGTGAAACCTTATCTTAGAGGTCTTTTTATTCTTTACTTGCTCACATGCATTCCATTCATACTTAGAATTAAAACTTATAGACAAAGCTGGGTGGTGCTGATCCAATGTTAACAATGGGTCATCATCAGTTTCTACTTTGCAGCTATGCAAATGGGGACTAACAATTACTAAGTCTAAAATAACATTATAAACATTACGCATACAGTTTACTTGTAAAAAATTTGTATACCCTAAAAAACTTTTAAAATCACATATAAGCTCATTAGGAACATCCATAACGAGGTCACGTAAATTAAAACCACCTAATATTATACAATCACAATTTAAAAAATTGTCTTTCAATGCAGTTATATAATCTTCTGTACAGGTCTAAACCAGAACCAGGAACAATATATACAACTATTACATAAATACATTTTCTTTCGTTAACGAAAGGTTTTATATAGAGTGCCTCAAGGTCATTGTCAAATACACCATCACTTCTTTTACAATAATTTTTTTTTACTTCCAATAAAACTCCACCACCTTGTTTTTTGCCAGTTAATTGCTGATTTCTGTGATTTCTAAAAACAATTCTATCAGCTTCTGTTACGTCATTCTCAAATACCTGACTGTTTTTCCTTAGTCTCTTAATAAATTTGCCTTTTCCTCTCAATTCTCTCATTAATTCATCTATTTTGTGTTGATAATTATTTATTTTAAATTCACTCTCATTGAAATTACCTTGACATTTCTCTGAGCATAAAATTTTTCACTGCATCGGGAACCCTATCCAAGCAACTCAACTGAAGAACCAAGTTGCAGAAAACACACATGAAATTTGAAAAATTCTTGTTTTTGCAACATTTAAAATTACGATTTATGCTAATGAAGTTATAGCGACAGCAATGAAGTATTTATGGAGCTACTATTGATCCATCTACATTCGAACAAGTGTTTTAAGTCATTCATGCTATGAAAAGAATGTGAGTAACTATGGAAACGATGCAATGATCATCTGCGGTTGGCTACAACTCTATATATCCATGGAAACGGCCTGATTTTGACATACCTCCCCCTTTCGTCGATGTTTTAGATCTGTGTGGTGTACTATAGTCTTGAATTTAAGTCATTTTTGATCACTAAATTCTGCAGTGCCGGTTCTCCTTTATTTAAGGGGTCAAAGTCCAATCTTGGAACTTTTCAAATGTTTTTATTTATAGAGGTTATATTATGTTTAATGTATTTTCATAATATGTCTATTTTCTGCAGATTTTGGGACACTTCTTTACTACAATTTGCTCTTTACATACTAGGAAATCTCTTTTGATGACGTCGACTGGATGTTTCTCATTAGTTTTTATCAGTTACAAGAATATATAGCACTTAATTTTGTAATTTATAAATCTCTATACATAAAACGATAGCGCTCTCGAAATTTAATTTATTCAAGCAAGTTTTTTTTTTGTAACTCTAACCTGCTAAAAAATTAGTGTATCGATTTGTTTACTTTGGAACCTGCCCATAGGTTTTTTATTATTTACTTGTGATGCTATTTTTTAATGTATTGTAATGAATATTTTGATTTATTATTAGTTTGAGTTGTTTATTTTCTATATAATTTAAATTATTAACAGTTGCTTTCTAGGATATTCATTCAAGGAGAAACAGTGTAACGTTCTTCTTTTGTTTAGCTTCTAAAAATGATTTTTGTTACTATAGTTAATTTACATTATTTACATGTACTGATAATCGATTTCTATAAAATATAAAAAAACGAATTTAAAGAAAATGTTGCAAAACAAATTTAGATACCCACAACTCAACTTTCAATAAAGCGATTATAATTAAATTGACAAATTTCCTTATTTCCGCAAAAAGTCCAAATTTTAGAACCAAAAAATATATTCTTATCTCACATAAAATATCAAAACTTCCCGATTTTTCTTAAGTACCCTTACTTAAATATATAACAACTATAACAAAAATTACATTTTTAGTGACTCACAAATATAATATGATAATGTACAACAAAAATATGAATAAAAATTTTTATAAAAAAAATAAAACTGACTTTAAAAAAATGCACTAAGAAGTGAAAAATAATATTTTATTTCATCTGGAAAATTTTACTATGTACTGAGTGTTTTGATGTTTATTAGTTTAGTGACGACCACACAGAGTAAAACTTTCCAGATGAAATAAAATATTATTTTTCACTTTTTGGTCAATTTTTTTAGGATCGCTTTTTTTTATAAGTATGTTTCTTTCATCTTTTTCAGTTCTATTTATATGAATTTCATTGTAAAAGTCAAATTACATCATTGTATAATAGCATTTCTTATACAATACACAATAGTAACGTACATACTTTTTCTTCCTGACAGAATGATGAACACATTATGAATGCATAGAATGTTCAATATAACATTTATATCCATATACAGTTTATCCAAATTTATATTTCTTTTATCTGCTTCTTCACACTTAAGAGAACAATATATTTTGTAACCATCCAGTTCTTTACGAATTTTGATTCTAGATTTGCAACTGGGATGTAATACACCCAAACAGACAACACAAACAAAGTTGTTGAATTCTTTTATGCAGCACTTAAATTTTTTTTTTCCATTTTACAATAATATAAATTATGTCAGTCTCTCGTCAGGAGTATGAAATAGCTGCAGTCTTGCTGTATTCAATAAAACATTTAAGTTAAACTTACAAGGAATTATGCAGAGTCTGATCCCAACAACCAAGATACGGAAGAACAAACAAACTTACAATGCACTAGTAAACACCTGAGGCATCCAACAACTTAAGGTATAACCACCTATTCAATTCAGCAGCACACCATAGAACTTATTGAATAGCCCTGGTATACGTCCAGCACATGTATAAATAAACAAAAGAACAAAAGTCAATAACCTCCCAATCAAAACATTACACATAAAAAAAGGGATTCCCCAAACACAAGAATCTGAGACAGTAAATTTGCAAACTGATAATATGCAAATTAGGCTAAGCAAAAATAATAAAATAGGTAAATCACAGTGGTGCCTGGATTCTTACAGTTAATTTGCATATTCTGCAGGTAAGGTTGAAGATAAATAATAAATTGTAGTCCTTTTTATAGACAGGTTTTTCATCCATAAATTAAATTTGAGCACTAATTTTCCAATTTACTATTTTGTTAGAAGAATGTACATCTCTTGAAATATTTACAATCTTATGAATAAGTTTACATTATTTAAACCTGAGCAGTTACTCAACTTTTAGGCATCTAACTCTTTTTCCCCATAATATTTGTAGGTTTTAAAAACTGACCACCCCACAAGTAATAATATTAAATATATTTTTATAGAAATTTTGTATTGAAATGTTAGCTTAACAATTTAAAAATGAAAGTCTTACAAAAACCTGATATTATAAGGTACATGATATTCAGTCCAACCATGCTTTGCAATAAAGCACTGTATATAAAACAAACACCAAGAGCTACACTATTCTCAAGCACCATTAATAATTTTCATTATGCGGGGCCCAAATTGGAGACATTTAAATATCTTAATTTTTAGAAATAAAGAAAAATATAAATAAGGTATGAAAACCAATAATAGGTATATTTAGTAAAGCACTGCCCATAAAACAAATTTAGGCCAACAAGAGCTACAACTATCCTTGAACTCCATTAGGAATTTTTAATAAACGGGGCACAAATTAGAGTCATTTACATTACACAATTTATACAAATATAACAAAAAAAAGATATGGTAAAAATAAACAATAGGTATATTTAGTAAAGTATTGCCTATAAAATAAATTTAAGACTACAAGAGCTACGAGTACTATTGAACTACATTAGTAATTTTTATTAAGTGAAGCCCAAATGTACACAATTACTTTACTCAATTTTTAGAAATTAATAATGCATTATATAAATAAATAATATGTATATTTAGTAAAAATATATATATCAAATTTGTTTCCTATTTTAACCATTAAGTTCTGTTTTCCTCCTTCCGTATTAAGTTTCTTGAGAGTGGAAAATATAGTTTTGGCAGATACATTTCTTCTATGAACATTCTTTGTTAGTCACCAATACGTTGTAGTGACCAAGAAGGGTCAGTGAACATGGCATTTTATCCTCCTAGGACAGACAGATGTTGCCAATGCAATATTTCCAAACTCCAAAATAAGACTGAAATGTGAAAAATATTTATTTACGAAATATTAAAATAGATGAAAAAATTCTACCTATTTCAACATTTATTTATTCTTCATGCTCGCATGTATTTCATCTTTAATAAACATTAAATTTTCATCAAACTGCAGTCATTTTACATGAATAGAGCCCAATGTATTTTCTCCCTTCCTAATGATTTTATTATCATTTCCAAAGAACTCTCTGGAAATCTTTATTAAAACATGTTTAGCAGCTTTTTTACCCTGATAATCTGAAACAAAAAATAAATAAATCACAAATATTAAGATAAAACAAAGACCTTAAAAGAATCAAAATATAACCAACTGTTTTAAAGGCCAATAACTTTATCAAAAAACTACTTACCATTTTGTTTTAATTAGCCAGAAATACTCTCAAAATGAGTGAAACAGTAGATTAAAATGCTTATTTTTTGCTCAAATTTGCTCACAACACAAAGGTTCGCTAAACTCCTCCCACTCTGACATCAGACTTAGGTCGTCCATCAGAGATGTTCGATTAAATTTTAGCTTATATTTTGAAGGCTATTAGCAGAATGCTGGTAATTTTGACATTTTAAAAGGGTTCCTCAAAATTTAGTTTTTTTTCCCCAAAAACATTATTTATAATACCATTATTTATACATATTTTCTATATTGTTCCTCATTTTTGTAATCGGTAAAAACTCAAGCGGATTGTGATAAATATACAAAAGTGAATTTAATTTTAAACAAATCAAAATGTTTTTATGTTCGAAATTAAATTTTTTATTTATTTAAAATTTTTATTGATAAAATAATATTTTATCACCTAAAAACTAAAAACATTTATAACAAAAAACTGTGAACAACACAATTATTATCAAACAACTTAAGAATCAAAGGCTTGCATTTAAATTTTGTTTTTAAAGGGATTACTTATAAGTCAATTTTTCATAAAGGGTTGATTCAATATATTAAGTGAATTTTAAAAGATGATTTTTTTAACATAAAGATACAGTTTCTGAAGCTAGTTTAGATTAGTTTATACACATTTAGAAAATGGTACCTTAACACGATATGCATTGTCCCTATAAGTGTCTCAGCTAGAAAAAAAATCATAATTAACATTACAAAATTACTATAAAGCAATTTCTGGATTTTTATAAATTCTACCCTTATGGAAAAAAAACAGTAAAAACA
This sequence comes from Kuschelorhynchus macadamiae, assembly GCA_030620095.1. NCBI lineage: Eukaryota > Metazoa > Arthropoda > Insecta > Coleoptera > Curculionidae > Kuschelorhynchus > Kuschelorhynchus macadamiae. The sequence continues at coordinate 281,773 of JAUTXW010001395.1, forward strand.
TGTTTTTACTTTTCTACGATATCTCTTTAACTAGATTAGGTTCCAAGATGATTATTTAAAATTTCACTCTTAAGTGTGAAATTTATTTTTACCTTTTTAGAAAATCTCTTCATATAATCAGTTGTTAAAGCGATTCTTTCATGAATGGTTTTCAAAACTAACGATCTAAAAATAAATTACTGAATTTTTAAATATTTCATCTTTAAGGAGTTAATAAGGACTAGATTTATTAATTTTTAAAAATATATCTTTAGCTAAATTACATTTCAAGACCATTCTTTTGCAAATTGTGTTACCCTTAAGGAAGTAAAATGTGTGTTTTGTGTCAATTTATTTCTGAAATAACCATTTAAAAATCTATTTCTGGATTCCACCATTAAAATGAAGTCGAGAGATGTTGTATTAGTTTAATTTTAACAGGCTAAAAGGGGGTTAAATGTTCTTAATTTTTATTGTAGCTGCAGAAGCCTCGACAAGTTATATTAGTCTATTTTTTTACTAACATTTATATTCAACTACAGCTGATGCCACACTAATTATACAAACTCCTACCGTAGATAGTCTTACAGGGTAATTTAAATTCAATATCACCCTAGTTTAGTTTGGGTTCTGGAAGACACTATCAACCAGTGATGCAATCCTCAAGCTGACAGAATTTGTATTAATTTTATATATCTTATATTGTATATAAGTTTTGAACAGGGAGACCCTTGTGTCTGCTGACAGATCTGTCATCAGCCTTCGGTCATTGAAGATTTATTACTTCTGAGTAAATTACAATATTTCGGTTCAAGGTGAGTGTCTTCAGTTGTTTGAGTCATGTCTTGTGGTTCTCCCTCAAAAAGTGTATTTGTCAAACAAATGTGGTTCTTTACATGAGATTAAGCGTGGTGTTCCTCAGGTATCTATCCTGGAGCCTATAATTTTTTAGTATATTTATATAATCACAATTTCGTTCTGGGTTGATACTTTTTTCTTGTCAGGGGCTGGAAGGATCAATTTACTTCCTCTGGTGTTTAGAGACTCTAGTCAATGACTTTAAAGGATGCTTTGAAAGAAATTGTACTAATTTTTTGTAAAAATGTTTTAGGATTAATATTAGAGCAAACTAACCTGGTGAAAAAAGCTATGTTTGTACTTGGTAATACAAATTTGGAAAAAATCTCGACCTCAGCAATATTGTTATCGATAAATAATTTGTGATAAACAATAAAATTAAAAAAAATAATTAGTTAGGTTAGGTTAGGTTGTTGTGTTGTAGTTGTTGTTGTTGGTTGGCTTTGCTTCTAAGCAATTGCCAGCTCAATTTGGTGGCGATCCCGACCTGTCTGGTTCTAGGCCATATCGGAACCCCCGACTTTTTCTTATTGGAGCTTATATATTTGAGTGCTGTGGAGAATTAATACTTTATAAGCCGTTTAATAAAGGTCACTGTTAGTTTAGACAGAACAACATAGGAATTTGTATGACAGACATATTTCACTGGCACAATACATATATCTGGAAAAGGAAATAATTAGTAAGTTGAGCATTATAGGTTCATTTTATTAATATTTAAGAAAGCTACCATCACTCTGATCAATTCCATATTTAAATTAGCTAAAATTGTGTATATAGATATTGGGGTTGGAAGTTTCATATTAATACTTATTTGATATATATCAAGATGTGGTATATAATTGATAGGACATTCTAAAAAAATATGATTTAAATTTTCGACTTCTCCACATTCACACAAGGGATTGTCTCTTATCTTAATTTTATATAAATGTTCCTTAGTTAGGCAATGCCCTGTGCGCATTCTGATAATTGTGGTTAGGTGTCTTCTATTTTTATATGCAAAACCTGAAAACCATTTTTTTCCCGTAAATATTGATTGAACCTTAGCATATTTATAATCTTTCCCTATAACTAACGCTTTCCATTCTGATTTATATTGATTTCGTATATTCTCTTTAATGTTGGTGAAAATTTCCCTCACATCAATGTTCATTCTTTTGGGTATATTAAGAATCCTTCCTACATTAGCCAGTGTGTCAGCATCATTGTTACCAGGTATATTAGAATGGCCCGGTATCCAAGCAAGACGAATATCAAAGCTGTTTTTATTTGCCATTATTAATAGTTTTTTTGTTCTGAGGGTCCAATAGTCAGCTGCTGCTGAGAATTGATATTTATTGATTTTTTTTATTGCACTGTCTGAGTCGGTAAAGATTATAGCACTTTTCAGTTGTTTATTAATGATAACTTTTATTGCATCATGGATTGCTATTATTTCCGCTTTACAAATAGTAAGAAGGTCAGGTAGTCTTGTAGAAAATTTATAAGATATATCAGGGATACTTATACCATATCCCGTTTTTTTATCCTGTTTTGAAGCATCCGTGTACACAAAGGTAAAATTGTTTTTCAGGTTTTCAGTTGCTAATAAAAATTTCTCTTTGATTCCTATTTCATTTTTTTTGATGCCGAGGTTAATAATTTTAATAGGGGTGTTCAAAATATCATAGTCGATTTCATAGCATGGCAAATTAGGGCTTTTATAAATGTTGTTAAAAAGTGGAAAAAATTCTTCCAAGGCTGTAATTATGTATGGTATTTGTGTGTTTCTAATATTTACATGTCTATTAATTAAATTATGTCGGATTTTACGTATAAGAGCAATTAGGGGGTGATTATCTATATTTATCAGTTTTGCTATTAACCCACATGCCAATAATCTTCTTCTTTGTTCCAGGCTCAAATGATCTGACTAGACTTGAGTGATTTTGGCTCTATTTCTACTAGAATAATTTGCCAGCTCATTCTCTCAATGTCCAGAATTTGGTCTGACTCGGAATCATATCGTGGACGTCCTTTCCTGTTCCAAGTTATACTTTTCTTTGGTTTAACTTTTTAATTTTCGAAATGCATCTTGGCTTCCACTAGATGCCCCTTGAGAGTACTACTGGTCTCACTAGATGACCTTTTCTTTCAAGCTATCCCCTGACCCCTTCCACACCTGCTACATAGCAGCCATTACGTTATTATTCTATGTAGAGCTGCGACAGAAGAACGGGATAGAATGCAGGAACAACTAGGCCACACATGTTCACAGCGTCTGCTCCCTTTCTAGCAGGGTCGTTAGTTTCCACTCTGAGCGATTGAGTCTCCCACTTCCCCCCGAAAATAACGTAGCAAAACCGAACACGTGGAACCACTTATGTTAATAACACAGACGTCTGCCTTCGACGAGACGAACCGGAAAACTGTTACGTAGTTACTTTTAACAATTCATTATTATTTTTTGCCGTGCAGCTCGCAACTTGCCAGCACTTCACGATGGAATCCCTAGATAATGCGGACTTGTTGCTTCTGGGAGTTCTGGAACTTTCTTATGTTCCCTATGAATTTGTACTCATAAGTGTATGTTGTAAGCATATATTTAGGAGAGGTTGTAAAGTACTATTGTGTGCTTCCTATAAGTGTATACTCATAAGGCTTTGCTGAATAATGCTAATTAATACGGTAAATTTTTACTACAACTATTTCTTGCCGATTTTCGTAATTTTTTAAAACATTGGTAGATTTCGAGTTGCTGTTCACGGATCCGAAGTTAAATCGAGCCGACAGTGTTTCGTTTCTGAGTTATTCTTCTTCAAAATCTCTGTAATTATTAGAAGATGTCTATTTTATTGCTGTTTTGACTAAAAAATCAATAAAAACCTAATTTTAAAATTTCTTACACTACGCCAACAGCAGGTTTTTTTCTTAAAGTTGGTACAAAGTTGCGTTATTAGGCCAATGTTGCCAGGCCCGATACTAATTTTCTAATATAGATATGCGTGGAAGTACTAGGTGAATTAGTATCAGGTTAACACCAAGTTAGGCGCCGTAGGCATTATCAATAAAGCCTTAATACAAAAGGCGATCAAAATTAACCAACTGCGAAGTGCACCATTGGCAGAACTCTAACATTCGAATGTTAGACTTCCGCCAGTGATGCACTCCGCTGTTGTCCGCCTTTTCTACTAGGACTTTAACGGTGATGCCTACGGCGCTTAACCTAGTAGTAACACGATACTAATGAAGTCAAGATGAAAGAATAGTTACTAGTCCTAAAGGCAAAAAATATGAAATACGGTAGTTTTTTAGTTTGAGGCAGGAAAAACAAAAAGAGAATTTATTTCCGTTTTTATATTATTATTTGTAGTAGTTTCATACCGAATTAGCAATTTTTCATAAAAAAGAAGAAAGAAAAATGAATAATATTATTGGGTTTAGGATGTTTATGAACTTTGAGGATGAATATAAACGGAACGTTACAATTTAAAAAGTAGAGGCTTTCACGCATTTTCATTTGTTTGAAACTGACGTTTTTAAATTCAAATTAGGACTTCCGTTCGGATCACCGAGCTAAACACACGTGCCCAGTAAAGCTCCCTGACGACGTGGAAAAAGTGTACTTTTTCGTGGTGTTTCGAGGGGCAGTCCAACGAACGTTGTAGAAATATCACTGGGGGAACGTCCTACATAACGGACCAAACGCTATGAATCGTAGAATCCTAGGGGATGTGGGAATTGTGATGTCTTCTTCTGGACAGGCTTATCTAATAAGTCCCAAGGTCCTGCGGTGACCAGAAAGATCCACGGGAGAGCGCAAATCCGGCGTCACTTTGAAGGAAAAGGATATACGTCGATATCACCCTTTGATAGTGGAAACAACGTTCCTTTTCAAAGAAATAAATAATTAGTACCGTTCAACGATCTACGAAGTGCATTTTGCTCGTCAACCCGTGGTCGTTACCTATTGGGTTGGAGAATGGCGCTGAAAGCAAAAAAGTTGCAGGGGACCTGCAGACTCCATATTGAAAAGAAAGAAAGAAAGATTATTCTGGTTTTCTTTTTATCATAAAACTGCAATAAAGCAGGTATTTTCTAATAATTACACAGTTTAATATCACTTCCAACAAATGTATGCTAGGAGAAAGGACATTTTTCTAATGAAAGAAGGAAAACGGATTAAGAAGTGAAATTTAAGGCTTTGAAGGAGGATAACTCGGAAACGAAATATTGCCGAATCGGTTTGACTTTGGATTCGTAATCAGCTACCCAAAATCTACCACTGTGTTAAAAAATGACGAAAATCGGGGAGAAATAGTTGCAGTAAAAAATTACCCAGGATATTTATGAACTTTAAGGAAAAATAACTCAGAAACAAAAATGACCAAAAAAAATTGACTTCGGATTCGTAATTAAAATCCCAGAATCTGCCTTTTTGGAAAAAATCATCAAAATCGACGGTGATGTAAAAAAATAAATAATTACCAAAACGAGTAAAAACGGGCCAGTATATTCTTTGCTGTCCAAATTATTTAGAAGACATTAATTGAAAATATTTTGTGTTTTAAATATAGCTTAAAACTCGATAATGCTTCAGTTACTCAAATTGAGCTAGCAAGTTATCCGGAGGAAAGACAAAAGCATAACATAAAGCAAAAATCAAAATTGTCAAGGTCATATTTATTTACGTAAATCCCTGGAAAATCAAAAGAAGTCATCTGTTTTGGGAAAGATTTTTAAGTTACGCTTTCGAACATTATACAAATTATATTGAACACAGGTATTGTTAAGTTATTGAAGATTTACCTGCATAATTATAGTACTTTGAACTGTATTTCGTCATAATTTAGGAATAGCAACTGAGAAATATAGGTATCAATAGACGCATAATTTCACGTGAGTAATATTTATTTTGGATATTTTATAAGTTATTCTAATTTACATGAAACGGTACTGTAATTAACTGTTCAGTCAATCAGAATATGTTTTAATGTATAAAAACATATTTATTCTAATTACAAAGCTGTTGTGCGGAGCGACGATGACAGTAAAAATGGGCTCATAAGATATCTAGACGAAATAGGTATAAAAAGTTACTTTTTAGGTAACCTAACCAAATGGCAGAAATTAAAATTGCTGTTACTTGTTACGAGTCCAAATATTTGATGTTTACCTGTCAGGTCGAACAACATTAACAGGGGTCACAAGATCTCAATAAAATCATCCAAGTAGCGCCATTTTATCACATATTACAATATAGGTAATATGAAATGAAAGTCAAGTCAAAATAAACTTTATTGTCTAAGATAGAAGAATCTTGTTGACATCAAAATCATGATACAATAATTTAGGTAGCACTGAATATACAAATAAAATATAAAATACAACACAAAAATTACCTAACGATTATGTATAAAAAGAAAAGAATACAATTCAAAACATCCAAATGGTAAGTAAAGAAAAAAACATTTAATTTTCAGTACACTTTACCAAATAATGTTTAGTTTTACTTGTAAGTCAAGGATAAACTCTATATTTCCTAAGATACACATATCTACAATTTGTCCAATGTTAAAATGTAATGTAAACACAAAATTTAAAAAATATAAAAAAATTAGAAAATTAATGATTGGAATAATTAATAAATGCTTCTAAAGTGTATCTAAAAAAAATTCATTCAAACTATAATAAGCTCTACCAAGTAATGCTCTTTTTACAGTTCTTCTAAACAACTTTAAACTTTGCAAACATTTCATTCCAGTAGGCAAATGATTAAATATCTTTTTGCTTTCGTAAAATATTGATTTTTTGGTCAGAGGAGAGGTGGGCAAAGCAGATGAATATTAAAATTAATATAACCTCTAGTTTCATATGTATTGGCTGGTTCAGCAAAATTAGCAGAGATGGCAAAGTTAGGATCTTTTTGGATATGAAAAGTGGTTTACAGCTGTCGCGAGATTTAGCCCCAGACAACGGTCTCACTGCCCTCTTCTGCAACACAAAGAATTAAATAGACCTAGTCCACAGAAACCCCAGAAGACAATACCATATCTGAGGTGTGAGTCCACCAGTACAAAATAAACATCCTTAGCCACAGAAGGTCCAATTTCAGAAGAAACAGTATGCACTGCATAGCAACCAGCTGATATTTTTTACAAAGTGCAGAAACATGGGGAATAAACTTGAGGTGGGTGTCCATATTAAGGCCAAGAAATTTTGTGTTAAAGACACTTAAAAGGTCAGTATCGCCAAGACTTAAGTGGTCAATTTCACAACCAAAATCAACGATGGTGGTCTTACCGACATTCAGAAAAAGACAGTTACTGCCACACCATTCCTTAACCTTGCAGAGATCCGCTGAAATAGTGTCAAGTAGAGACTTTTTATTGCTATTGTGTCACAGGATGGTGGTGTCATCTGCAAAAAGCGTGAATTCACCCTGGATTTCAAGAAAGGCCAGATCATTGATGTACAGGAGAAAGAGAAGGGGTCCAAGTACAGAACCTTATTGTACACCAGATGCTATACTCCCCTCCTCAGACCTAAGAGATCCAATACAGATTGCCTGCTTCCTTTCTCCCAGGTATGACCTAAACCATTCCAGCGATGTGTCCCTAAAGCCATATTTTTCAAGCTTAAGCAGCAGTATTCTGTGGCTGTGTTTTAGATAAGTCACAGAATACCGCTGCCGTGGCATGACCGATGTTAAGGTACTGGTAGAGTTTTTCCATAAATGTGAATATGGCATCACCCATATTATTGTTGGATTGAAACCCAAATTGTTCACTAGTTAGAACTTCGTGGTGATTTAGGAAGAACAGCATTCTACTTTTAGTAAGTCTTTCAATAATTTTGAAGATGGTGGGGATAAGTGATATAGGCCTAAAATTCGACGGATCACTAGTGTCGCCCCCTTTATGAATTGGAATGCTTGGAATGCCTCGTACTAGCTTGAGGCAGGAGGGAAACACCCCAGTTACCCAAGACTCGTTAATTGCCTTCGTCAAGGATTCCAAGACATGGTCTGGTAAATTCTCAAAAATTTTGATGGAAAGGCAATCTTCCCCTGAACTATTTTTATTTTTAATGCCCACAATAACATTTCTAAGTTCGTTACCATCAGGATTAAAAAAGTTGAAAGATTGGGTTATAGTAAGATCTGCAAGGTAACTAAGAGGCTCTGTATTACTGGAAGTTACCATAGGGGTACCCCAAGGCCCAATACTGGGACCCATTCTTTTTTTGATTTACATCAATGATCTGCCGTTTGGCTGTGTACGTGGTGACTTCACTCTCTATGCAGATGACACCACTCTCTCTCAAAAAGTTCTCTGGATGAGGTTCTAAGGGGTCTTGAGGAAGCACGATCGAGTGTAGAAGCCTGGTTTGATGCAAACGGGCTACTTCTGAACCGGGATAAAACTCAGAGGCTTGTGTTCTCATTGCGTGATCTTGATGGTGTAAATGAAGACACTGCTTCTGTCAAATTTTTGGGTGTTCATATCGATCCAAAACTGAAGTGGGATGTCCATATACAGCAGTTGGCACTGAGGCTCAGGAGTGGTCTGTATGCCCTTCGACAGTTAGCAGAATGTGTTAGTATTATGGTACTTAGGACCACATACTATGCGATATTCCATTCAGTCATGACTTACTCTGTGTTAGCTGGGGAAATGCCCCAGGAAGCAGTCGTATCTTTGGTCTTCAGAGAAAAGCTGTTCGAATCGTGGCCGGACTAGCTTTCAGGGATGAGTGCAGGAGGGCATTTGTGGATCTTGCTATTCTGACGCTGCCTTCCCAGTATATACTGGAATGTCTCCTCTATGTAAAAAGGTGTCAGGGTTCTTTTGTAGTGCACAGTGAGGTCCACAGCCATGACACTAGGAATATAAATAATCTGATACCTGCATACTGCAGATTGACAAGATGCCAGAATGGTCCACGATATTGGGGCATAAAATTTTTTAACCACCTGCCAGATAACATCAAATCCCTGGACGTAAAACTATTTAAAACTAAAATAAAAAGCATTTTGATGTCTAAAGCATTTTATTCATTTGATGAATTTTTAAAATACAGATTTTAGTGTATATATACCGCTTTTGTCAGATTTGTATATATATTAATGTTTGTGTAGACTGTACAGTGGACTCTTGTTTTTGTTTTTGTTTTTGTTTTTTAATGTTGATTTCACTTGCCTAAATGTCTTTTATAAACATATTTTACAATTTTCTTTTTTTTTTATATATACCTTTTGACTTATGTAAGTGCATTTTATGTACATTAACATTAATAAATGATTTTGATTTTTGATTTTGGTAATTCTATTGGTTAATTTATCTGCTATAGTGCAATAATAACAGGGTGTTAACATCTAATTCAACAGGAGCTCCGCCCACTTTCTGGCTAAACTCATCGACCATAGACCAGCATTCTTTTTGTTTATTGGCAGCATTATCAATTCTTTCAGAATGATACTTATTTTTTACCAGTTGAATTAACTTTCGGCATGTGGACCCGTATTTTTGAAAGTATACGCAGAACTGGTTGTTGTCAGTGAATTTCCGAATATAATGCAAGCTTCACAAATTGGTAGCTGAAACCTTGAGCCCGACAGTCAGCCATGGTTTTTTATATATTTTTTTAATTTGCCTTAAAGGAAAAATGTTCTTTAAACGTATCAATAATTAAATTATGAAAGGCATCTAAAGGAAATGAACTTTGAAAAATTACATTCCAGTTTTTTTGATTGCAAGCTTGGTAAAATTCATCATAATTAGTTCTAGGTATTTATACATTTTCAGAACATTCTTGATTTATTAGAATCCATCAGTCAGGAGCTAAGAAATCAAGATTCTTAGTGCGATGATCAAATAACAAGACTATTTTTTTTTTCATATATAAAAGGAGTCATCAGATACACAAATAAAAATTTTCTAAATGATAGCTTATGTTATAAAGATAATAAAAATCCAGATAGGACTAGAACCCTGTTACAATATTTGAGAAAAATTTATTTTTTTGCTGCTAGCTGTGGCCATGCAGATATCCAGACACTGGTGGTGCTCATCCAGGTAGTACTATTTTAAGAACATACAATGTATATGGTTTGAAATAAAAGGCAATTGTGTAATTGTTCAGAACATTATTTCCAACAAAACATTCATACATTAAAACTTGTGTGTTTGTCTAGTGTAGTAACTGGATTGGCTCCAGGTGAATTGAGAAGTCTCTCCAGGCAAAATGGCTATCACATCAACTTGTTGATATTGTAGATTTTTGACGCAAAGTTCTTAGATAGTTTCAACATTCTTTCCTCAATGGGCTCCACTCCTTTAATTTCAATTTAAGTATTTTGGTAACCTTAAGGCAATTTGGATATTTTTAAGGGCGGGTCTTGTGCAGGTAAGGAGTACTTGATGGCCATATTCTATTAGGTCAGGCTGAAAAAATGCTTTGCCCTACTTACATGTCTTTTTTCACATTAGGTGTATGTGCATTGAAATTCATTATTGTCAATGGTCATCATTCCCAAGTATTTTGCATTTGGAACTGGATCAATCTGCTCGTTATTCATTTATTTTATGGTTAAAAATAATAAACTTAGATTTGGTTGGGTTGGACTTCAATTTCCATTAACTAAACCAATGGATTGTTGTGTTTAGTAGGTCTTGCAGACTGTGGCAAGATGGAAGGTTTTGCCAGGTGCAATTAGTGCACTGTCATCTGCATACTGAAGAATGTATGACAGACCCTTATGTCAACCTTGTTGCAGAACATATTCTTCATAAAGACAATCAGCAAACCTTACTATGATTTTTCTATTAAACAGCCACTTCTGGTTAAGATATATAAGCTGTTTTGGGTAATTTACTTAATGAGGTTTGAAAAGCAGACCCATATGCCAGACACTGTCAAAGGCTTTGTTAATGTTCATAAAGAGTGCCACTGTTTTTTGTTTATTAAATTTGCTAGCTTTAACATTGTTTTTTAGTATAATAAGAGGGTGAATTCCTAAATCCAAACTAATATCCTGGGATAGAGTTTTCAATCAGTAATTCTAATTTTCTTTTGATGATGATTTCCAAGTTTGTTCCTAATACTGAGAGTAGTGTAATTGGTCGATAATCAGCGGGGTTTGAGGGGTTACTGATGGTTTTTGGGATGGTCAATATAACACCATATTGCCATTCTGGAAGAAAGTAGCTGTACTTTAAACAGTAGTTATATACTTTTCTAATGTATTTATATATTTACGATGCCAATTTCCCAAGAAGCTTCTTTGATACATACTATATCTGGAGAAGTATTCTTCCCATACTTCATATAGTGTTATATGAATGTTTACGGTTATAAGTTTTAAGTAGTGTCCAGAAAAAACGCGATCATCGTTAAAAACCTGCAAATTTTTCATGAATTTAAGACCAATTTACATAATAGAAGCCCCACTCTCTAATTTGGAGTATTTATTTTGCAAAAATATTTCTATTTAAATCCCGAAAATCAAACCCAATAAGTGGTCCAATTTACTGCAGGTTATGTTTATATTTATGTTTTAAAATGGGAAGTTTCAACTTTAAAGTGCAATAAAATTTATTATAGAAAGGTTTTTTTATTGACACAGAGTCACGAGAGAGAATATGCTGCCGCCAGATGACGCCGAACTTTTGAAATGTGTGTTTAAATGCTGTAAAAACAAAACAACAAATACTATCCAATGCACAAATTGGGGCAAAATATTTCATTTGAGTTGTGCTAAAGTGAAAAGTCTCGAATTCCTAAGCGAACATTTTATAATTTGTTGTGATAGTAAAAAATGTGACCAACATAAAAATGTAACTGATGTGCCATTAAGTAACCACACAAAAGTAAGTTTACTTAAAATAATTATATCGGAAATGGAAATTGACTATCGTCTACTTGAAGAAAATAACGAACTATTTAAGAAATATTATACACTTATAAAGCCCGGTGATTGCGACTCCTAGAATTATTCAAGGAAATGAAGTGAAAAATGCAATCCATGAAGCAATTATAGCTACAAAAATCAATAACGTTCTTACCTTGGCCCCACAGTCAATCCCAATAAACAGTGAGGGAGGCTGGCAGCAGTCAAAAAGAAAATCAAATAGGCGCTTTATGGTAGAGGGAAACAATGAAATAGATGCCATCAGGCCAATTCCAAAATTTTTGGCATTACATGTTTCTAGATTACATCCTAGATCTGGAAGTCATTCTTAAAAAACATTTTCCAGAAGTAAAATGTGAATTGCGTAAATCCAAATATCCTGAGTTGTACTGCTCAATGAAGGTTACTATTAACCAGGAAAATTTTAAGAATGGCCTATCAGAGTGCTAGTTTCTAAGTTTTTTTCTGAAAAAGAGAATTCTACAGGAGGAAAATGTGGACCCTTAGAGACAAGAATAATGAACAATGTTAACTCAGTTTTAATGGAAATTAAAAATATAGTACATACAGAAAATGATTCACAACTTTTTAACCAGAAATTAAAATTTAAAAAGTTACTCTATATATTTTCAAAATGTGGGAAGCCTGAATAACAAACTTGATGACCTGAAAAGGGAAAAGGTTATCAACTTACAAAAAGAGCTTGCAACTCTATCGACAGTAAAAACAGTCTAGAACTTGGCATTGCTTCTAAATCAGACAAAATTACAGCTTTACATAAAGATCTGGATGACTTAACTGATTTAAGCAAAAACATGATTTCCTCAATTAAAACCTTAAAGGCTGAAAACCACTCTTACAAACTTGAGATTGAAAGACTAAAAAGAGCTTTTGACAATTCAAAAATAACTCATATTCCAATACCTTCTCCTCATGTAGAAACTGCATCACCTGATTTCCTTTTAAAACCTGAAACATTCAATTTGGTCAGGGAGATGGAAAACGTCTCAACAGGGGATTATAGCTTAAAATGTGACAGTCGTGACTTGGAACAGGTAAAAAGAAATGTTGAGATTTTCGGAGTACGAGAAACTACTGCGCTACTCTTAAAAACTACTTGGTTTGTCAATGTCAAACTTTGGCAGGTATATATCTAATGAAACCCTTAATCAAGAAACCTGTAAACGAGTATTCTCCCTGATACTGAATCATAATGGGAATGACTGTCTCATTGTGTGCTTAAATCTCAACAGGTCCTTTGTGAAAGGTTTACTATCACTTGGTAGAATTGTTAATTTAATAATATGTCTTAAATGTGATTTTGAAATATGTTCTAGAGATAAGTATTTTAGGTCAATTAATCTTATTTCATCCTTTATCCATGGAAAAAATTTGTCTGTTAAGTTGATCATGGATGAACGGAACAAATTTGGTTATAGACATAATGTCAGGTCTATGTGTAAATTATTTTGTTATTATATAAAAAATCATTTGTCCAAGGGTTGTATTAAAGTCAGGTCCTCTTTTAGATTTAAGTAAAATAATAACTGTTGAATCTCTACCTAATGTGGATAGTCCTTTAGATAACTTCTCTTGTCTTGGATACTTCGAATGAGTCTTTTTTGGTCCATGCTTCTGTGGTCATGCCTTATCTAAACTGATAAGCTATTGTTATTCCTTAGATCGATTTCTTTTTCTAGCGTTTTAGTTCTTACTGAGCATTGGCTAAGGTCAGAGGAACCACTTTTTTCCCTAATTATGTTTTGGTATCTAAATTTTCGCATGTACATAATCAGCATGGAGAGACATTAATATTTATTAATAGTGAATTCCTAAATATTTGTAACTTTGTTAATATTGATAAGTTTAACTTTTTTAATCGAGGAGAAATCTTTTGAATTCTCCATGGTATTTTGCACTAAACTTAATCTTTATATGTTGGGGATATATAGATCACCCTCTGCCGATGTCAGTGTGTTTTTGGTTAGGTTAAAATTACTCTTGTCTGAGCTTCCATCAAGAGCTACCTTGCTTTTAACAGGTGATTTTAATTTAAACTTTTTGGAATCCAATCATACAGTTTTATCACTACAACATCTTTTAAATTCCTTTGACCTGGAGATGCATATTGGTATTCCAACTTGAATATCGGCCTACTCTGCTTCTCTTATAGATTACCTATGTTCTAATATTGATAAGTACAAGATACAGTGCTCAATTGTGAATCCAGGATTATCTGACCATGAAGTTGTTGCATTTTGTTGTTCACTTGAAAATAAATGTTAAGCGTGGCAGAATGTACAGGAAAAAAAAAACTTTAGAAAGTTTGTTTGACTCTGTAATCGGGCTAACTGAAGGACTCTTTTAGATTTTGAGGACCCTCTGCATAGTTATCATTCTCTACTCCAGGATTTGTTTAACAGGTCTTTTTCTCTTGTTAATATAAAGCATAAAAAAAGACGTACTTGGTATATAACAGCTACCGGAAAATTTATCGAAACACCGTTAAACTGTCTAAACTAAAAGGATTTATTTCCAAACCAGAACTAGCTGCTCTAATAATAAATCTAAAGAAGCATGGAATATTTTCAATGATCTGAGGGGCAAAAGCAATTCTATGCCTATTCCAGGTGCTTTGAATGCGGAGGATCTAAATGGACATTTCTGCAGTGTCGCTGAAAAACTGAAACCCATAAATTCAACTGAGAACACCTTCAGGCAGTATTTCGATCATATTTCAGTATCTGACACATTTTTTTTTCCTCCCGTGTTTGTGGAGGATATAGAAAGCGTTTTTAGGGGAATGAAGAATAAGATTGCATCAGGTTGGGACCAGATTTCTTTGCAGATCTTCCAGGCCCTGCCTGCAGTGGCGCTTGAAATATTGGCTGAGGCAATTAATGCTTCCTTAATCTCAGGAGTTTTTTCACCTTGCCTAAAAAAAGCCCTAGTTCTCGCTCTTTTTAAGAGTGGGGATTGTGAGGATGCTTCTAACTTTAGGCCATTTGCACTTCTACCCACAATGGCAAAGGTGGTGGAAAAAGTTGTTAAGGTGAGAATGATATCTTTTTTAAGTAGACATAGCATTTTAACTTTTTGGGTTTCAGGTGTCAAGGGGAACGAGTGATGCTATCATTGATTTCCTGGAACATCTTTATATAAATTTAAATTCTGGAGAATTGGCTGCAGCAGTGTTTTGTGATTTGTTTAAAGCTTTTGATTGCCTCGATCACGAAATATTGCTGTGGAAACTGACAGAGTGTGGTTTTAGGGGAACCATACACAATTGGCTTCGTTCATATCTTGGGGACGTGTGCAGTCAGTTGCATTTAATGGGAACAACTCAGCTGAGCGTGTCCTGAACTCGGGCGTCCCTCAGGGATTGGTTCTTGGCCCTTTGCTGTTTCTTATTTATGTTAATGACCTCCCTTGCCTTGACATATCAGGTAAATTCACCATTTTTGCAGACGACGCCACAATTCTTTGGCATGGTACAAGCTTGGAGGGTCTTGCAGATAATGTAAATCATGACTTGACTAAAATAAAACTATGGTGTGATACTAACTTTTTATCTTTTAATGTATCCAAGACCAATATACTTAATTTTAGATGTAATGTTGAGAATATATGTCTGCATGATGCCCCAATTGCAATGCCTAGCTCGACTAAATTTTTGGGTTTGTCTATAGACAAAGAGTTGAAGTTTATGCAATAAAATTTCCTCTAGTTGTTATGCACAGCGGATTATTTCTAACAACCTAGATCCATCTGTAGCTCGCAACTCTTACTTTGCTTTGGTTGAGGCTCACCTTTGATATCGCATTTGCTTTTGGGGCTCATGTTCGAACTATTTGTTAAATTGGGTCTCTTTGTTTCAGAAGAGAGCATTAAGATTTATGTCTGGTGTAAAAGCACACGATTATCCTTTATTTATAAAGCATTCAATTTTGACTTTATGCTGTTTATTTATTTTAGAATCTGTCTGTCTGGTCCATAAAAAGTATAATAATGAATTGTTTGTGTCTAATCACTATAACATGCGCGATTTTCATATAATATGTTTACCGATTCCTAAGTACGAATATATTAAAAAATCATTTTTCTATAGTGGCAAAAAAATGTTTAACCACTTACCCTTAAGTATAAGGAGGTTTGGTAATGAGAAGGCTTTCAGAAAAAAAACTAAAAATCTCCTAATGAAAAAGTCACATTATACCTTAAATGAATTTTATTCTGACAATTTAATGTAGCTCTTTTTTCTGGATTTGTAGTAGTATAATTACTTTGACATTTGTTGTGTCTGTTTTTGTATGTGTTTCATTTTTTGCAAGCAATTTAATGTAATACCTATTGAAATTGACTATAGTTTAATGACATAATTATTAATGTAGCCATAGTATAGTTAATTTTAATTATATTACTCACAAGGCTTTCTCAACAATTGCAAAATTTATGACAATAAAGCTACTTTGACTTTGACAGGTCACCACTGGGAAGTGTACAGTTATTTTCAAAGAAATTCAGTGAACTTTTATCATTTTTAGACAGGTACAAGAAGAAATTTTGTATCTATGGAGATTTTAATATTAATATATTGGACCAAAAGTCAAATTTTACCCTTGAATTTTTAATTATTGTTAATAGTTTTAAGTATAATTTCCTACTGACTAAACCAACACATATATATGCTACTTGTGAAAGCTGCATCGATAACTGTATTTCAAATATCAAAGAAGAATGTTGTGTCTCTTTATTCGAGGGGTTTATCTCAGATCATAACGGTATTTTTAACAATTTGAAACTAACACATTCGATCTGAAGCAGTACTGCCACAGAAGTCGTGAGGTTTAGAGCGATGTCTGAACCTTCCATTATGGGTATACTTGCTAAATTACAGAGTTACCAATGGAGTGTACTTGGTAAATTTCAAACTATCAATCTAGAATTTAATCATGCTCTTGCTGTATTTATAAATTTAATTAATGAGTACTTTACAATTAAATCAAAAACTCTACAAACTAAAAATAAAAATAAATGGTTAGTTCTATAATTCGCTAGAGAAATCCCAAATATAGATTAAAAAAGATATCAAATTTGCTATGCAAACAATACAAAAAGGTATATGAACACAAAACTTACATACAGAATAAAATTTTAACTTCAAGTAACAAACCTCGAGAGGTGTGGAAAATAGTTAAAGAAGCTAAACCAAACCCAATTAGCAGTCAAAATTCCATATCACCGACAGATTTCAATTTGTTCTTCACAAATTCAACTTTGAGCCTTACTAAAAATATCCCTAGTTATAAAGATAATGCCATGGTAATAAAGATAACGACATGGTTTAATAGTAGTTTTAAAGATATTTTTGGTATGAGTAACAAAATAAAGAATTTAAAAAATGGAATTTTGGAGCCAATGGAGAGTTCCTAGACAGATTAAAAATACCAAGATTTGTCCGATATACCAAAAAGGTGACCCTGAAGAGAAAGGTAATTATCGCCCAATATCAGTAGTACCTATTTTATCAAAGATCATCGAGCTTGTATTCAAAAAAGACTGACTTTTTTTTCTCGAAATATTTTACTTTCTAGGACACAGTTTGGGGTTCAAAAAACCTATCAACAAATGCCATCTTACAGCTCATTACAGACATAGTCAGGGCATTTGAAGAGGGAAAGGTGCTCACACCTACTCTCTGTGACTTCTCAAAGGCTATTGACTGTTTCTGTCATGAAATTCTGTTGAGTAAGTTACAATTTTGTGGAAGCCAGGGAAACGCATATCATTTTATCAAATCCTATTTATTTGGACGTTACCAACAAGAACAATACCATGGAGTCAAGTCATCTGTACTTCAAGTTAATATTGAAATACCACAAGGTTCAATTTTGGGTCCACTGCTCTTTATATTATATTCAAATGATTTGCCTTATCACCTTAAATTATTGCAAACAACTCAACATGCGGATGATACCGCCTTTTATAGCTCCCATGTCAATGCATCATCTTTACATATAGTGAATGAAGGCTTACATCTTGCAGAAAATTGGTTTAATGCCAATTCACTGACGTTAAACAATGAAAAAACCGAGGAGGAAACCGCTGATGTATTTTGGTGTACAAGTCCTGTGTATTCCATTGTATTTATTTATTTATGAACAATGTCCATTTACAAGATTACTTAATATAATTAAATAATAAATCTAAACCTAATCCTACAATAAAGTGTAATATAATGTAATATAATGTAATGATACTAACAATTTTGTAGTTGAATGTTAAATGACCCTGACAGAATATGAAAAATAGGAAGTAAAAGAAATTATAAAATGAGCGATATTGTAAAATATAAAAAAAATAGTTTTAATCAATTAAGTGGGACAATTGTAATAAAAATTGTCTTTGGGTGCAAAAAAAGTTAAGCTGTTTATATTTATTGGCTTGTGCCTATGATTGTGGAATGAAAGAGTGAGCGCCATAGTCGATTCTGTCAAAATTAAAATTGAATGTTTGGTGACTGTGTCATTCTCGCAGGGGCATGCAGTCCCACCATTGAGACCAGTTCAGGGCAATCTACCACGGAGTTTGTCGCCTTGAAGAGAAGAAGTAGATCACGGTTTCTTTTTTACAATGAATAACTTTTGATGGATGTAATGGAGAAAGGATGTGGTTAGCATAACTTGGATTCCAAACTGAAGAAGCATATTCTATGTGGGCCCTAACAAGGCTACAATAAAGTAATCTAAAAGAGAAAATTGTAAAAAATTCCTTGGAGTTCTTTTTGATGAAGCCCAGCATCTAAAATTGGTGATGTGGGGAATGTGATTAATGAATGAAAGCTCAGACTTCAATGTTACACCAAGATCCCTGATGGACTCAGTAGATGATAGGGTTTTGCTGTTAACAACATAGTCAAAGTCTTAGGATGCAATTTTGAGAACTTCATTAACTTACATTTAGATATGTTAAGTTCCATGCCATTCTTAAAGCACCATTCCACAAACCTGTTAAGGTCCTCTTGAAGAGACATGCAGTCATTTTGATTTGTGATGGTCATAAAAAGTTTTAGGTCATCAGCAAAAAGAAGAAATTTAGAAGATTTAAAGCATAAGGAGACATCGTTTACATACAGATCAAACAGTAGTGGCCTGATATGGAAACCTTGGGGGACCCCAGAAGGAACAATGAATTTATGAGACAAGAAGTTATTAACTTTGACAGTCTGCACTCTCTTAGAAAGGTAATTTCGAATCCAGTTAAGCAGAGATCCAGATATACCCAAAGTTTCAAGTTTGTTTAATAATACTTTGTGGGGAACTCTATTGAATCTTTGGAATGACATTTATAATGCTAATTGGTCTGTTATTCCTTATGTTGGATTTGCCCCCTGACTTATAAATAGGAACCACAAAACTGTACTTCCAAAAACTTGGAAAGATGCCACACTTCAGAGATTCATTGAATATAATTTGCAGAGGTCTGGCACAGTTTTTTTAATAGAATGGGGTATATATGATCTGGTCCCGGTCGTTTATTAATATTTAAACTATTCTATTCCAGTTATATATCTGAGATAAAAATGGAGTAACTATTGATATTTATATCGTTCAGAGTAATTGACTGTGCACATTCAGGATTGTCGAAGGAATAAACAGAGCCAAAATAGTCAGCAAAGAGGTTGGCTACCTTGGGGCCCATTTCAACTTCATCATTATCTAGAGACAGAACATTGGGCAAGTCCCCTGATTAACGTTAATAAAATTCCAGAAATTTTTTACATTATTCTGAAGAGAAAATTCAATATTTTGGATATAGTTTTTATAACATTTCCTGGAAAGGTCAGAGCACTGTAAGCGAAGGTGGGAAAATAATAGGTAATTTAGGATAGTTGGTTGGGATTTGTAGTTTTTGTGAGCGATCTTTTTTTGAACGGTTAGGGCAATAAGATCATGTGTAAACCAACGCGGAAATTTCCTGCTGGAGACTTTTTTAGTTGGAACAGAGATATTCAGAGTATTGTATAATATATCATAAAAAGTGTTTATCATGTTTTCCAAATCCATATAAAAAAATACTTATCCCAAGAGAAAAACTTAAATAATTATTGATTAAAGAATAGTCCGCTGATTTTAATCAAAATAGAATTCATTAGCTTGTTTGCTAGGAGTGAAAAATTTGTTTCCAGTTACAATATTAAAACATAGAGGTGGATAATGCATATCAATTCGAAGTAGAGGGTCACAGCTGTAAACATTGTATTTCTTATGACTAAGTCTTAAATCTAGAGTAACATTGTTATTATTATAAATATTGTCACACCCCATTTTGTCAGGCTGTGACTAGGGACGTTGGGGATCTTTACCAAATTATAACAAAGAACTATTTTCCAAAACAAACTATATCTATATTAATACAAGAACATAATCAAGAACACAGTAAGCGGTTATAACAAGGATTAATAAAAACACTACCGTCACTTAACTCAATATAACAGAAGCAACTGACTGTCTGATTGTAGACTGTCCCCTTTCCTAAGCATTTCCAAGCCTTTAAATAATCAGCCAATAGTACTGTGTCCGCGATTGCTTTTGTATTCGCCATATTATATCTGCTGAACAATTCCTATTCACCGATTTGTTTATTGCTGAAACTGCTTTAGGAGGTTCAGTGTTCCTTAATTGATTAAGCAATATTTTACTAAGCATGTATAAGCGGTCACTAAACTAATAATTTTTAGAATGTTTAGGCTAATGAATTTAATAGGAAATGCATTGAAATATTTTCACCCTTGATATTTCCCCACGGTTAGAAAAAGCTGGACCCCAGCATTTAACACACCTACGTACCTATGTGTTTAATATCTAGAATATTAACAAACTTATTATATAAATATTAAAAAGTACATAAAAAGAGAGAATGAATATTGCAAAGTATATAAAAAAATGTGTAAATCAGCTTGATTAAAATTACATTATTTACTTTAAAAAATACTTTTCTTTAGTGGAAGAACATCTGACCCTGCGGGTTTCGTCTTATTATTAATTTTTTTTTTCTTAAATGAAACTAAAATTAATTTAAAATTTGATTAAAGTAATGTCCACAAATTAAAATAAATACCATTAACCTGTTAAACACACAACTGTTCATACCAAATACGGTCTTGTCGGCTTCTTCTTCTTAATATGTTGCCTTGGGTGGAAGGACGATGGCTATCAGTTGCTGCGACTGCGAGTTATAGCGTTTGAATTGAAACGCAGCTGGGACAAACTGTGGCATCGACTGATTGGTTGAAGTACCTCTCGTGACTTGACCAGTTCACTCGTGTAGCAAGTGCCACTTGAAATTCGGCTGTGAATTAGGGGGCACGTGTACGGTGGTGTTTCACCCTCTCTAAGCGTCCATGTGACGGTTCAGCCTCATGTAGTAGGAATAGTTATCTTCGGTGTTACTATTGATTAAGCAATATTTTACTAAGCATGTAAAAGCGGTCACTGAACTAATAATTTTTAGAATGTGTAGGCTAATGAATTTAATAGGAAATGCATTGAAATATTTTCACCCTTGACAATATAATTAAGCTGAAATAGATTATGTAAGGCATAACAATCCGATACTGCTAGTATTGAGTCTAATGTTTGGGGAGATACATAAACATTGTAACGCTGGATGGTCACTGAACTCAGTTGTTCATCTTGCTATATTGCATTTGGAAGGTTAAAGTCACCAACCATGCACAGCTCCACATCAGGGAAGGAATCACACACAGAGTCAATAGTGTCACTTACTAGGAGGTAGTTCCCATACTGAGAATTTGGAGGCAGTTATATACAACCTAGAATGAATTGATGATTTCCAGAAACTATCATCACATAAATTTGCTCAACTGGTGCTGTTGTATGGATAAGTCTAGACGAAATGGACTTCCGAATAGCAATTAGGACACCACCCATATTTCTTTGCACTGGTCTCACTTGATCGATCCCTTCGAAATATGATGTAATCTGCCATGCCCAATTCAGCATCACTGATGTCATGTGATAGGTTTGTTTCTGTTAGCATGATCACATCGTAGTTGTTTGTTGATACACTGTAGGACAGTTCAGTCAGCTTCGTTCGCAATCCACGAACATTCTGATAATATATACACAGATCTATAGTTGAAAGGTTGGAACATTGACCTCAGTTATTAGTTTTCCTTACCACCAACAATTCGCGGATTACCCTTAACGTACTTAATCCGTATCCCATCTTCTCCCTTGGACTTGCGATCCCTGAAATCAGTCTAGACTCGCTTCTCTGATAGTTGTTGTTCAGAAGTCAAGTCCAAGTAGATGTTTTTGCCCTTAAGCTTCTGCCGAGAGCGAATCAAGGAATGCACCTCGTCTCTTGATCCTAAAGTGACTTTTAGGGCGCGGGCGCCCTTAGAATTCTTCTTTCCTACTCTGGGAAAGCATATAATGACTGGTGGGTTGTTGTTTAAAACTTTTAGAATTGTCGTCGACGGTCTCTGGAACGTTGAAGAACATGATGTTGTTCATTTTATTGAAGCGATCTTGAAGTTCCTGCCAAATACAATCTTGGTGTTTAATGGGAAGTGAAATCTTTCATTGCGACGTCGTGGTAATGTATTGTCAATCTTCTTGACTTTTTCTTACAGAGTGCTTGTTGCCATTTCAAAAGACTCCAATATTTCAGTGTATTCCAATGTATTCCATGTAACCTGTATTTCATTGTTTGCCAATGTATTCCATGTAATCCAATGTATTCCATCATGTATTATGTGTATTCCGCACGAGGTGAACGCAATGATATTTGCCGGACTGTTTTTACCTCGCCATGTAATAGTACAAGTATTCTATTATTAATGTACTATAATGAGCTATTAGGAGAAGTATTGTATTTGCGAAAATTTTCCAGATATATAATTGGGATTTTTTTTGGGTTTTGGAGTCCCTAAAGCTAGGGTAAATATTCTGTTTGATATCAAAAAATTATAAAAGTCATTGGCGTAGATACTTTTTTTTAGATATAAAGAATAATAATACAAAATTTCGATAAACGGCGAAATACGTTAATTTATTATTTTTTTTATGACTGAAAAAAAAAATGTAAAAGTTCTATTTTAAACGACGAAAAGGGCCAAATTTGTTTAATTTTTTGTTTATGCGGTAAAATGATTTATCTTTTGGCATAAATACCTGATTTTTTTTGGGTTAAATGCTCGGTTAAATGTGTTCTTTTTTCAACTTTACTTTAGTCGAAATGTGATATATTATAAAATATTTACTTTTTTACTTCTATAGGGTCTCCCGAACGTGATAGGGGAAAAGATCCGCGGAAATCTCCAATTTTTGTTTTATTTAATTTTCATATTCACTTTTTACTTCCCTCGTAAAAGATAAGTATTTTTTCAGATCTCTAGGTTTCAGGGACCTTAGATACCGAAAAACATTTTTTCTTAATTCCGTCGGTCTGTCTGTCTGTGTTCGCGGCGTAGCTAAAAAACTACTATCAGGTTTTACATATCTTTACATTTTAGCATCTCTAGATGCCAAAAATATGTTTTATCAATTCTGCCGGTCCGTCTCTCGGTCTATCTTTCTGTCTGTCTGTCAGTTCGCGGCATTCTTAAAGACTACTTACACGATTGACTTCAAATTTTTATCATAAATTAAGAATCACATGGGAATGACCTGGTAATATTATGGTAAAAATCCAATATTTCGAAACAAAATGGCGGCCTAGTGAAATGTTAAAAAAATATTAAAAAACTACTTACTTATCCAATTTATCTCAAATTTTGCACAAACATCAAATTATTATGTTGGAAACAACTAGTAAAGTTTTAGTTCGAATCCAAGATGGCGGAACAAAATTGCGGCTTAATAAAATATTTAAAAATTCAGCCTGAAAAACTGCTTAATGGTTTGATTTCAAATTGTATGCCATAACTAGTTGTGGTATAGGTATAAACTAGTAAAATTATGGTACTAATGCACGATGGCTGAACAAAATGGCGGCCAAATGAAATGTTTTTATTCGTGAAAAAAATCACCCTCTCAGGTTTTACATATCTTCTCGTTTTAGCGTTTTAGATGCTAAAAAACTTGTTTTATCAATTTCGTCGGTCCGTCTGTTGGCCTGTCTGTCTGACTATCAGTTCGCAACATAGCTTAAATACTACTACCCGATTGACTTCAAATTTTGACAAAAAAAAAATTGTAAATATTATTAGGAATAGTGAAGTGTTTAGTAACACATATGATTTATATATATATATATATATATATATATATATATATATATATATATATATATATCGTTTTAAAATAATTTTATTCGTCGCCAATTTATTAGATCATATTGATTTCAACCAATATTTTACCAGTTCCTACTTATGCCATACTTGATTTTTGGGCATATAAGTAGTTTTTATGTTAATACACACCGCCGTTTAGTTACGTCTTATTGAATTCGTACCAGTTTATCCATCCCTATATCACGTTTAATTTTTCTGCAAAATTTAAAGTCAGTCGAATAAGATTTTTATTCTCGTTGATTTTTTAAAAAATTTATTTGGCTGTCGTTTTGTTCCGCTATCATGAATTCGTAACACAAATGTACCAGTTTATCTCTATATCACACTTAATGCTTGCACAAAGTTTGAAATTTATCTAGTTAGTAGTGTGTCAGGCTGATTTTTTTAAATATTTTAAAAGGGCGCCTTTTTGTTTTGCTATCTTTTATTCATACCTAAATGTTACCAGTTCGTTCCTATATGTCACTTGATTTTTATGCAAAATTTGAGGCAAAATGGATAGTTAGTTTTTTCAGTAATAATTCTTTAATGTTTCACTAGGCGGCCATCTTATTCCGGCCTATTGGATTTGTACCAAAATATTACCAGGTCATCCCCATATGATGAACCTTAATTTGAAGTCACTCTGATAAGTAGTTTTTTAGCTATGCCGTGAACTGACATACAGACAGACAAACCGACAGACAGACTGATGGAATTGATAAAACATATTTTTTGGTATCTTTGGAAAACGTGAAGATATGTAAAACCTTAGAAGATGATTTTTCACGATTACAAATATTATATTTAGTCGCTATCCGCGATCTTGAATTAGGACCTCAGTTTTACTAGTTCATCTGTGCACCACAATTATCTATGGCACACAATTTGAAATCAGCCCATCAATGACTTCTTAAATATTTTTCTAAGCCGCCATTTTGTTTCGCCATCTTGGATTCGTACCAAAATTTTCTACATAATACTTGATTTTTGTGTAAAATTTGAGAATAATTGTGTAAGTAGTCTTCTAGTAATACTTTTTTTAACATTTCACTAAGCCGCCATTTTGTTTTGACATATTGGATTTTTACCAAAATGTTACTAGGTCATCTCTATGTGTCCCTTAATGTTTGACGAAAATTTGAAGCCAAACGAGTAAATAGATTTTAAGCTATGCTGTGAACTGAGAGACAGACAGACAAACCGACAGACGGGCCGACGGAAATGATAAAACAATTTTTTTTGGCATCTAGGGACGCTAAAACGTGAAAATATGTAAAACGTGGAAGGGTGATTTTTTACGATTACGAATATTTTATTTAGACGCTATTTTGTTCCGCGATCTTGAATTATCACGGTTTTACTAGTTCATCTGTATACTACAATTATTTAGGGCACACAATTGGAAAGCAATTTATTAAGTAGCTTTAAGGCTGAATTTCTAAATATTTTACTAAGCCGCCATCTTGACTAACCAGTTGACTTCTACATAACATTTGATTTTTGTGCAAACTTTGAGATAAACAGCATACATAGTATTTTTAATAATATTTTTTTCACTAGGTCGTAATTTTGTTGAACCATATTCGATTTTATACCAAAATATTACCAGGTCATCCCCATATAATCTTTAATTTCTGACCAAAATCTGTCATTCGGGCAAGTAGTTTGTAAACTGTTACAGACACAGATACACACAAACGGACAGACGAACCGATAGAGTTAATAAAACATACTTTTTGGTATCTAGGGACGCTAAAACGTGAAAATGAATGTAGACCCTGAGAAAGTGATCTTTTTACGATTACAAATATTTTGTTTTATCAGGTTAGCAAGAGTTGTTGTTGTTTGTTTTTGTCGTGTGATTTGAGTTAAAATATTAAAGTTAAGTGCTTTATATTTGTGATAGTAGTATTTCATGACGTTGATAAAAGTTCATTCCAACCTGGAGAGTGTTTGTGGCGCCTGGAATTGTGAAATAATAACAATAATTAACTAATTATTTTCGGCAAAATATCCCGCTAAAATTATAAACAAATTGACAATTAGGCGATCTAAAACACGTGACCTGTCAAATCAAATATGGCCGGCTTAGGACATACATTTGCCAGCTGATGTTTATTTTCTTATGAAAGTTCATGGTTATAACAGCAGTTGTGTCTCAATATTATTGCTTAATTTATATATTTTAAAGTGATTTAGTTATTAAGTGGTTTAAGAAAGGCCACTAATATATTCATAGGTACCTGTTTATGATTTGGAATGTTTTACGGCCTAGAAAGGTCGATTGCGTTTAGCTACCTGGCTACCTGTACCTGGTCATGAAATTAGTTGATATTGGGAGCAAGCAGATGTACTTTTAGTTTAGTTCGTGTTAATTAAGAAGAGTGATAAGTGCACATTTAAAAGACTTTCTTAGTGACCTAGTAGATAAAGTGATAAAAAATTAACATGGATTTACCACAGTCTGAAAAGAGTGACTACCTTGTCCAGCTAGAGAGTGAAAAACCTGACGTTGCTCAAAGGTATAAGAACAAGATTCGTCTTATAAATTCCATTGATCCTTTTAAAATCATGGATGAAGACCTTGATAAAGACTTTGCATCCCTACCAGCTGTTCAAGCCTTTGATGTAATGACGTATTTAGTGCTAACTCATAGTTTTTACACAAAAGAGCAAATGAAAGCTTATAAAAGTCTCAGTGGCTACAAGTATTTTGAGGCTGGTTTTGTTCATCTGCGTGGCATGAAAAAGGTCAATGAGCTTTCCGTTATACTTGCAAAGGTTCGACATAGTCAGCGTGCTAGGCAACCCCCTCTAAATGTGTGGGTCCTGACACAAGATAATGGAAGTATTAACACTGGCCACTGTACTTGTATGGCTGGTTTATCTGAAGTCTGTAGCCATGTTGCTGCTGTTCTAAATGCAACAGAATATATTTACAACTCGCTTACTTCTACTTCATCGACTGATATGTTAGCTCAGTGGGTTGCTCCTTCTACAAAAGATGTACCCATTGTAAGATTATGTGACCTTAAGCTCAAAACAAAAAAAGCTAAAACAGTTGTCTCAGACTCTTCAAGTTTATTTAGTCCGATACCTGCCATTGAAGGCGAAGAACTTATTGAACTGTTGACAGCTTGTGAAAATGTTGGCGACGAAACAGCTCTTGCAAGAGTTATTGAACCTTTTGCATCAAGAATAGGATCAAGTATTTGTCAACCAAAACTTAAAGTGATTTATAATATTTACCAGGAGTATTATGAGTCACTCTCTTATCAGCAGTTGTGCTCAATTGGAGAGAAAATTGACCAGTCATTATCTTTTGATGATTGCCAAAAGATCTGTAAAGCCACAGTTAAGCAAACTCATTCCGAAGAATGGTTTAGGCAAAGAACTGGACGCATCACTGGTTCAAATTTTAAAAGAGCATGCAGGACATCACTTTCAAAACCATCTCTGTCATTAATTAAGAGTGTTTGTTATCCTCTAAAGTTTCTGTTCAAAACCAAAGCAACTCAGTGGGGAACAAACAATGAAAAGCTTGCTCTTCAAAATTATTTATCGTCAAATACACTTGAACACATAAATTTAAAACTTGAAAATTGTGGTTTATTACTCAATCCAGCCTTCCCATCGTTTGGAGCTACCCCAGATAGTTTAGTGTCATGCGATTGTTGTGGAGAAGGTTGTATAGAAGTCAAGTGCCCATATGTTCTTAAAAATATGGAATGGTCAAAATACATAAACTCTAAGAACTCGTGTCTAATATATGATGGTGATGACTTTGCTTTAAACAGAGATCATTCGTATTATTATCAAGTTCAGATACAGTTGAAACTATCTGGTCTAAAGTACTGTGATTTTATAGTTTGGTCTCCAAAGAAATTCTTCCAAAAAAGAATATATTTGGATGAAGATTTTTGGAGTGTCGAATTTCCAAAAGCCCTGGATTTTCATAAAAACATAATTATTCCTGAACTCCTAGGAAAATATTTTACGCTAGGAAGGCACATGGCACAGACTTGGTGTACATGTAATCAACTCGAAGAAGATCGTCCAATGATCCAATGTGAAAACGATAATTGTAGTATCCAGTGGTTTCATTTAGGATGTGTTGGTCTCTCAGAGGTTCCAGAAACTTTGTGGACATGCGTTCAATGCAGTGAAGAAGTTCCTGGAACTTTATCAGCTGCCATATAGATTGTATATTAAAAAATATTTGACCATAAAATTTTTGTTTGGTTCTAATTTTAGTGTGTATATATTTTTTTATCAGTTCTCAGACATTTCTGCATGTATCTTGACATATTTTTAAAACTTTGTATTATATTTTAATTATTGTAAATGTTATACTATTTGAAAGGATAAAAAAAATGCCACTTTTCTGCTCTGTAAGTTGGTCTAATCAGATTTTGAATACGATGTTTCGTCTTTCGAGACCCACCATTCACTTTATTTTTTAAAATATGGATTTTTTTATTTCATTTTTGGAAAGCTTTCAACTTCCCTAAACCAACAATGTACCACACTTATAAAGTAATTTATTTTTTCATTATGACTTCAGTTAATTATTGTTTTCCATCTCTACCTTATTGCTAAGGTTTAGGGGGTCAATCGCTTTAAAGAATGAAATAAAAGATCAAGGGCTTTATTTAAAAAAATTAAATTGCTATTGTGATGTCTTGTAGAGCAGAAAAAGTTGCATTAAAAATATTATTTTGGTTTTTTAAAATCTTTTTAAATAAAGTCAGTTCTTTTTTCTAATTTAACCTACACCATATTTCTTCTGATTTTTAATTTTTAGTTAGTCTTTGTAATTAGCTCTAAGTTTCTTGTATATGATGCTAAATCATTCAATTGTCATGTTTACTATGTGATGTAAAATTTTTTGATGAAAGTTTTGACGAGATCCATGTAGAATGTATTCTTATCCTGGACGTGTATGTTTATTTTCATTTGTATTTTTATGTATTGACAAAGATTTTCTTTTATACGAACCTTATTGTACGTCAAAATGTTTTTTTTTCAAATATGCTTTGCGACTAATGTAATGCCATTTTTGGATTTATTATAAAACCATTTTGTTTTGGGTATGGTAACTCTATTTTTTAATCTTTTTTATTTCTAGATAAGTATGCAATGTATTATGGTTTTGGTTTATATTATATCGTAGATTACTTGAACTTTTGTCCAATTATTGTATTATGTGTACTTTTTAATTTAATAAATAAAAGTTTTATCATTATTATATATATTTTTTAATAAAAATAAAATGTATTTTTTAATTGATTTTTTTTCTTTTAATCCCCTTAGTTAAAGAAGTACTAGCAAATAGCATAAAAAATATAAAAAAAAAATTGTGGAAATTAATAGAAGTGCATTTAGTTTATATTCTTAAATATTTAAAGAGAGTTCTTTAAACTATTTTAATCTTTTTTCAAGTACCTACATAATAGGTTAGTTAGTTTATGCTTTATGTGTTAAAAATTTAAATTTTTTAAATAAAAATTAAAGTACAAATTTATTTTAACAAAATCTTTTGGCTTTTTCACGTGTTATATGATTTAAAAGAAATAAAACTCGTAAAAGTTAATCATATACAGTTATTTTTATTAAAGTAGGTTTTTTACAAATTAACTATTGGGGGATTTAAATTGATCAGGGCACAACACACTACCATCACTTTATCTAGGATTGGGTCATCATCTCCAACACACAAAAAAGTTATTGGCATTTCATCTGCTAATATACGAAATTTTTGTCTAATGTAGTCAATCACTCTTTCCACATGTATTCTCACGTGAGCAATTGCTCTGGTCTCTTCAATTTCATAAGGATGCAGTTGGTTCTGTCCTTTTGTGAAAGCGGGGGTCTTTATATTGGCATTTAGCAAATTGACATAATCTTTTACAAGGAATCCTCTGTCAGCCAGAATCAAGTCACCTAAAAAGTAAAACAATATTTAGTTTGTTTAGAAGTAAAAAAAACTATCTATTGCTAACTTATACAAGTAGAGCGATGCTTTACGAGAGTCAAAATATTAGATAGCTACTAGAAAAATAACAATATAGTAGGTACTAAAAACACACTATCCCGAGCACAGTTCTGTTAATGACTATTTATACCTGTTAATAGAAATTCAGAACTATGCCTTAGAAGGACAAAAATGATTTTGCTCAATTGTCGATTGCATTCTGCAACTTAAAATTAGAAGGTTCTTGCAAATTTATTTATATATTTTTATTTTCATACATAATACCACAAGAGAAAAAAATTTCGACTGATTTTGCGAATAACATTTTTGACAAAATAACAAGCCGCCAGGCCATTGATTACATCAAAAATTTCTTGAGCGAAATTACCAAAAGGCAACAAATTTGAACCAGAATGATTTTGCCTACAGAATGTTTTCTCGAGTGGTATTTGGCATGACTATTTTTACGAGAGTAGAAATTAACAACTTCAATCAAATTCATTCAACAGCTCTTTCTTTTGCAAGGGAAGCTGATAAGTTGCCTTTTATTCCATTTATCTACTTATTTCGATGTATTTTTTTTTTGGTATTTATAAATCTTTATTTTGGAATAATAAATGTGTTTATTATTATTATTAAAAGAAACAGAATAAAGATTAATAGGCGTGTTAAAAAAAAATGTCTTGGCAATACCATGTCTATGATGTTGGTTTTGTCAAAGTAGAAATATTTTAAGGGACTACAGATTTTATTGCTCGTGTAATACACTCTAGTGAAATAACCATAAAAAACATTGTAGGTATAAGTCAAGGTAAACAATAAACATAAAGCAATAAGCAAATACAATGATGTTCATATTACCTGAACCAATTTTGTCCAAAAATTTTGAATTCATCGTTACATGCTTGTCGGAGGCACGTCCACCCCAAGCTTCACTAATAAAACAAATAGTTCCTTGTGGTGTTATTCCTATCAAATATTTGAGGGTGTACGAATGTTTATAATTTGACCAACATTGTGCTGCCTTTTGTAGATTGCTTGGTTTTTCAATATACAACTCAAAACAGTCAATAATGACTGTCACTTTTGTCCCAAAACTTTCTTTAAAACACGAAGGGGTAGTTTTCTGTAAAACGTCTCTTTCTGGCCACACAATACACTTTTGAAATCGTGAATACAGCACATTTATAACCGATCGGAAATATGTTGATGCTGTGCTCGGGTGAATATTAAATCTAAACCCGAGGTCTCTAAAATCCAGATTTAGCCTCCGTTTAAATAATGTCAACAAAATTTGATTTGATGCGTCCAAAAGTGTATTACTATGAACAGTAATTAATGGTTTGTGTGGAAAATTCACTATTAGGTCCGCTGGAATACGGTAAATTTTGTTTTTTTCCTACTTCATCAGTGATCACCCCTATCTTCAGAAGAACAAGTATGTCCAACACAGCAAAACGAAGGCATAGTAAGTCAACCATGTAGAAAAATCTAAATTCCGTTTGACAACTTTTATTATTTTTAAATGCATCTCATTTTAACATACGGTATAGCAAAACTTTGTTTGTCCTAAGGCGGCTCATGTTGGATTTTGAATGACTAGTTTTCTTCTTCTTCAGCTTACCTGTTTAGCCTGTTAGGCTTATTTGATACTTATCCCATTTGGAGTGAGGCAATCTGGATTTTGGATGTCAGACAGGTTGGATGG
This sequence comes from Kuschelorhynchus macadamiae, assembly GCA_030620095.1. Lineage (NCBI taxonomy): Eukaryota > Metazoa > Arthropoda > Insecta > Coleoptera > Curculionidae > Kuschelorhynchus > Kuschelorhynchus macadamiae. The sequence continues at coordinate 313,490 of JAUTXW010001395.1, forward strand.
TCTTTAATTTTTATTTAAAAAATTTAAATTTTTTAAATCGGCGATTTAGTAAGATTTATTTCAGCACTTCAATAATGTGTCTTTCCTTTTACAAGAAATTTTAGATAATCCTATGGCGAGAAAAAGAAGGTATAATGATATTTGACAATTAGACAAACATGTACAGATTAAATTTTTGAAATGCATTAGCCAACTTCCACTAGGATAACCACTAATATCTGAGAATACTATTTGGCAAAATCAAACAGACAGCATTTTTTTTTTTTGCACCAAGCTGGTCTACCTACCACTCAAGAAATGTTTGCTGCAAACTGATGCATATTTTAATATTCAGTCCAATCCTCCCTTTTTATAGTGATAACCATTTGTGCGTCTATCTTTTGAAAGTTTGTTCAGGTCTGGTTTGTGTGGAAAATGTAATTCCGCTGGAATACGGAAAAATCCACACGTTCACAGCGATCATCTCTACTTCCACACTTCACAACACAGCAAAACGAAGGCATATTTAAGTCTCTATTAGAAAAATCTAACTTAAATTACGAAATATATTGGATAATTAGCTTCTCTTACAACCCATACGGTAAACAAAACTTTGTTTGTCCTAAGGCGGCCATATTGGATTTTGTTTGACAGCTTCTTAGATTGCCTTATTGCATCTGAGGTTAGGAAGTACTTCTTCTTCATAACCTTAAAAGGTGACCGGAAACGGGAGTGGCTATATACCCATAATCCGTAAAGCAATTTCACAACCAAATGCCCGAACAGGGAAACTGTTCAATTTGTGAGAGAACCCTGAGATCAAATCAGCACGCAGTAGAATGCTCGCGCTGCTGCTCATGGATTCACAAAGGGTGTTCAGGCTTGTCCAATGTGGAATTTGAAAAAATTTGCACCCAAAACAAAAAATCGGGATCTCACTCTTGGGTATGCAAAAACTGCTTACATAGTGAAGTAAAACGCGTTTCCCTCGGTGCTCCTCTTTCGGGCAATACTTCTAATAATGCCCATGCTGATCAATGCGGATCTAACCAGAATCGCTCAAAGAACAAGGCAAACAACCAAACAGATATTGAACAACTAGTAAAATCCATAAAGGACCTTAATGCCGATATTCGTGAATTAAAGAATGATGTAAAATTCTACGCTGAACAATATGAAGAACAAAGATTGATTAATACAAACTTTAGAAGAGAGATAGATATACTCAAACGAGAAAATGAAAAACTGAGTGGTGAACTAATAAAACTAAAGAAGCCCATTCAAGAACATGATAATGAAAAAAGGAAAAATAACTTGCTTATTGTTGGCCTAAAATTCAAGACTGATGGTACAACAAACGAAATTATACAGAATGCTACAAAGGCACTGAAATATGTAAATCCTGCTCTAAACTCTGCAGACTACTCAGTCAGGGTAGCAAATAAAAATAAACCCAACTCTCCTATTATCACCGAATTTAAATCAGTAGATTTAAAAAATAAATTTATGATGTGTCGAAAAGATAAAGGAAGAATCAAGTCTACTGATTGTGGTATACCAGGGGATGAAGTATATCTGTACTTTAATGATGACCTGACTAAGGAGCAGAATGACCTTTTTAGAAAAGCCCGTGAACTAAAGAAAAAAGGATATAAATATGTCTGGTGTAAGGGAGGAAAGGTTTTTATCAGAAAATGCGATCAAGGTGAGGTAAAAATTGTAAAGCAAGAAAGTGACATAAATATTCTACTATCAGACTAATTTATTGCAAACTTTTACTCCTCATAAATCCAGTAGCTAGTGGTTATAATATATAGTTATAATATATACTTATTTTTAACAATGGCTGTGTTTAACATATTAGATGACTACCAGCAACCTGTGCTTAACTATAACTGTGGTGACGTTAGTGAGATACCATTTTTAAAAAATAATAAAACTAACATTAATCTTGTACACCTTAATATACGTAGCTCAAACAAAAACTATGATAATTTGGTTGCCTTCATGCAGTCTAGTAGTATTGACATGGAGGTTATCATACTCTCAGAGACAAATAGAATTGTGAATCTCCAGGATTTTGCACTGGATGGTTTTGAGATTTTCTATAATGAAAGTCAAATAAATAAATGCGACGGTACTGTTGTGCTAGTTAGGTCGGAGTTGTTCCCGATCATGACGGTACTACAGTATGGTCAGACTAAGTTTCTTAGAGTCTCGCTGATTAAAAACGATGTTCGAATAGGTCTTATTGCAATTTATAGACTTCCTTCACTGGATGCAAATTCTTTTATTAATGATCTGGATCAGCTCCTACATAACCCATTTGAAAAGTATAGCCTAGAAGTCTTCTGTGGTGATACAAACATAAATATCAAGGATAAAGAATCAAGAATAACAGTTGATTATTTAAATTGTTTAACTGGACATGGTTACATCAGTCACATAAATGCATATACAAGGATTGAGGGCAATTCTAGTAGTTGCATTGATCATTTTTTTGTCAAGAATAAACTTGAATATGCTGTAATTCACCCTGTTGTTGTGAATTGCGGGCTCTCTGATCACCTCCCAATAATTCTAAATATAGATTTAAATAGTGAAAATAAAAAGTATAAAAACAATGAAATACAACTAAAAAAACTTGACTATAAAACTGTTAGTAATGCTCTTAAGGCTGAATGTTGGGACGATGTACTAAACTCTGAAGATGTTAATGTTTGTACAGTAACTTTAATGAAGAAAATTTCGAACATCATTAACTCTGCTACTGCTATCTCTAAAAAGAAGCGAATAACAAAAAAAAAAATCTATAAAAAATCGCGATAAATTAAAGAAAAAATTAATTAATGATCCATTGAATACAAATGCTCAAGAACAATTTAGGATATATAGAAATTCACTTACCAACCTAATAAAAAAAGCTAAATATAGTCACTATAAAAATAAATTAATAGAAAACAAAAACAATATTAGGGGTACATGGGGGGTGATTAGGGAAGCTGGCAATGACTCAAAAAATAATAATTCTGACATTAACTATATTGTAGATAATGGGAAACAGGTTAAAGACAGTGATATGATAGCAGACATATTTCTTGATTATTATGTTAATATGGGTAAGTCGCTAGCAAATAAAATTAAGGGCAACGACTATAAATTTAAAAAGAATATTATTGTTAACTCAATGTTTCTTGCTCCAATATCTGAATCTGAACTGCTTGATCAAATAAATAGCCTAAAAACAAAAACATCCTGCGAGTATGACAATATTACCATGGTAGTGATTAAAATGAATCATGTGGAAATAATGAAGCCACTCTTACATCTAGTGAATTTAATCTTTAAAAAAGGCATATACCCCGACTCTTTAAAACATTCAATTATTACTCCGGTGTTTAAGTCTGGTGACAGAACAAATAAAGAAAACTATCGACCCATAGCGGTAACAAATTGTCTGAATAAGCTATTCGAAAAATGTATAAATTTAAGACTATTCAAATTTCTAAATGAAAATAATATTCTATCATCCTCGCAGTATGGATTTCGTGCTGGTATTAGCACTGAAAATGCGATTCAACATGTAACAGAGTATGTAATTGAAAATTTCAACAAGGGTTATAAAACTGTAGGCATATTTCTAGATCTAGCCCGTGCCTTTGACACTGTGGATCACCACATTCTACTTCAAAAAATGGAAAATGTTGGAATCAGAGGAATTGTACTAAAATTGTTTGAATCATATTTAAATAATAGATCTCAATGTGTAAAAATAAACAGGATATTAAGCAAAAAGGATGAGGTAGAATGCGGTGTGCCGCAGGGCACGGTACTGGGCCCTATTCTCTTTTGTATTTATATAAATGATATAACAAATATACTGCCTGTGTCAGATTGCTCCTGTGTGTGCTATGCAGACGATACCGTTATACTGATAAGAGATGTAACTTGGCAGCAAGTATTTCAAAAATCTGAAAAATATATCTCAACCATTAAGCTGTGGCTTGATCAAAACTTACTAACCCTAAACCAAAATAAAACACATTATTTAGCTTTTTCAACTAAAAATAAGTTCACTGAGACTTTACCTTATTTACGGATCCATGAGTATAAATGTTTGTTGAATGAGAGTCACTGTTCTTGTAATAGTCGCATTGAAAGCAAAAAAAGTATCAAATACCTAGGACTGTATATTGACTTTAATTTAAAATATAATGTTCACATTGATTACATTACTCAGAAGATACAAAAAACCATATATAAATTTTATCAGTTGAGAGAATTCTTATCTCAAAATCTCTTAAAAATAGTCTATCAATCATTGATTGAATCAATTATTACTTATGCAATTAGTGTCTGGGGTAGTACGCACAGTGGCATTATAGATCATCTGTTTATAACTCAAAAATATATATTGAAGGTTATTATGAGGAAACAGAGACGTTATCCTACTGAGCAACTATTTATTGACTCTGGACTGTTAACATTAAGACAGCTTTATATAAAAAATATAGTAAGATATATGAAAGTATCCAACAAATATAAAAACCCTGTTCATCACAGTATTGTCACCCGTAATATAACTAGTAAAAATCTTATGATTGCTGGCTCCAGTCATGCATCAACACAGAGACACATATTATTCATTGGCCCTAGAATATATAATTTGATTCCAAATAATATTAGGAATATAACTAATGTAAAACATTTCATGTTCCTTGTTAGTGAGTGGATTAGGTGCAATTATGCTTTTATACTTGGCAAGCTACCTCTACTGTTATAATTATAGACAAAAAAAAACTACTATTATATTGTTAAGCAGAAATTTGTTACAATTAAAGAATAGATAGCACATATTTTAGTACTGTTTTGTACCCTAGGCAAGTTACTTTGTAACTTATAGTGTACACAATTGTAATAGGTTATACTATATAAGATGTATTTTTTGGAAATAAATAAATATTATTATAGAGAGACTCAAAACGTGAATATATGTAAAACCTGAAAGAGCGATTTTTTTCACGGTTATAAATATTTTATTTAGCCCGCCATTTTGTTCCGCCACGCCATCTTGAATTAGTACCACAGTTTACTAGTTTATCTGTATACCACAATTATTTATGGCACACAATTTGAAATCAGTCCATTAAGTCGTTCTTCAGGCTGTATTTTTAAATATTTTACTAAGTCGCCATTTTGTTCTGCCACCTTGGACTCGCATCAAAGTTTTTATCAGTTGATTCCTACATAAAAACTTGGTTTTTGTGCAAAATTTAAAGATAAATTGGATAGGTAGTTTTTTAGTAATAATTTTTGCCAACATATTACCAGGTAATCCCCATATGACTTTTAATTTTTGACCAAAATTTGAAGTCAATCGGGTAAGCTGTTTTTTAGCTATGCCGCGAACAGACAGACCGACAGGCAGACAGACCGACGTAATTGAGAACATTTGTTTTTCTGCATCTAGGGATCATGCTTAAACATTGTAATTGTTGGTCAAGACAAAGAAATATTTATCTATCTGTCTACTTCAAAATATTAAGTCTTTTCTATATTAATTAAAGAAAAGTAAGTATTTGTGCGCGCGTTTTTCTTAGGAAGAAAAGATCGCAAAGATATCTAATAATAATTCTATTGAGTAAATTTACATGGTTTGATTTTATTACTAAAATACAGTGTGACCGACTGTTGCGGTATCGAAATGTATTCAATTTATTCATGTTAATGCATATACATGCTTACATAATATGTCACAAAATATGAAATACAAATTTAAATTAAAAAATTTTTTTCTTAACACAAATTAAAAAATTTGGTCTTTCAAAATACAAACTAAACCTACAATAAAATTTTAAAATTACAACACATTAAAATTAAAACAAATAAATTCATTAAAATAATAAAATGCATTTTTTATAAAAAAATACCTAATGCTACTTTTAAAATGTTTAGGAGGCAAAAGTTTATATGTTCAGGCAGAACATTATAAAATCTTATTGCCCAGTATGCAGGACCACTCTGACACCTCAATCTCCAGCATGGGTTAAACAGATTAAGTTTATACCTGGTATTGTGGTTTTGTACATCTTCATGGGTTCTGAAATAGCTCTCATTTTGCTATACATAAAGCAAATTCTTAAGGACATACTGGGATGGCAGTGTCAGAATTTTCAAGTTTATAAATGTTGCTCTGCAACCACCTCGAGAATCAAGACCCTCCAGCACCCCCACTGCTCTACGCTGTAAAGCAAAGATGCGGTCAGTTCCTGCACAGTGTCCCCAGAAGAGCACAGCATATGAGATGTTAATGGAAGAGGGTATGATAGGCAGTTCTCACAGTCTCAGTGGATAGATTGTTCACAAGATTACTCCCCTATTCACACCTCCAATCTCTCTTAAAGAGAACACCATTATACTAGTCTTATCCTGATTGAGATGCAGCCTGTTCAAACTAAACCACTTTTCAGCCCTCCCTCGTACTGCCAAAGAAGCCTGAAGTGCACTTTCAATATCATCCAACACACACAAGAGATTGTCGTATCGTCAGCGAAAAGAGTGTATCTCCCAGGTCGTTTTTGGTCAGGTAAATATATATCAGAAAAAGAATGGGACCAAGTACTGATCCCTGGGGAGCTCCAATATTTAGCACACTTTCCTCTGACGACACTCCATTAACCCTTATAATCTGCCTCCTATTTAGCAGATACGATCAATCAACTCGATGGTCTCAGGGCTAAAGTTATATTTTGTAAGCTTTTGCAAGAGTATTTGATGGTCAACACAATCAAATGCCCTGCTCAAGTCACATAGGAGAACTGCATCAAACTGTAGCCTATGAAAGGAGTCTATAATATAGGAATCCAAAATACCCAAGACTGTATTTTTATCTTTCCTGAAACCATATTGGCACTGAGGAAACAAATTGTTAGTTTCGAAATAATTGACAACCTGCATCGATGCGATTCATTTTTCAAAACATTTTTATGGGTAATAATGATATGGGTCTTTAATTATCCGGGTTCCGTGTCCCCTTTTTAAAAAACTGGAGTTACCATGGCACATTTTAACACTGAAAGAAAAATATTATTATTAATACTTTCGTTAATAAGTTTTGTAAGAGGACCTATTATGAGATTTTTGATAGATCTAATAAACTATACGTTTAGACTAAATAAATCCCTATTTTTTTTATTTTTAAGACCATTTATGATATCTCTTACTTCATTGAAACTAACTTGAGAAAGACAGAATTTATTTGAAGAAGCAACACTCCTGATATTGTCTAGAGGATCCATATTTAGAATTGGTATGTTATTTGCTATGTTTTGAGCTGTTTCATTAAAATATTTTTTGAAGATGACGGCTGATAATGTCCCACATAGTATATATTGGATTACTAGAGGATTGAATACTATTATACGTAGATTTTAGATATGCGAATTTCATTTTTGTATTGTTTTTTAAAAATCTTTATATACTTTAGATATATCTGATACTAAGTTCCTGATGACTCAGTTCCTTTAAAAATAACAATTGTTCCCTCATTTCCCTTAAATTTTCTGTAAACCAGCTGATTTTATATGCTTGGTCTGATCTTACACGGTATTGTTTTTTAGGGAAACATTCCAAATATGCGGTCTCCAATATATTCATAAATTTAATAACCTTGCCTTCAACACATACATCATTCATACTTACAAAGCTCCAGTCAGTCGAATAGACTCGTTCATAAAATGCTAACTTACCTCTCTGAGTTATTGGTTTACAGACAATACTGCCACGAGTAATTACAACATCCCTATTCTCAACCGAAACTTCAACTATCTGGCCTGTATGGTCAGAATAGCTCAGTTCGTGGACTTCTGCAGAAACAAGTTCTATCTCAGAAACCACAAAGATGTTATCAAGGCAATTTTGTCCCCTAGTTGGTTCAAATATGGTTTGTTTTAATTTGAAACTTTCAAGAATATAGGTTTTAAGAACATTTTCGGTAACTGCAAGAAAATTTACATTAAAGTCACCTACTACAATGGTTGACTTATTCGAGGCTATCTCCTCCAGAGAAATTAAGGTGTCAAAATTCCCTGAAGAGCAGCGGTATATGAATGAGTAACGATTGACCCTCCGTCGTTCGAGAGATCTCTGTCGTTCTGATTTCTTAAAAACCTAAAATAACGTTATATATAATAGGAAAGTTCGTTGAAAAATTGCCATTAATATTATAAAACCGCTTGATTAGTGTCAATCA